>OX422217.1:623610282-623937782 GCA_949130495.1 Sambucus nigra
ACCTCTCAAGAACAACTCTGGATATTTTTCACGCATCTCATCCTCGTGTTCCGAAGTAGACTCCTCGACATTATGGTGCTCCCACTGAACACGCACAAGTGGAAATACCTTCGACCTCAACCTCCTCTCGCTATGGTCTAAGATAGCCATCGGTATATCCTTATAAGAACTATTGGGCGCAAGTCAGTCTCCTCTAATGCAATGTGAGTGTGAGACAACTCATCTCGGAGATACCGTCTCAGTGAAGAAATGTGGAACATATCATCAATACGGTAGTTCTCCGGCAACCCAAGTCTATACTCTACTGATCCAATCATCTCGATGATAGGACATAATTTTATTATTCAAATACACACTTCACTCATTTTAAATACCCCCACTTATTTATTTGGACAATATATGTTTACCCACTTAATTTCTTCTCACTTGTTTGCTTCTCTCACTTTGTTGTATCCTAAATGGGTAGATGAGTCTCATATTTATAGTTGGCTAAGTCGGTGGTCAGAATTGTATTGATATACTATTGTAGAAATGTGAAGAGAGAGGGAGATAAGGAAACATCTGGATAGGAGAGTTTGTTGTAGGTTTTTCTCTCTTTGTTTGACATAAACACCAAAATTTTTAGTTTAATAATTGATTTCTTATTTATATTACATTACTTTAAGATGACATATCAGATATTTGCACAACTTTCGACAATTATAAGACAACTACACATTGTGAAGTACCAAGGAATATAAAAAAATCTTTGTGCAATGCTAATGTTGCGAAAATGAATAGTTCTTCATTTTATAGATTGGAATGGTTGCTAATTTTTTACAATTTGTCATTCGTCCCTTACTGTAATAACTTATCTATAATTAAGCTCTTGAGTTTCGTAAACACTCTAATAGTTTATTAATATTTCATATTTTTAGAGTCTATAGTAAAAATGAATTCAAATGTATTTATAAATATTGGTTTCAAATAGATGGGCCTTGATTTAAAACAAATATGCCATGGGAAAAGTACAAAAGGCCAGACAAAAAATTTAATAAATATAAGAACTCAAAACTTAAAGCGTATTTGGTAATATCAATTATGTGCCATTGAATTGAAATGGGATTGTTTTCAGTTCAAAATTTTCAAAATTTCAGTTCAAAATTTTCAAAATTTCAGTTCAAAATTTTTCAATTCAGATTCCATGACATGGAAATGGGATTTTCAAATGCACATTTAGTGTAATTTACCCCACCATCCAAAAATATAAAAATAAAAATAAAAATGCAGTCTATCACTATTCCATGTCTCCGAATACAATTTAAGCACATGCTCGGTTGTTTAGTGTAATACCTCTTATTTATGAGTAATTATTTTTAAATTAATTTGCCTAGTGGGTTAATTATATAAAATGAAGAAAGATGAAGTGAATATTATTTTAAGTGATTTGAGAGATAATATTTATCGAGTTTTGCATATTTACTGTTAAGTGAATGTAAATAGCATCATATTATATTTTATTGCGTTGTTGAGCTTTAAACGATGATTATGATTTATATTCCAATTGAATTATTATTTAAGATTTAATATGATGTTGGAACATGAAATAATAAATGATATTCCGGTTTCCAGTTCAGAGGGAGGGGTTGGTCTGGAAATGGTTGAGATAGTCAAAATAAGTGCCAAGTTGTATTTTGGGTTCCGGGACACTTTTGACTAGTTATAACTTAATGATGATGTTACGAGTCATTTTAATTGTGTACTAGCATTTAAATGTTAGACTTAATGTATTTGGGTATTTTAGTCTTGCAAGAGCATTTAAGCTTATTAATGTGTTCTAAACCTAGAGAGAGTTAGAGAGAAGATATAGCTTAGGTGAAAGAGGAGAGAATTGAGATTTGAGCTTGGAATCGTTGCTACGAGAAGAGAATCTAAGCCTACAATCTTGAGGCAAGTTTCTAACTTATATATGTATGATTGAGTGTGAATAATTTGTATATATAGTTGTGTTCTTGACATTTAACCATTAATGGGTTTTGATGATTTTGGTGTTTAAAACCCTTAAATATGGATTTAGATATGATTTGAGTTGTGTATATTAGCTAGTTATTGTATAGGAATGATTTGGGTAAATTATTAGTTGATGATGTTGGGATTTGATGGAAGAAATGGATTTGGGAGATTTGGGGTTCATAACAACTCGTAGCCTCAACAGGGCATTTCGTCCAAGGCGAATAGATTCGCCCTCCCTAGCGAATTGATTTGCTAAAAAGGGTGGCTATAGGTCTGGGGAACCGAATTGATTCAGGTTAAGGCTGAATCGATTCGGCCCGAGACAGAATGTTGGTTTCCTCATCCGAATCGATTTTGGGCGAATCGATTCACTGTTAGGGGTGAATCGGTTCAGGCCTAGGCGAATCGATTCGGAAATTCTGCTATTTTAGGATATTTATCTAACTTAGTTTTTATCCCTTTTTTTGGTTTGAGGCTTAGGAAGCTTCTCTTATGAAGTAATAAAGATTATTAGAGTCTTATATTAGGGGATTAATACCCTAGATTAGGAAGGAGGTAATTGGGCTTATTTCGGGGGCTATTTAATAAAAGTTAGTATCTTTTTCCTATAGTAAGCTAGCTTAGGATTAAGGGAGAGTTAGGTGGTATTGTGTTGGAACATTTAGAGACTTGTATGATGAAAATTACACTTGGTAGACTTTAGTGTTGTTATGAACTCTCGGAGACTATTATGTGGTCAATTAAACGTTACGATTTATGTCGTTAAACACATATGGTTTCGGATATAATAAAATGCACTTTTTACATTGACATGTCTTGTGAATTATGACTTTCATATACATACCTCTCTAAATGCTATCATAAGGGAAGTCACACGAATGAGGTGATGTCCCCTGACTAATGAATGCAGGGTGAATATAGTCCTAGGCCATAGGACCGGTGGTTATATTGTTGTAATACCCCATCTTTTTATGACTTTTAAATTTGGGGATTTATTAAATTTAATTTGAGATATTAATTTAATATTAATCCGAAAATATATTTAAATATTTACTAGCGTGATGAGAGTTAGTAATTCTTGGGAATTTGTTGATTATTACTTAATGGATAATGTAATATGTATAATCGAATTTATTAAAATTATCATGAGTGTGTAATTTGATAATTGTGAAAATTAAATTGGGACAAACCGGTATCGTTTCGGGATTAAATTATTATTATTATTAAGAGTGAATAAATTATAAGTCACCCTTATGGTCATTTAGAGTGCTCCATTATGTCCGTAAGGGTCGAGATAGTCAAAATAATGTACTCGGGGGTTTAGTTTGGCTCTCGGAGCATTTTTAGGCCTAATTGGCATCCCGGGAGGGTATTATAGACATTTGATATTTTTGGGTAATTAAACCCACGAATTTCCTAACGATAAATCAACGTTTAGGAGTTGACTTCTAGGGTTAACAAACATAAAATCAAAGAACAACCATTAAAGAAGGAGTTGGAGATTTCCAATCAACTCAAGGCCAAGGACTCAACCGTTTACACCGCTACCACCACCAAAGCATAGATCGCGTGACGAGGAACGCAACGATACCTCTTTCGTCCACAAATCAGAAACTCAAATTCCAGGTAAGTATCTATCTTGATTTATTTTAGTTAATGTTTCAATCATGTTTGTCTAGGGTTGTTTAGAACATGTTTCATGGAAGAAATTATATTTTTGGAGACTTCAAATCATATGTGTAGATGAAGTAGACGTATTCTGGACATCTAAATCACATGTAGACGGTAATCCATGAATTTTTATGGATTTAGAAGCAAGAAATCTGGAAAAGAATTGAAAGAATGGAAATTTAAAGAAAATTAGGGTTCTTGTAGTTTATGTAAATTTTACCCCATTAAATCATGATACTTGATAAATTAGGAAATATTTTACGTAGAAAATCATGTAGTTAGGTATATGGTACTTGTAGTATTATTAATTAGGAGTTTAGGAATTGTTAATGGAGATTTGGTTGAGGTTGTAGAGGTAAACCCGTAACTGGAAAAGAGAAAGTTTCGTCATAACTGCTTGATCGACCGATTGATCAAGAACATCGATCGATCGACGATTGATCAATCGATCCCCTTACATCGATCGATCGACCCCTTCTAGAAAACTGCATATTTTTCGTTCGTTAGTTTAATCCGGTAAAAATTCATAGTAACCCTTGATTGTTATTGTTGCAGTATAATGGGATGTAAAGAGGACCACTAGGGCCTAGGTAGACCCCGTTGAGTGAAATTTAATGTGGTATGAAATTATAGGTTAACGGGGTGTTATCCGTACATAAGAAATCATGCGTACGTTTAATAAAAAGATTGATACTCGTAAGGTAGTTAGACTAGAAGGTAAGTGGGTGTAGGCCTACTGAATTATATTTAGGGAGTGAGAATGCTTTGAGAGAGGAGAAGTGAGTATGAAGTGAATTATAACTGAGAATAAAAATGACGAGTCCATTATGCGAAATAATCAAGAAAAATGTGCTAAGAACGAATAATTATAATTATGGGTCGTGGGCGCACCTAATTTAGAAATGTGAATATTTATATATATATGACTATGTGATTGTGCATATTATATATCTGTGTAAAAATTATACCCCAGCTAGTTGCTATCACGGGGGTTTTCGAGCCGGGACAGTCTTATCTCGATTGGACCTTTATGGGGGATAATGACTTATACCCTAAAACATAGGATTCCTTAGTACATGCTATTTGATTGATAGTCCGACAGTCCTAAGAGACGTGAGGGTATGTGCTGACCTCTCAGAGACGTGGAACTATGCTTCGCCTCCAATTGTATGTGATTCCGAACTAGTAATTCCCTTAGTACGAATGATACAGGGACTTGATAGCAGAGTATGCCAGCACCATAGATTTTATGTGGGGTGCAGATAGTATATATATTATATGAGTGACTAGGATATAAATATATATATATATATATATATATACTTGAGTATGGGAACTTTCTACCATGCATAAAAGTAGTTAAGTAATGAATAAATACACCAACTTTACTATAAGTGTTTGGAAATTTTGTGAAATCACTGGGTTATTTTAAATAACATAAGATATATGAGAGAGCTAAATTTTCAGAATTTAAATATCTTAGCCATCGTATTCTTCGGAATGAAAACTTTTGGGAAAGTTAAGTTAAAATAAACTTTTGAGGTTAATAGTACGGTAGGCGTGCACACTAGATGAGAGGTGAGAATTTCTCAAGAGAGTGTTGCATACTAATATGGTTGTTATATTAGCCAGTAAGCATTTTAAATACTTGCTAAATTATTTTTAAACTGTTTTACTCTCGGGCTCTGACCCGTTTCCTGTTATTTCTTTTCTCTTGTATGTATATGTATATATTACAGGTGAGCCACAAGGACGTCATGCTTAGATTCCTTGGAACGGATGCGCTGCAGCTTATGTGGTAGTTGCAGGCCATTGCTTCGACGACCTCATTGATTGACTCTACTCTTATTTTTAGACCTTATTAGTTTGGGCATGTGTCGCCCGTTCCTCTAATCAGTTTGGATTTTTGTCAGAGATTTATGTTCATTTATATTTCCAGTATTTGGTATTCTTTGGGATTTAATTATTGTCAGGATGGGTTCATTTATAGTTTTAAACTAGTTTGGTTTATCTATGTGATTCAAATTCTTGTGTGCTCTTATCCATCCTTAGTATTTCTGAATTCTTAAACTGTTGATTATTAAAAAGGTTTTCCTGTTTGGATTTAATAAAATTGGAATTAAGGTTTTAAATTGTTTTGACACTTAGCTTAATTATTTAGGGTGATTAAATTGGAAATTTTATTTTGTGACAGTTATGCCGAGAATGAAGAAACCGTTCACCTTCATTTTTAATTTAATAAAGGACTGATCACCTGGAATTAAATTAGGCGGGGTGTCATAATTGTGTCGTTGTTTTATTCGAAATGAGGTAATTCTGGGTATGGTTATAACTCACAGTCGAAGGAATATGGCCACTTTCCACGCGAAGTGATTTAGGATGCCCAAGTTGTCCTGGTTATAGGCCTTAGAAGATTATGGCTATTTATAGGTGCATCAAGTGGGGTGACTCCTAGAAGGATGGTCTTAGAATCGTTATATTTTGATTGTAATTATTCTCATAAATGTGGCATTTCATAAATGCCTAATGCATTTAGAAGTCAACGTTATATCATAAGTTTCCCAATGTTAAATGGACTTGTGAAGTCATATTTAACGAAACTGCAATGTAAGCATAATGAAATGGAATTTAGCTATTTCTCTTAATTTCATGAATAGTTTAACTCTATAAATGGTTTTGCACTAGGACGTTCACTTAGATGAGAGGAGAGGATAGTGCTTATTGTGAAGAGCGTCTTAATCATGTATATGATGTTACCTTTCATAACTGTTATGCATTTTATTCACACGTATATCATCTCAAATCGTTCCCTGACCCACTTATATTTCTTTGTTTTGTATGGATCATATTTATGCTCAGGTGCTTTGCCGCGAGGACACCCGTGTTAAACTCTCCTTCCGAGTGTTAGGGAACTGTAGCATTTTTACAGATGTTGTAGGATTTTGTTGTAGATGCCTCCATCTGTATTATAATCTAGATATGATCAGTCTATACATTCGGGTGTGTTGCCCAAGTTTTTTATTGACATATATCATGATATTTAATTGTAATACTTGGTGTAACCTGGTTGTATTCGTCTGTTAACTGACCACTTATTCGGTTATTATTTTATTGAATGGGTGTTAAACTATTGCATGTCTCTACATTTATATCCACCGTCTTTTTAAATTGTATTGTCGAAATGATTTTTATCAAACTTGCAAATTTATTTGACATCATTTTTCTAAAATAAATAGTGGTTATCGTACAATTATTTTTACGACAATGATGCTAAGAATGGACCATCTATGATTCCTGTATTTATTGGAGTATCGTGCTGGTAACCTCTTATTTTAATAAAAGGGGTTTCACATATGGTATCATAGCCTCATATTATAGAGTCCTTAGGATCTATGCGGACTTATCACGTTATACCGTTGCTTTCTTTGATATAGATCCCTATTATTAGGATTGTTTTGTTTGTGCATGCTTGCTATCTTTTGCAAAGATAAATTGTTTTAAATTTTACTCTGATTTAGTTATTTTTCATCTCGGATTTCACCTAGAAGAGGTCGCCCGGTGAAAGTAAATCAAGTTACACAGAACGTAGAGCCCCTACCACCGCAATGAACAATACATGCGATAGAGGTGGCTAATATTATTGCCCAGGGAGTCAACGCTGCCATGACCGCTATGGCACAACAATTTCCCTAAGCCCAACAACCGGTAGCACCAGAGGTTCAAGCCCATGCAGGACCCTCCGCATGGGAAAGAGTTAGATAATCCTTTCTGAAGGGTCACCCTCAAGAATATCAGGTCGGCACTGATGTGATTGTGGAAAATCAATGGAAGAAAGATGTGCAATGCCATCTTCGAATGGTGGAGTGCAGTGGGGAACGGAAACAGATTCTCGCCACTTTTAAACTGGTAGGAGAAGCTCTACATTGGTGGGAGTCTGTGATAACTCCAGAGCAAAGGGAGAGCATGTCTATCTCGGACTTCTGGGTTTTGTTTGATCGAACATATTTTCCTCCAGCAGTCCAGATTGAGATGAGGAGGAAGCTCTAGGATGTTGTTCAAGGGGAACGATCTGTGGTGGAATATAAAGAGGAATTTAAGCATCTAGTGAACTTTGTGCCGGATGAAGTAATTCCAAAGAGAGGAGAATTTCGAAATTCATCATGGGATTCAATTGGAGAATAAGGTAACACTTGTTGGGAAATCCATATTTGCAAACGTTTGGTGACGTGATAAATTCAACCTTGCTCCATTGCCATAATCACTGTCATCATGTGAAAGGGAGTAAGAAAATTACGGATTTGGGTCAAGCTAGTAAGCAATGAGCTAATGGTGCCAGTGGAGAACTACCACCACCACAACAGTCGAGAAGTAAACAGAAAGAGAGGAACCCACATCAAGGGGACTCGTCTAAGAAACAACGTTTTGGGGGTTTTAACTTTAGCGGAGGTGGTTTTAGGCATGCTCAGGGTGCTCAGTAGCAGCAACAATTAGGCCAATAGGGACAAGCAGGTAAAGGAAATAATGGAGGTCGTGGCCATCAGGGCCAAGGCGTGGGGCAGTTTCGGAGTAACAATCGGGTCCGTCATCCAGAAAATTTTGTGGGCCACTATTTTCAGTCTGGTGAACATGGTCATTTTAAGAGAGCTTGTCCATAGTTGATCAGGGGACAGTTGCTTAGGGGTCCTCAGCATGAGCAGGCGCATCTATAGCCTCCAACACCTATTCCAGCCGTCCCTCTACAACGGGGGCAACTTCAGTACTAGCGTGTGTATAATATTCAAGATGCTTTGTTTCCCACAGCACCGCCCGCACCTCCCTCACTTCCAGCTATTGAGTGTAAGTTTCCCATTCAAGGGTATGTGGGTCGAGTGTTATTTGAAACAGTCGTGATGCACCCATTTATTGTTAGGCATTTTTCCCATTCGACGGGGTTGATTAAATCTGCCGAAAGTACTTTTACTAGTGTGGAGTCTTCCAGGGGTGATGGTTCTCTTATATTCTTTATTTGTAAAAGGGTAGGAATATGTAATACCCCGTAATTTTATTGATTTTTATTTAAGGGATTAATTAAATTAAATGAGAATTAATTGGAAATTAATCCGGGTATAAATACAAACGAGATGTGAGTTGGTATTTGTTTATGATGTTAAAATTGAAAATTTCATGAGTATTGAAAATGTTAAAATTATCGCGAGGCAGAAATACGACAATTTGGAAATTTAGTTGGGGCGCGCGTGTCAGTCCCGTCAAGAATGAAATTATTTGAATTAAAAAGTGAATTATATTTTTATCAACCGAATGGTCATTTTGAGTGCGCCAACATGTCCGGAAGGTTCGAAATAGTCAGAAAACACAAGCCGAGGGGTTTAGTTTGGGTCCCGGGGCATTTTTGGGCCATACTGGCAACCTAGAAGGGTATTTTCATAATTTTAAAAATAGGGGAATTAAAACCCAAGAATTTTAGAGGTTAATTTAATATTAGAAATAAACCCACTAAGTCCATAATTCAACATTTAAGAAGAAGTGGGCTACGGGAGTTATAGGGAGAGTCTTAAGAGGTTCCAAAAGAAACCCTAGCCACCATCACCATCTTTGGGAGAAATCTGAAGAGAGAAAGAGGAGAATCAACTTTCACCCTTCAACATCAAATCAGAACATCTAAGGCAACTGGTTTAATTACATGAATTCAAGCGAATGTTTCCTCTATGCTTAGGATTGAATATAGGTCTTGTATTAAAAGTTTGATGAAAAACCCATGAAATTGGAGATAGAACTCATAATCTAATATAGGGATTGCATGTAGAATGGTAATGAATGAATTCAATATCCAAAATGTACCTTGTGATGATTTAAAAACGGATTTATAAGGAGGAATTGTAGACATTAAAATTCTGACTTCATGTTTATAGGGTTTGGGATAATGTTTGGAAATTATGATGATTACATGTCAATTTAGGAGGTATTGACCTCAAATATATGTTAAAGAGTGACCTAGGATGACTTGGAGTAGTTTATTAACGTTAAAACTCAATTGGGATGATCTTAGTATGGATTTAGGGAAGAGAATTGAAGAAAAAATGAATTGGGGAAATTTATGGGCGAAAACTGCCATCTCGTTAGAAGACCTACCCAGGTCGTTCGAACGACCTCGTTCGAACGAGTTTCTAACGAGATGACAATATCCCTTCTAACGAGTTGGTAGTTCGTTCGAATCCATTCATTCGAACGACACTCGTTCGGACGACCTCGTTCGAACGAGACTTCTAACGAGTTGACAGAATGGCCTTTTTGGCCTGATTTTATTTCAAATGTCCCATAGACTTAAGTAATTGAGAATTAACCTTCCCTTATTGACTTGTGGGTATAATTATGAGAATTGGGGTACATTGAGGAGTAGAACTTAGAACCTTATAGTAATCCGAATGACATTTGTGGAATAGGAAACGAATACCTAATTACGATGTGAGAAGTGTTGACAATGTTAACATACAAATCGGGGACTTGTAAACGTATAACATTAAATGACAGTATAAGAACGATAAGCATACCTGTATTAATAATTCGAGATATCTAAGATGTGTGAATGCTTAGTATATGTGGTTTTATGTGTAAAACATACCTACCATACTTGCTATCACGGGAGGTCTGCGTTCGATTAGGGCCATCTAATCTTTGTGTGCCTACGGGGGGATTTAGATTGGTACCTCAAGGACATAGGTCAGAGGAGGACTTATTGATAAGTTAATAAGTCTGCTGATCATGGGAGCGTAGGTATTTGCGTGACCCATGTGATGTGAACTATGTTCGCCTCCATTTTGTGTGATTGTTGTTATTTGAGAATGATTCCTGAGAGATTCGGAATGTGTGGTCCTTATGTACGTGATGTACCGGGATTGGATAGCAGAGTATGTGTGCACCGCAGCTTAGTCTCGGAGTGCTAGTATTGTATATTGATGATGAGAATAATATACTGTTAATTGAAATGAACTGTGATGCATAAATGTGAGTATCTATAATATCAACGTTTTGTAAAACATAAAATGGAATATCTCTAGTGATTAGTAGTACTAAAATGGGAAACTGTGTAGAAGAGTAAAACACTCTGTTTAAAATAAGATGTCGGGAATTAAATCGTGGATCGTATAGTAACGTTAGATTTTATATTAGACCAGTTAGATATGGGCATAACTAGATTTGATTTCGGATACATTAGGAGTGCATAGATAGTCGAGAGGTGATTATTTCATGTGAGAGGACGTCCTAACATGTATTTTTCCTTCATTGTTTTATGTCATTAAAACACTTGCTATATTTTAAAATGTTTTCACCATTGGGCTCTGACCCGTTTGCTTCCAAATCTATTTTTTTTTGTAAAACCTTTTAGGTGCCCAGCCATAAGGACACCATGCATAGGAGTTCCATTCAGGTGACGTACTATAGCTGAGGTGGAAGTTATAGGACCTTGAAAGTAGACGCCTCCACTTTCGATCTTGACTCTATGTTATCAGATTTTTCTCATATGTTGGGCATGCCGCCCCATTTCTCTTAGATACTTTATTTATCTAGTTATATTAAATTTTGTGTTGTAATTAATATAGTGATGCAGACTTAGTATGGGTTTATTCCTGTATTTGGATTGTTGTGAGGAGTATTCCTCCAGACTCATTACTATTCTATGGTTATTCTATTGTCATTATGTTGTGGTGGTTATGTTGGCAGTTCATAATCTCCTTATTGCATGTTAATCAGATTTAATTAAAAATTGACAACTCACTTTTTAAGTATTAGGTGGCTAGCAATAGTTAAAACGTTTTTCGATAGTGATGCTATGAACTGAACCAACTTGGCATTTTGTATTAATTTAATAAAGGAGTATCTACCCGGTATTTAATTAGTCGGGGTGTCACAGGTGGTATCAGAGCATCAGTTTCTAGTGTCCTTAGGATCTGTACGGCTTGTTATGTTTTCGGTGAGCTTTCTTTGATGTAAAGCCATATATGTTAGGACTGTTGTATTATTTTATGTATGCTTCGCTCTTCAGCTATTTTAAGATAATAACTGCAAACTCATAAGACTTTACTCTAATTTCATATGCCTCCATGACGTGCACAACGAGCTCCTAGGGATGCTCAGCTCGAACCACAGCCTGCACCAGTTCAGGGCACCATGAATGCCGCAGAGGTTGCAGCTATTATAGCCTAAGCGGTAAATGCCACCCTCGTATTTATGCAGCAGGCACCACCTTAGGCGTCCGTAGCCATGCCAGTTCAGGCTCATGCATTTCCGTCTGCTTGGGAACGCGTTCGTGATGCTTTTCAGAAAAACCACCCACCAGAGTTTGATGGTAGCTCCGACGTTGTTGTGTCCTATCAGTGGAGGAAGGACATTCAAAGGCACTTAAGGATGTACGAGTGCACAGATGTTCAGAAGCAGATACTAGCCACTTTTAAGCTAGTAGGATCAGCATTGCAGTGGTGGGAGTCCATTACCACCCCGGAGGAGAGAGATGCCCTTCATATTCAGGAGTTCTGGGTGCGGTTCGACCGCAAATATTTCCCATCAGCTGTTCACACCGAAATGAGGAGGAAGTTAATGAAACTCAAGAAGGAGGGAAAGACTGTGGCCGAGTATGAGGCTGAATTCACTAATCTCTTGAACATTGTTCCCGATGAGATTTCGACTGAGGAGAAGAAGATTCAGAAGTTTATGGACGGATTGACTTGGAGGATCCTACAGCACTTGTTGGGAAATATCTCATTGGCCACTTACTCTGATGTGGTTAACGCAACACCGCTTCACTGCCAGGATCACCGCTTTCACATGTCTGCGAGTAAGAGATCAGGAGAGTCCAGCCATCAGGGCAGGACAGGGGGAAATGGTGCCAGCAGGGCACAATCAGTTCAGGGTCAGCACAGGTAGGGTGATCAGGGTTCCCAATAGGGGGATCCTAAGAGATCCAGATCCGGGGGTTTCTGAAATGGTCATGGAGGTTTCAGACATGGCCATCAGGGTCAGAACGGCCATCAGGGCCAGCAGGGCTAGAATGGTCAGCAGCAGCAGTTCCAGCAGGGCTAATATGGTCAAGGTAGGAATGGTAACGGCCATCAGGGCCGAGGGCAACAGAGACAACGAGGGGGAAACTTCACGGCAAAGTGTTTCATTTGTGGCAAGATCGGTCACAAATGTCAGGATTGTCCTGATAGGGGCAGGGCCCCACAGCAGCAGCATCAGGGTGCTCGACACGAGCCACAGAGGCCTATATTTCCCGCCTCCCTCCCAGCACCACCACAGATGGCAGCATTACCACCCATCCCAGCGGTCCTAGTCTAATAGGGACAACTTCAGTATGGGAGAGTGTATCAGCTCCAGCAAGCCAGAGTCCCCCAGGATCCACCTGCCATTTAAGGTATATTCTCTATTCAGGGGACTATGGGGCGTATTTTATTTGATACGGGGGCCACACATTGTCTCATTGCCATGAGATTTACACGCACTTTGGGGTTGTTAGACACTACGGAGAGCATGGTTACATGTGTAGATTCACCATTGAGTAGGGATTTCGTGATTTCCCTTATTTGTAGAGGTGTGGGAATATAAATAGGAAGATTTATTTTACCCGCTGATATGCTAGTATTAGAGATGACTGAGTACGATGCGATAGTTGGTATGGATTGGCTAGTTGCGTACCGATCCATGATTGACTATTTCAGTAGGAGTATTATTTTTTCCATTCCCGGGCAGGAGATGTTTCTAGTGGCGATGCCTCGCCCTGAGGGAGGATCATCCACTCATTTGTACTATATAGAGGAGGAGACCTCTAAGGAAGTGGTGATACCACTTGATTCAATTCCAGTCGTTACAGAGTTCACTGATGTATTCGAGGATAAACCTGGATTACCCGCTGATATGCTAGTATTAGAGATGACTAAGTGCGATGCGATATTTGGTATGGATTGGCTAGTTGCGTACCGAGCCATGATTGACTATTTTATTAGGAGTATTATTTTTGCCATTCCCGGGCAGGATATGTTTCTAGTGGCGATGCCTCTCCCTGAGGGAGGATCGTCCACTCATTTGTACTATATAGAGGAGGAGACCTCTAAGGAAGTGGTGATACCACTCTATTCGATTCCATTCGTTAGAGAGTTCGCTGATGTATTCCAAGATATACCTGGATTACCTCCTAGTAGAGAGAGATAGATTTTTTTATTGATTTGATCCCGAGCACTCGGCCCATTGCCCACACAGCGTACCGTATGGCTCCAGCGAAGATGAGAGAGCTAAGGGATCAATTAGAGCAGTTATTGGGTCAGGGATTTACCCGGAGGAGTACTTTACCGTGGGGTGCCCCTGTGTTGTTCGTAAAGAAGAGGGATGGATCGTTGAGATTATATGTAGATTATCGGGAGTTGAATACAGTCACGATACTGAATAAATATCTGTTTCCCCGAATCGATGAATTATTTGACCAGTTGAGAGGAGCCTGCTTCTTCTCAAAGATTGATTTACGACCGGGATACCATCAGTTGCATTCAGGGAACAGGACGTCTCGAAGACTTCTTTATTGACAAGGTATGGTTCCTACGAATTTCGGGTTATGCCTTTTGGCTTGACCAACGCTCCAGCCGTGTTTATGGACTTGATGAATAGGGTGTTCAGAGAGTTACTAGACCAGTTCATCATCGTCTTTATTGATGACATCCTGGTTTACTCCCAGACAGAAGAGGATCACGCCGAGCATTTGAGGCATGTTTTGTAGGCACTACGTCAGAACGATCTTTATGCCAAGTATGAGAAATGTGGATTTTGGCTAAAGGAGGTTCATTTTTTTGGGCATATCATTTCAGAACGGGGAATATCTATTGATATGGGGAAGGTATCCGAGGTGAGGGAGTGGGGACATCCCATGACACCGACTGAGATCCGTAGTTTCTTGGGCTTAGCAGGATACTACAGGAGGTTTATTCGGGGTTTTTCAAAGATAGAGGGTCCTTTGACACATCTGACTCGTAAGGGTGTGCCATTCATCTGGAGCGATGCCTTTCAGTTGGCATTCGATGAGTTGAAGGACAAGTTGACCTCAGCGCCTATGTTAGCATTGCCCAAGCTGAGAGTTGAGTATTTAATTTACACCAATGCATCCTTACAAGGACTTGGAGGTGTGCTAAAATAGGAGAGTCGGGCCATAGATTATGCTTCCCGTAAGCTTAAGCCTCACGAGAGGAATTACCCAACCCACGACTTGGAGTTAGCGGCAGTCGTATTCGCTCTTCGGATTTGAAGACACTATCTTCTAGGGGAGAAATTTCGGTTGTTCACAGACCACAAGTATCTACAATACCTCTTCACACAGAAGGAGCTGAATATGCGTCAACGTCGGTGGTTTGAGTTTATGAAGGATTATCAATTCGATATCCAGTATCACCCATGGAAGACTAACATGGTAGCAGACGCGTTGAGCCATAGGCGTGTAGATGAGGTGGTCGAGGTGTGGAAAGCTAAGTGGAAGGAGTTGGGACACCAGGATGTAGTGGCCAAATCGTTCATGTCTGTGATGACTATTATGCCTCAGATTGTTACGAGAGTGGTAAAGGCCCAGGCAAATGACTCGTTCTGTCAGGAAAAGATAGTTCGATTACTAGCAGAGGGAGCCGAGTCCTATACCGTTGGCTCAGACGGGGGATTACGCTTTAATGGGAGACTGGTCATTCGTAAGGGGAAGACTTACGACACGAGGTAATGGCAGAGTCGCACGGCTCATGATTCGCGGTACACCCTGGTGGGGATAAAATGTATTAAGACATGAAACGAAAGTACTGGTGGAGCGGGATGAAGAGAGATATTTCCGTGTTTGTTTCTAAATGGTCCACTTGTCAGCTAGTAAAGGTGGACCATCAGAAACCGACAGGACTTCTACAGCCGTTAGAGGTTCCGAGGTCGATATGGGAGAGCATATCCATGGATTTTATCACGGGGTTACGTACGTCACAGAGGGGTCACGACTCCATATGGGTAATTGTGGACCGGTTGACCAAAGTTGCTCATTTTCTACCCGTAAGGACAGATTACACTAGGGGACAATATGCCTTGATTTTCATTACAGAGATAGTGAGACTTCACGGGGTACCTCTAAATATCGTGTCTGACCGAGACAAAATATTTGTTTCATGATTTTGGGAGAGTTTCCAGGAGGCTATGGGTACAGAGTTGCGGCTGAGTACGGCATATCATCCGCAGACTGATGGGAAAATAGAGCGAAAAAATCAGATGTTGGAGGACATGTTTCATATGTGCATCCTAGAATTTGGAGGTGGTTGGGAGCAGTACCTTCCACTGGTGGAGTTTGCTTATAACAACTCCTACCAGTTCACAATTGGCATGGCTCCATTTGAGGCATTGTACGCTAGACCTTGTCGTTCCCCAGCATGTTGGTTAGAGGTGGGGGATAACAAACTCCTTGGGCCGGAAGTGATTCATGACACTTCAGCAAGGATATAGATGATACGAAGCCGTATTCAGGTAGCTCAGGACCGGCAGAAGAGCTATGCTGATGCCAAGAGGTTCTTTAGAGAATTCAAGGTGGGGGACCAGGTGTTACTCAGAGTATCTTCGATGAAGGGGATCATGCGTTTTGTGAAGAAGGGGAAACTAGCACCAAGATACGTGGGGTCATTTCCTATCATCTAGAGGATTGGGACAGTTACGTATAGACTGGGGTTATCGAAGCACTTGCATAGGATTCATGATGTGTTCCATATTTCCTCGATAAGGAAGTATCTTAGGGACGATTTGGCCCATACTCACATTGCTTTGGAAGACATCGATCTCCAGCCCAATAGTTCCTACGAGGAGGGGTCGATTTCTATTTTGGACCGAAGCAAGCGAAAACTGAGGTCGAAGATAGTACTGTTTGTACGTGTTCAGTGGAGGCATCATAATGTCGAGGAGTCCACATGGGAGCGCGAGAATGAGATGGGTGAACTCTATCCGGAGTTATTTTTACCAGGTACTCTTTAGTTCTGAATTTCGGGACAAAATTCTGTTATTAGGGGGAAGTATGTAATGCCCCGTAATTTTATTGATTTTTATTTAAGGGATTAATTAAATTAAATGAGAATTAATTGGAAACTAATCTTGGTATAAATACTAACGAGATGTGAGTTGGTATTTGATTATGATGTTAAAATTGAAAATTTCATGAGTATTGAAAATGTTAAAATTGTCGCGAGGCAGAAATACGACAATTTGGAAATTTAGTTTGGACGCGCGTGCCAGTCACGTCAGGAATGAAATTATTTGAATTAAAAAGAGAATTATATTTTTATCAACCGAATGGTCATTTTGAATGTGCCAACATGTCCAGAAGGGTCGAAATAGTCAGAAAACACTAGCCGGGGGGTTTAGTTTGGGTCCCGGGGCATTTTGGGCCATACCAGCAACCTAGAAGGGTATTTTGGTAATTTTAAAATAGGGGAATTAAAACCCACGAATTTTAGAGGTTAATTTTATATTAGAAAGAATCCCACTAAGTCCATAATTCAGCATTTAACAAGAAGTGGGCTTCGGGAGTTATAGGGAGAGTCTTAAGAGGTTCCAAAAGAAACCCTAGCCACCATCACCATCTTTGGGAGAAATCTGAAGAGAGAAAGAGGAGAATAAACTTTCACCCTTCAACATCAAATCAGAACATCTAAGGCAAGTTGTTTAATTAAATAATTTCAAGAGAATGTTTCCACCATGCTTAGGATTGAATATAGGTCTTGTATTAAAAGTTCGATGAAAAACTCATGAAATTGGAGATAGAACTCATAATCTTATATAGGGATTGCATGTAGAATTGTAATGAATGAATTCCATATCCAAAATGTACCTTGTGATGATTTAAAAACGAATTTATAAGGAGGAATTGTAGACGTTAAATTTCTGACTTCATGTTTATAGGGTTTGGGATAATGTTTGGAAATTATGATGATTACATGTTAATTTAGGAGGTATTGACCTCAAATATATGTTAAAGAGTGACCTAAGAGTATTTGGAGTAGTTTATTAACGTTAAAACTCAATTGGGATGATCTTAGTATGGATTTAGGGAAGAGAAATTGAAGAAAAAAACGAATTGGGGAAATTTCTGGGCGAAAACTGCCATCTAGTTAGAAGACCTGACCAAGTCGTTCGAAAGAGTTTCTAACGAGATGACAGTATCCCTTCTAACGAGTTGGTAGTTCGTTCGAAGCCATTCGTTCGAATGACACTCGTTCTAACGACCTCGTTCGAACGCGACTTCTAACGAGTTGACAGAATGGCCTTTTTAGCCTGATTTTATTTCAAATGTCCTGTAGACTTATGTAATTGAGAATTAACCTTCCCTTATTGACTAGTGGGTATAATTGTGAGAATTGGGGTACGTTGAGGAGTAGAACTTAGAACCTTATAGTAATTCGGATGACATTTTTGGAGTAGGAAACGAATCCCTAATTACGTCGTGAGAAGTGTTGGCAACGTTAATATACAAATTGGGGACTTGTAAACGTATAACATTAAATGACAGTATAAGAATGAGAAGCATACCTATATTAATGATTCGAGATATCTAACATGTGCGAATGCTTAGTATATGTGGTTTTATGTGTAAAACATACCTACCATACTTGCTATCACGGGAGGTCTGCGTTCGATTAGGGCCATCTAATCTTTGTGTGCCTACGGGGGGATTCAGACTGGTACCTCGAGGACATATATCAGAGAAGGACTTATTGAGAAGTTAATAAGTCTACTGATCATGGGAGCGTGGGTATGTGCGTGACCCATGTGATGTGAACTATGTTCGCCTCCATTTTATGTGATTGTTGTTATTTGAGAACGATTCTTGAGAGATTCGGAATGCGTGGTCCTTATGTACGTGATGTACCGGGATTTTATAGCAGAGTATGTGTGCACCACAGCTTAGTCTCGGGGTGCTAGTATTATATATTTATGATGAGAATAATATACTGTTAATTGAAATGGACTGTGATGTATAAATGTGAGTATCTATAATATCAACGTTTTGTAAAAGATAAAATGGAAGATCTCTATCGATTAGTAGTACTAAAATGGAAACTGTGTAGAAGAGTAAAACACTCTTTTTAAAATAAGATGTCGGGAATTAAATTGTGGATCGTATAATAATGTTAGATTTTATATTGGACCAGTTAGATACGGGCATATCTGGATTCGATTTCGGATACGTTAGGAGTGCACAGATAGTCCAGAGGTGAGTATTTCATGTGAGAGCACGTCCTAACATGTATTTTGCATTCCTTGTTTTATGTCATTAAAACACTTGCTATATTTTAAACTGTTTTCACCATCGGGCTCTGACCCATTTTCTTCCAAATCTATTTTTTTTAAACCTTTTAGGTGCCCAGCCATAAGGACACCATGCATAGGAGTTCCATTCAGGTGACGTACTGTAGCTGCTGTGGAAGTTATAGGACCTTGACAGTAGACGCCTCCACTTTCGATCTTGACTCTATGTTATCATATTTTTCTCATATGTTGGGCCTGTCTCCCCATTTCTCTTAGACACTTTATTTATCTAGTTATATCAAATTTTGTGTTGTAATTAATATAGTGATTGTTGATACCAAAATTAATATGCTGATGTGGATGAATAATACGAAGACACGTGTCAATCTACGTGGCACAATAGCAGTAAGGAAGTTCATTTCCTTCGACCAATTCATGTTCTCTCCGAGGTACGAGGATACCCCGAGGAACTCTAGCACCCCGAGGTACTCTAGCGCTCCGAGGAACTCTTGATCAACGAGCAACTAAGGCGGTCCGAGCTGCATCTCGTCCGTATCATTAATTACCAGACGGACAACTGTTCAACTATTCATTGAATGTTTATATTCTTGACGCCCACGCTACATTAAATGTATTACCCTTTCATATGTATATCATTTAATGTATCGAACCTTTCATGTACAGCCTAAAGGCTATAAATACCTTGTATCATTCTCATTCAGGAGGGACCGGAATTTCTTGAGAGAACTTGTTGTAATCAAGAATTCTGCAAACATCCAGCAATAACATAACAGTGGACGTAGGCTTTATTCCTAGCCGAACCACTTTAAAAATCTTTGTCTTATTTATTTATCTGTGATTGAATAATTAGAGCAATCTAGTTTTTTACATCAACAGATTGGCGCCGTCTGTGGGAAACGACTGTTATTATTGTTTTTCATAAAAAATCATTTATCATCAATGGCAGATAATCTAGAATCCTGTAATCGAAATGCTGGAAATACTGGAAATCTTCCAAATCCATCTGCATCTCCAGATCTGGCCGGAATTGTGACAAATCTGGCTCAAGGACAAACCGCCATGCAAGAATCTATGAGGCAACTCATTCAAACTCTTCAAGTCGGTGCACCTACCTATTCAAGGCAAAGGAGTGATCATGGCCAATCGCGATCCAGACGTACTGGGTCATATCGCAATGAGGAATCTAATGATTCTTCTTATCAACCTGGGCGAACTTCATCAATACGGACCACGGATACAGATCAACGTATCACTCTCTCTCCGGAGAGAACTAGCGCTTTAGAAAGATTAAGCAGGGTGTCTCCTTTCAGTCGATTAGGACCAAGGAGCAATATGAGTCCACCTAGAGCTCCATCGAGAAGTTTACGGCCACCATCAGGTTTGAGAGAAGGATCAGCACAATCACGACCAGCTACTCGTCGAGATAAATCTCAGGAAGCTATGTCAGAACAATAAATTGCTCGTACTAGGCGTCCTGAGGAAGGGAATGAAGCATGGAAAGTTTCCATTCAACGGTTGGAGGAGAGATTTGGAGAAATGGCTAAAGCGAGGAACCCTTTACAGAGAACTTTTGTTCAAGGGACACCTTTTGTGCAAGCCATTGTGGATTTTCCAACACCATCGAAATTCAAAGCACCTGTAGTGACCCCTAAGTACGATGGAAAGATAGATCCTGTACTTCATATAGAACAATACCAAGCTGCGGCCGACATCTATTCCGTCCCCGACGAGATGAGGTGTAGAGCATTCTCGGGAACTCTTACCGGATCTGCACAAATATGGTACAATAATCTTCCTCGGGGTAAGATTTCAACTTTTATTCAATTAGTCGAGCTGTTCATTGGCAATTTTTATTTCGGAGCAAAGCCAGTAAAGCGAGTACCACACTTGCTAAGTGTTAGGCAAAAATCAGGTGAAAGTACTAGAGATTACATAACTCATTTTAATAACGAGAAGTTGGAAGTCATAGATTACGAAGAAAAAACAACGATCACTGCTTTGATGAGTGGTTTACTACCTAACAAGCTGTACTACACCTTGGCCAAAGATCCACCTAAAACTATGTCCGAATTGATGGCAAAAGCAGCCAAAATCATGAATGCCGAGGAGGCTATGTCTGCGAAGAAGAATATGGATAAAGAAACTAAGGTGGAGGTCGACAAGTCTAAGAAGAAAGATCAGAAAGGTAATGGTGGTGACAAGCACTCTAAGAATAATAGGACGTCATGGGAAGTCCTAAAGAAATACGATAATTATACTCCATTGAAAATGGGTATTAATCATGTTTTAGAAGAAATCAAGAACAGCGAGGAAATCAAGTAGCCAGAAAAACTGAGGACAAATCCTGATCTGAGGAATAAGGCCAAATACCGCGAGTTTCACAAAGATCATGGCCATATGACCAAAAATTGCATAGCCCTTCAGAACGAGATTGAAACGCTCATCCGAAGAGGAAAATTATCAAAATATGTAGATCGCAGGGGTGAGAGGAAGAATGATGATAAAACTAGAGAAAGATCTAGATCTCCTCGTCGTGCAGAGGAGAAAAAGAAGAGGGACCACGAAGATGATCCAGATGATGACCCTGATCTTCCCAAGAAGCCAAGGCAGCCTGAACGAGAGGTATTTTCCATACGTTTTGGGTCATTTGATTGTAATGTTATTACAGGAGGAGATGCAGGAGGAGGAGACCTTACTGCAGAAAGAAAGGCTTACCTCGGGGAAGCTCAAGCTTGTTCGTATATTCAGCGGATAAATCTGGCCGAGGATGATCGTCCGAGGAAAGTAAACAAAGAGAAGCTAGTCATTGGGTTTTCAAAAAACGACATGGCAGGTGTTCTTTACCCTCATGACGATCCTTTGGTGATCAAAATGAGGATGAAAGAGGTGGTGATTTCAAGAGTGTTAGTAGACAACGGTAGTTCGGCATACATAATGTACTATTCAAGCTTTGATAGCCTGAATTTGAAATTATCTCAATTGGAACCTTATCATAGGCCCCTTCTGGGTTTTGCTGGCGAGAAAGTTTTTCCACTTGAGACGATCAAGTTGGATATATTCATCGGAACTTGGCCTGCTTGTCGAACGAAAAAAATACACTTCTTTGTGATGGATAAGAATGTGCAGTCAGCCTACAACATCATCATGGGAAGAGTTGGATTGAAGAAGTTCGAAACAGTTCCTTCTACAGTACATCAGTGTTTGAAATTCCCAACAAATTTTGGAGTCGGAGTTGTGAAAGGTGATCAAAACGTAGCTCGGGAATGCTATTACTCATCTGCCGAGCAAGAGAAACTTGAAGAATCAAGGAAAAAGACCACTACTTACCAAGTAGATGAAGATACAGAAATTGAAACTCTTGACCCTAGAGATGAATCTCAACTTGTAAAAGGACAGGTGGTGGAATCTACAGAAAATATTATTCTGGACGACGAGCATCCTGAGCGAGTAACCCAGATAGGATCATCGCTGGATGTTTCAATAAAAAAGGAGTTGATAACTTTCTTGAGAAATAGGAAGAATACTTTTGCTTGGAGTCATGAAGACATGCCAGGAATAGATCCAAACTTCTTATGTCATGATCTCAATGTGAATAAGGAGATCAAGCCTGTGAAGCAGAGGAGAAGAGTGTTTAGTCCCGAGAAGAACCAGGCCATACAAGAGGAGGTCGAGAAGCTCCAGAAAGCCCAATTCATTGAAGATGTAAAATATCCAGATTGGTTGGCAAATGTGGTAATGGTAAAGAAGAAGAAGAATAAATGGAGAATGTGTATTGATTTCACTGATCTTAACAAGGCATGCCCAAAAGATCATTTTCCATTGCCCAGAATCGACCAATTAGTGGATGCTACCTCGGGACATGAGCTGCTCAATTTCATGGATGCATACTCTGGCTACAATCAGATCAAAATGAAACCTAAAGACAGGGAAAGTACTTCTTTTATTACCCCAAGGGGAACTTATTGTTATAATGTTATGCCTTTTGATTTAAAAAATGCAGGTGCAACATATCAGCGGCTGATGAACAAGGTTTTTGCCGAACAAATCAGTTGCAACATGGAAGTTTATGTCGACGACATGCTCACCAAAAGCAAGAGATCTACTGATCATCTAGTTGACTTAGGCCAGACCTTTGATCAATTGGACAAATACCAAATGAAGCTCAACCCGACGAAGTGTACCTTTGGAGTACGAGAAGGAATGTTCCTCGGATACATCGTCAACCAACGAGGTATTGAGGCAAATCCAGAAAAGATCAAAGCTCTTTTAGGGTTGCGATCCCCAACGACGAGGAAATAAGTACAGAGTCTTACAGGACGAGTTGCAGCGCTCAACAGATTTGTATCCCGAGCAACTGATAAATGTATCCCATTCTTCAAAACACTGCGAAAAAGTTTTGAGTGGACTGATGAATGTGAGAAGGCTTTTCAAGACTTGAAGAAGTATTTGGGAGCACCACCATTGTTGTCCAGGCCAATAACCGGAGAGAGATTGTACTTGTATCTGGCCGTATTAGAGAATGCAGTCAGCTCTGCATTGATCAGGTTGGAGAATGGAGTTCAGAAACCTATCTACTACACAAGTAAAGCTTTCCGAGGTGCAGAGATCAGGTACCCAAAGCTAGAAAAATTGGCACTGGCATTAATTGAAGCAAGTAGAAGAATGAGGCCATACTTCCAGGCCCATACAATCATTGTGTATACAGACATGCCATTAAGACAAGCCCTTCACAAGACAGAAAAATCAGGAAGATTGATGTATTGGGCAATAGAACTCGGTGAATATGATATTGTGTACGAACCCAGATCATCATTAAAGGGGCAAGCTGTAGCAGATTTTATAGCAGAATTCACATACCCTGATACCTCCGAGGAACAAAAGGTACTTGCTGACCAACCTGTGGACGATATAGGATCAACAGACACAGGTCCAGACCAACTAAGGTTGGTAAAAGGACTCGTGGATGTAGAAAAATCATCATATTCAAACCCAAACCAACTACGGTTGGTAAAAGGGCGCGAACAGATGATTGACGAAGAGCGAAAAATACCAGGGGATGATGAAAGAAAACAGCAGATATTTTACCGAGGAGCTCTGACAGATAAGAAATTTGAAGACGAGGTACCTACATGGAGATTATACGTGGATGGGTCGTCTTGCACCGCTAGTTGTGGAGCAGGGATTGTTTTAAACACCCCAGATGATATTGATATGGAGTATGCCTTGCGATTCCAATTCAAATCCTCCAATAATGAGGCTGAGTATGAGGCCTTGATAGCAGGTTTAAATTTAGCGAAATTTATGGAAGCACGGCAAATAATGGTGTTCAGTGATTCTCAATTAATTGTGAATCAGATGATGGGAGTATATGCAGTCAAGGGAGAATTAATGGCGAAGTATCATGAAAAGGTGATGGAATTGTTGGTAGAATTTGATGCCATTCAATTGGTGAGAATACCGAGGATGGAGAATGCTAGAGCAGACGCATTGGCCCGATTAGCGTCAGCTACGCGCACCGAGCTACGAAGAACAATACCTATTGAAGTATTAGAAAGTCGGAGCATAGAAGAAGACCTGATGGTGAATATAATAACCCTTGATTTAGGACCATCTTGGATGGATCCTATCAGGGCATACATTGAAGAAGGAGAATTACCGGAGGATAAGCTAGCCGCCAAGAAATTGAAGTATAAAGTTGCTCGGTATGTGTTAACTAATTGTGTTTTGTATAGACGAGGAATTATGGCAGGTTTGCAGAGATGTGTACATCCATCAGAAGTCAAGGAATTGGTTGAGGAAATCCATGAAGGATCCTGTGGATCTCATGTAGCAGGTCGGACACTTTTGCAAAGGGTGATGACACAGGGATACTACTGGCCGACGATGAGGGCTGATTGTATAGCCTATGCCAAGAAATGTGACAAGTGCCAACGCTTTTCCTCCATCCGAAGAACTCCACAAGCATTGTTGACACCCATAACTTCACCTTGGCCATTTGCTATATGGGGGATTGATTTGGTTGGACCATTGCCGACGACCCGAGGAAGGTTCAAGTACCTCGTCGTGGCAGTGGATTATTTTACTAAGTGGGTGGAAGCTGAACCACTGATTGATATGAAGTACGAGAAGGTTTATCAATTCATTTGGAAGAACATCATCTGTCGATATGGTCTCCCTCATGCTTTCATTACAGATCATGGAACACAATTTGATAACGAGGAATTCGCTGCCTATTGTCATCAGTCGAACATTTTGAAATTTCATTCAGCACCAGGCCATCCTCAAAGCAATGGACAGACTGAGGTGACGAACAGAACATTATTAAATGGGTTGAAGAAAAGGCTAAGTGAGGCTAAAGCAAATTGGATTAATGAGCTACAGTCAGTTTTGTGGGCTTACCGAATAACTCCCCGAGCAGCAACTGGAGAATCACCATACATGTTAGCATTTGGAAGTGAGGCTGTAATACCTGCCGAGTTGGGTCTCCCAACTCATAGAGTGCTGAATTTCAATTCCCCAGTCAGTGATTTGATGAGAAGACTGGATTTGGATATGCTCGAGGAGGTTAGAGAAGAGGCATCCATCAGAAATGCTGCTTATCAACAACGAACAACTCTGTTCTACAACAAAAGGGTGAAGAAATGCGATCTAAAGGAAGGAGATTATGTGTTGAAGAAGGTCATTCAGAAGCACAATAAACTCGAAGCAACCTGGCATGGACCTTATCGAGTTGTGGAAGTTGTTCGACCAGGAACTTACAGAATAGCAACTCTAGAAGGAGAGGAATTTAAGAATGCATGGAATGCTGAACACCTGCGCAAGTATTATCGGTAATGTAAAATGTAAATCATTTCCTTCATTATGAATAAAACGGGGATGTTTCACCATTTTCTTTCTATTGAAAGTTTTTCGGGGAATACTAGTGTTGTACACTACGCTGCTTGATAACAAGAAGAAGATTATAGTTCAGACCCACGATCAACCCCGGTTGATAAAAGGGCGAGAAAAAAAAATACTCCTTTGGTTAGGAGGCGACACTAGTGTGACCAACTACGGTTGGTAAGATATCTAGTGGACAGTTCGAAAGAACCAAAAAATACTCCTTTGGTTAGGAGGCGACACTAGTGTGACCAACTACGGTTGGTAAGATATCTAGTGGACAGTTCGTAAGAACCAAAAAATACTCCTTTGGTTAGGAGGCGACACTAGTGTGACCAACTACGGTTGGTAAGATATCTAGTGGACAGTTCGAAAGAACCACTACTACTCCTTTGGTTAAGAGGTGTACAGCAGCATGATCAATTGTGGTTGGTAAGATAAAAATATACTCTCCCATTACAACTTATGTTGGTCGGGAGGTAAGATTATTACAAAAAGTTCTTTGAAGAGCAAAATATTCCAAAATGAACCAAGTATGGTTGGTCGGGGATAAAAACCCACTAACTGTAATTGGTCGACGAGGAGTAAATTTATTGACCTTGGTTGGTCGGACACATTTTATGAAAATATTTGAAATTGAACCAAGTATGGCTGGTCGGGGATAAAATCCCATCAACTGTAGTTGGTCGACAAACATTATTTAACCACTTTGGTTGGTTGGAAACAGTTTGAACATTTTATACTCATTACTTTATTATTAAGTGATTGAACAACCTGGATACTTGTAACTTTTTATTAAGTTGCTCAATGAACAATATTATTGTTATCTTATTAACAGATACATATGCACAACTATAAAGATGTTTGATAAACACAAGACAATAGCAAAATTTGCAAACAGAAAATGAAATTATTTTCATTAAAATTCAAAATAAATTACAGTTTACATGAATGTACTAACTATTACATTGATATTCCTATTCTATTGGTTTCTTGCCCTTTGCTTTAGAAATAGGCTCTTCGCCAGCAGGAGGATCTTCCAGGCAAAGGGGAGAATTAATAAAGTTCAAGTCCTTCAACATTCTGACATTCATTATTGAAGGTGTCTCCATTAGATGCTCTAGACGAGATACTTCGATTTGGGAATGAAGGCTATAATCACCGAGGTATTTTGAAATTAAGCTACGAGGAATGGAACGTGCTGGGATCCAGACCATGTCCAATTTGAAAGGTGGCACAGGAAAGTCTAGTAGCCCTGGAGCATGATAATCCCATAAAAAATGCCCTTGCTCCAATTTTAACACACCCACTGCGTTCAACCACCCCTGCTTATGACCTTCATTGTTGGCATGTTCAATACGAGCATCCAAATGAACAAGAGCTTCATTATATCCTGCCATCCAGAATTCCCTGCGCTGCTTATGAAATTGAAAGGTTAATCTATCCAATTGTTCGAGAAGGTTTTTGGCAAAAAGATCCTTAGTATGTAGAGCAGACTTCGTTGCAGTAAGTTGATCTTCCAGGGATAGATTTTTCTTGGACATTTCTGATAGAGCCTGATCTTTGACGTTTAATTGGAATGCTTGAGTTTCCAAAGTAGATTGGGTACGTGCCTCTTCATCATTGCGACTAAGAACTCTTGATCGGCTCCCAGAAGCAACTGGAGAACTTTGCTCCTCGACAATTCTTCCTCGTCCCCGAGAACCTCTTCCTCGTCCCCGAGCAGTCGCAGGAATAACAGATTTTCTCAAGTTATCCAGTTCTTGCCTTAGTTTGGCATTTTCAACCTCTAAGAACGAGAAACCTTCATCAGTAACGGGCACTAGAGCAGTGGAAGATGACGCTGCAGATTCATATTGAGCCAACTTTTTCTGTAAATTATTATTTTCTTGTTCCAGGATCTCGGCAATCTGCCTGCAAGCTTCAATTTCACCTTTTAGGGTCCTTTCCCTAATATCATATCCAGCAATGATCTTTTTATGGCCTGTTTCAGAAGAAAGTTGTTGATATCTATTTTCATAATCCTTGTGCAATGAAGCTATTGATGCATTGTGTTGATTTTGAAGATCCTCTATGGAGCCATGAAGTTCCTCGATCAATTCGTAGTATGCCACATTGTTGGCCACAGATCTATCAAGTAAATCCTTCAGGTACCGGTAAGCCTCAACTGCTTGTTCTGAGGCATCGTGACCAAGAATGTCAACAATCTCTGATACACTTAGGTCTGTATGACCAACTTTATAATATCCATTGCATTTTCGCATCAACTCAGTATCAGGAGCAGATATCAATTCCATTCTGGCCAAAAACTAATAACGAAGAGAAAGCAGTAGTTAAATAAAAGCAGACAGAGGATCAACAATGAAGAGGAGCGAAGATGTATTTTATTAGATCACAAAAGGATTACATTGTTCGATTACAAGTAATGAAAGATAGAATTAATGCCGAACAACTTCACACCTTTTCCTTGTCTCCCAAGACTTTCTCGGGAGGCTGGGACGAGGAGCTCGGTTGCTCGGTGGTAACAACGGCTTGATCGGCAGGAATCTTCTCGGGAGGAGGAGGCATGGAAGAAATTTCCTCGGTGATAGAAGGTTGAGAGGCAGAGACTGGATCACCTATAGCCATAGAAGATTCATCAGAGACAGGCTCGTCTTCTTCTTCTTCCACAATTGCTGGAGGAGGACCAGGGAGGTGTCGTTGGAATAGCTCAGAATCGTCTTTGACCTTCAACTCTTGCAGAGCAGCTACCCAGCCATCGTGGAAGTATTTCAACTTCCCATATTGGACTTGGGATGTCATAGCAGCAATCCCCTTATCCCATCCTTTCTCCCAGCCAGCGCTGAAGGATTTTTTGACTGCGACTTTTCTTCTTAATTTCTCCGAGGAAAGTTTTACATCCAATTCCTCTTTTTTGACCTTGATATCTCGTAGGGTAGATAACTCTTCCTCTGCCTTTTTCATCTTGCCATCATATTCCTGATGTTCAACCTCTAAACCTTTTACTTTATCCTCCAAATTCTTGGAGGTTTCAGCCATCTTCACCTTCTCAGCTTTAGCCACAGCCAATTTTTTCTCCCAAATAGCTTTTTCCTCAACATACTGTTGGCGAGATTCCTTCAAGGATTGGGTCAAACCCAGCAAAGCATCCTCTACACCTGACGAGGAGCTTGAAGCTTTAATAGCTCCATCCTTCTTCACAATATTATTGAAACAGTTCACCAGCTGAAAGATGAGAAAAATAGTAAAGTCAATACAAAATGCAAGCATTCAGAGAAAGAAAGAAAAACCAAAAGTATGAGAAATTTACTGAAGCAAGGTGACGAGCAGCTAGGGATGTCAGCATATCCCTAGGAATTTTTTCATCAATTCCATGGACCTCGGGTATGACCGAGCTCATTGCAGAACTTGGAAGAATGATGTTTGGAACATCAGTACCACCAGCAGGTAGAGAGGAGGCAGTTTCAGCCAGATTAACGAAGGATGATTTCCTCAATCTCCTCGACGGGAGTTCAGCACTTTCAACCAAAGAAGACTTGGTCGGAGAGATAGTAATTACTTCTACAGGAGCAACTTTCTTGCTCGGAGCCACTGGGGGCTTCTCGGTAGCTTTAGAGGGTGCAGCATCCACTTTCTTAGTCCCCTCTGGGACATCAGTTTTACCTCTCTTAGCCCCAACAGCAGAAGTAATTTCATCAAAGAGAGCATGAGGAGCTCTTTTCTTACCCATTCTTTGACTTAAAGGAAGATGAGAGTCTGAAGAAGAGTCTTCTGGGGTTGAGGCTGGTTCAACAGGGCGAGCAGTATAAGAGGTTGTATAGCTCCTATACTGTAGCAAATATGATGCAGACCTGATATGCTCGTCTGCAACGGACAAGATCAAAATATTGACAAAACTCAAGACACAATGGGTTTGGTGGAAAGGAAAAACCACATTCAGCAATGAAAATACTGGGGAACCAATGTCCCTCAGCCAATCGAAAATAATCTAAAGGCTCAGAAAGAACCTCTAGAGTTACCCAGGAAGGAATTGAAAAATCAGAACGAAATTTCTCAACAGACTCCACAATATAAACCATATTGAATAAAAGAGATACAGAAGAAAGGAAGAATATCTTACAGGAAGAAAGGACGTATGTTGACAACGAACGAAAACAAGGATGAACGCACAAGAGAGAAGAAGAAAATAGAAAGCTTGAATGCAAGAAAGTGGAAAACGTAGAAGACGGTATGGTTACCTAAGAAGTTTAAATACTCTGCATTGGGAAGCGACGAAAGAAATGATTACCAAAAAGAAACTACTGAACTTCCGGCGGCTAAAAGGACAAAAACTGCACGGAGATCGAATCGCTTATAAAAAATTCAAAAAAAAAGGCGAAAGCTACGAAATGAGAAGAAAATTTGAATACAATGTTCCTGAAACCCAGGAAAGTCATTTAATATTGCCATATACCGAGAAAGAATGTCCCATACTCCTCAAAATTCGAAATATGAAACATTGGGGGCTTCTGTTGATACCAAAATTAATATGCTGATGTGGACGAATAATACGAAGACACGTGTCAATCTACGTGGCACAATAGCAGCAAGGAAGTTCATTTCCTTCAACCAATTCATGTTCTCTCCGAGGTACGAGGATACCCCGAGGAACTCTAGCACCCCGAGGTACTCTAGCGCTCCGAGGAACTCTTGATCAACGAGCAACTAAGGCGGTCCGAGCTGCATCTCGGCCTTATCATTAATTACCAGACGGATAACTGTTCAACTATTCATTGAATGTTTATATTCTTGATGCCCACGCTACATTAAATGTATTACCCTTTCATATGTATATCATTTTATGTATCGAACCTTTCATGTACAGCCTAAAGGCTATAAATACCTTGTATCATCCTCATTCAGGAGGGACCGGAATTTCTTGAGAGAACTTGTTGTAATCAAGAATTCTGCAAACATTCAGCAATAACATAACAGTGGACGTAGGCTTTATTCCTAGCCGAACCACTTTAAAAATCTTTGTCTTATTTATTTATCTGTGATTGAATAATTAGAGCAATCTAGTTTTTTACATCAACAGTGATGCATACTTAGTATTGGTTTATTCCTTTATTTGGATTGTTGTGAGGAGTATTCCTCCAGACTCATTACTATTCTATGGTTATTCTATTGTCATTATGTTGTGGTGGTTATGTTGGCAGTTCATAATCTCCTTATTGCATGTTAATCAGATTTAATTAAAAATTGACAACTCACTTTTTAAATATTAGGTGGCTAGTAATTGTTAAAACGTTTTTCGACAGTGATGCTATGAACTGAACCAACTTAGCATTTTGTATTAATTTAATAAAGGAGTAGCTACCCGGTATTTAATAGTCAGGGTGTCACAGAATAGACCTTGGTAATTTGTGTTTTGAGGCCGATTTACTCGTCCTTGATATGGTGGGTATGATGTTATTTTGGGTATGGACTGGTTAGTGAAATACCGGGCCATGGTAAAGTATTATGGGAGAGGTATAGTCTTCTCCATTCCGGGGCAAGAAATGTTTTTAGTGTCTATGCCTCTTTCTGAGGGAGGTTCGAGAACGTACTTATATTATTTTGAGGAGGAGACCTACTTAGACTCGATTCCCGTTGTTAGAGAATTTGAGGATGTTTTTCACGAGATTCCGAGTTTACCACCAAGTCGTGAGATTGAGTTTCAAATTGATTTAGCATCGGGAACTCATCCGATTGCGAGGGCTCCATATTGTATGGCTCCTTTGGAAATTAGGGAGTTAAGGGATCATATTCAGCAACTGTTGAAGCACGGGTTTATTCGGCATAGCACGTCAGCATGGGATGCTCCTGCGTTGCTTGTGAAGAAGAGAGATGGTTCGCTCCGGTTATGCGCTGATTACTGGGAATTAAATAAGGTCACTATCAAGAACAAATAGCCATTACCTCGGATCGATGATTTGTTTGATCAATTAAGGGGAGCATCGTATATTTCTACGATAGATTTGAGGACTGGGTATCATCAACTACGAATTTGAGAGTAGGACGTGTCGATGTAATACCCCGTATTTCTGAATATTCTATTTAATTAAATTGTAGAATTAAATGAGAAAATACGGCTTAATTTAAATTACGTAAGGGGAGTAATTTAATGAGATTTATTAAAAATTGTAATTTTCGAATATTAATCAAGAGATAGTTACCAATTTATATTGCCTCGTTATATTTACTTAGTGCAAGTGGTAATAGTTACTTAACGCGTGTAGACCGCGTTGGGGTGAGAACGAGTAATATTTTTTAAGTGACTCGAATGATAATTTAGAGGTCACAGATGAGTCCGGAAGAGTCAAATTAGTCAAAATAGTATACCCGGGGGTACTAGTTGAGTCTCGGGGTAATTTTGGACTAAACCGAGACCGTTCGGGGGGGTTTGGTCTTTTAACATGAGATGGTAAGGAGACCAACGAATTTGAGATCCTTTTATCAGCCATATGAAAGAGGGGTTATGGTTAGAAAACCCATGAAAACACACCATAGCCATTAGGGATAAGAGAGAAACAATTCCCATGGCAAAAGAAAGAATTGGGAAGGATTCAAAGGAGATTGTCAACACAAACTTGTTGGGAAGGAGGATTGAAGGAGAAAAACAATCAAGCATCATCAACAATCACGAAATCAGGAACCCTCTATCAAGGCAAGTTGTTTATTAAAAAATTATAAAGTTATAATAGCCATGTGTATGGTGTTTGGAATGATTTTGTTAAACTCATATTTTGGAAAGCAAATAATGATATTTATACATGATTGGGATATGAATTGCACGTAGGATGATGTAATATATGTAGAGGAATAATATTCAGATTTGACTTGATGAGTATCTCGGAATAAAATTTGGGTTTTGAATGAAATTATGGGAAGAACACCATAGTTAGGGTTTTCAAGAAATCTAGGGTTTAATCCACAATTCCTTTAAATATATTGAGGTTTTGACGTATTTGAAATGTTAGAAATTATCCTAGTATATGTGTAAATATGTTAGGATCATTGGGTTGAAGTTTGGTGGACTATAATGTAGTTTGGAGATTTGTTAATGGAGGAAGAGGTTGACGAAGAAGACTAAATGTGTCTGTCCATGTTCGATCAATCGATCGATCTCGAATTGTCGATCGATAGACTAGGTCGATCGATCGAACCCGGTAGTCGATCGATCGACGTAAGCTGTTTTTCTCGGAATTTTCCGTGTTTAAGGTTTCTTTGAATTCCAAGACTGAATGGGTATCCTAGGATTTATATTATACTTATATGGGAGTGAGAATAAGACCAGTAAGTATATTATTGAGGTCTGATAAGGCCATTGGGTGTAGGGCTTGGGATATGGACCGACGAGAATAATCTGATTCAATAGAGCATCGGTAAATTTGGAATTGAGTTACGAGACGAGGTAGAGTCAATTCAATTAATAGACCAGTAGGGTAAGTAATAACTACTGAAATTATATGTGAGGGGTAACTAGGACCCTTAGAGTTGTGTGAGTACTCAATAAATGCGATTAATGAGATAAATCGTAAAACGAATATTGTACGGCTTATATAAGAGAATAAAATATTACATAGAAACATGGTTGATAGGTCAGGCGTGTACCTACTGAAATGTATGAACTCTTAGGTTAAGAGAAGTATACCTAAATTACTATGTTAGGGTCGATGAGACATTTCGAACTAACATAGGGTTATTATATGTTTGGGGTCGATGTAAAATGCCGAACCAAACCTTTGTACTGGTGGCGTGATGAAAGAGTCCGAGCCAGAATTTGTGTATATAAATAATTGGGGTCGATGTATCATTCCGAACCAATTCTTAATTTGTGTATATAAATAATTGGGGTCGATGTATCATTTCGAACCAATTCTTACTTCGGGTCGATGAATCATTCCGAACCAAGAGTCCTTAATTGTGTAAAAAGGATAAAAATAGTAATTAATGATATTTAGTATATATTGTGTGTGATATATATACTTGATGATATTCTTCTTCTGTGTATTAGTAGATGGATAAATATTATGTATTTAAGGAATACATACCGAACTGGTAAGTTAAGAAGATGAGAAACCCAAGACGAGGAACCCAACATATGTGTCTTCTCGTCAATCATTTCTAAAAGTAAAAAAGAAATAACATCGTTTAAACAGTAAACTCGCGAGGAACCCAAAACGAGGAGGAATAGCTGTGTCCAAACAGTATAAAAAAATATATCTTCTCGCAATTTCTTTCTACAGGTATGCGAGGAACCTAAAAAGACTTACCCTAATACCTTCTCGTAATTTATTTCTAAAACTCAAAAGAAATACCAGGGGTTTAAAAATTAAGTTTGCATGGAAGCCAAAATGAGGAGTAGTTGTGTCCAAACAGTACAAAAAATTCGAGTAGCATAAAAATGCAATTGAGCTCTACAAAAGGTAGGGAAACTCACTCGAAAGAAGAAAGATAAATAATTAGAAAGGCTATCACGTTAAATAGTGCTAAGAGTCAGATATGGGGTATTACTCATTTAAAAAAATAGAAAATATCGAGGGGGCTCACTCCCTCTAAGTTATGTTTTGGTTCAAATGTTGAAAAAAAAAACGTCGAGGGGGGCTCATCCCTCCCTCTAAGTTATTGCTTGAATCAAAACACATTAAAACCATGTTGCGGGGGCGCACCCCCCCCCCCCCCCCCAAGTTATTATTTTTAAGAAAAGGTCCTAAAAGAATAAGCATAGGACAAGTACCCCGCAGTCAGAGAGGCAACTTCCAAATGATAACTTGCTCAGTTATATGTAAGTACCCCCAGCTAGAGGGGCTTCTTCCAAAATTTTAAACTTGCTCAGCTATATGCAAGTACCCCGCAGTTAGAGGGGCAACTTCAAATTTTTTTAACTTACTTAGTTATATGCAAGAAGTACCCCGCAGCTAGAGGGGCCGCATCCAAATTTCAACTTGCTCAGTTATATGCAAGTACCCCGCAGTTAAAGGGGCAACTTCAAAATTTTAAACTTGCTCAGCTATATGCAAGTACCCGCAGTTAGAGGGGCAGCTTCAAAATTCTTTTAACTTACTTAGTTATATGCAATAAGTACCCCGCAGCTAGAGGGGCCGCTTCCAAATTTTAACTTGCTCAGTTATATGCAAGTACCCCACAGTTAGAGGGGCAGCTTCAAAATTTTAACTTCCTCATCTCGTATGCAAATACCCCACAGTTAGAAGCGGGAAGTTCAATCTTGAGGTTCTCACATTCAAAAGAGAAACTCAAAGTATTGAGCAGGTGCAATTATACATATAAGGTACAACAGTTTAGTACCTAAATCTCCAAGGGCGCCGGAGCGCTCACAGTCTTGAGCAAAGGCCAAGTATAAATATAAGGTGCACCAATTGAGAACCTAAGGATCCAAGGGCACCGGAGCTCTCACAGCCTCGAGCAAGTGTCAAGCATAAATATAAGGTGCGACGGTTTAGCACCTAAGGCTCCAAGGGCACTGGAGTGCTCACAGTCTTGAGCAACTGCCAAGTATAAATATAAGGTACGAAAGCTTAGTACCTAAGACTCTAAGGGCACCGGAGCGCTCACAATTTTGAGCAAGGGCTAAATATAAACATAAGGTGCTCTGGATGAGCACCTTAGGCTCCAAGGGCATCGGAGCGCTCATAATATTGAGCAAGTGCCAAATATACATATAAATATAAGGTACGACAGTTTAGTACCAAAGGCTCCAAGGGCATCAGAGCGCTCATAATATTGAGCAATTGCCAAGTATAAGTATATGTGCGACAGTTTAGCACCTAAGGCTCCAAGGGCACCGGAGCGCTCACAGTCATGAGCAAGTGCCAAGTATAAATATACGGTGCGCCTGTTGAGCACCTAAGGCTCTAAGGGCATCGGAGCGCTCACAGTCTTGAGCAAGTGCCAAGTATAAATATAAGGTGTGCCAGTTGAGCACCTAAGGCTCTAAGGGCATCGGAGCGCTCACAGTCTTGAGCAAGTGCCAAATATAAATATAAGGTGCGCCAGTTGACCACCTATGGCTCCAAGGGCTTCGGAATGCTCACAGTCTTGAGAAAGTGCCAAGTATAAACGTAAGGTTCTCCAGATGAGCACCTAAGGCTCCTAGGGCACCAGAGCGCTCACAGTCGTGAGCAAGTGCCAAGTATAAATATAAGGTGCGACTGTTTAGCACCTAAGGCTCCAAGAGCGCCGGAGTGCTCACAATCTTAAGCAAAGGCCAAGTACAAACATAGGGTACAATTGTTTAGTACCTAAGGCTCCAAGGGCATCAGAGCACTCATAGTCTTGAGCAACTGCCAAGTATAAATAAAGGGTACGATAGTTTCGTGCACAAGTCTCTCGACATTACAAGACACTTCTGCACGAGGGGGCTAATATTGAGAAGTCCTCAAGCAAGTGAACAAATAATAAAATAAGCTTGGAGTGGGGGGACCCACTTAGAGTGACTCCACCTGCCCAAGATTACAAGTTTGATCGAAAATAGACAAGGGTGAGGGGCCCGCCGCGAGCAACCCCTCCGCTTAAGATGAAAGGCCCCATAAGAAGACCAAGGGTGAGGGGCTCACCGCGAGTAACCCCTCCGCCCAAGATAGAAGGCCACAGAAGAAGGCCAAGGGTGAGGGGCTCACCGCGAGTAACCCCTCCGCCCAAAATTGAAGGCCGTAGAAAAAGGCCAAGGGAGAGGGGCTCACCGCGAGCAACCCTCCGCCTCAGATAGAAGGCCGCAGAAGAAGGCCAAGGGCGAGGGGCTCACCGCGAGTAACCCATCCGCCTCAGATAGAAGGCTAAAGAAGAAGGCCAAGGGCGAGGGGCTCACCGCGAGTAACCCCGCCTCCCAAGATATAAGGCCACAGAAGAAGGCTAAGGGTGAGGGGCTCACCGCGAGTAACCCCTCTGCCCAAAATAGAAGGCCATAGAAGAAGGCCAAGGGTGAGGGGCTCACCGCGAGTAACCCCTCCGCCCAAGATAGAAGACTACAGAAGAAGGCCAAGGGCGAGGGGCGCACCGCGGGTAACCCCTCCGCCCAATATAGAAGGCCACAGAAGAAGGCCAAGGGCGAGGGGCTCACCGCGCGTAACCCCTCCGCCCAAGATAGAAGGCCACAGAAGAAGGCCAAGGGCAAGAGGCTCACCGTGAACAACCACTCCGCCCAAAATGGAAGGCCACAGAAGAAGGCCAAGGGAGAGGGGCTCACGGCGAGAAACCTCTTCGCCCAAGATGGAAGGTCGCAGAAGAAGGCCAAGGGCGAGGGCTCACCGCGAGCAACCCCACCGCCCAAGATAGAAGGCCACAGAAAAAGGCCAAAGGCGAGGGGCTCACCGCGAGCATCCCCTCCGTCCAAGATAGAAGGCCACAGAAAAAGGCCAATGGCGAGGGGCTCACCACGAGCAACCTCTCCTCCCAAGATGGAAGGCAACAGAAGAAGGCCAAGGGTGAGGTGCTCACCGCGAACAACCTCTCCTCCCATAGTTAGCTTAGAAGATATGACTAGGTGGGCTAAGTGTAGAACGCTAGGCGTGCACAAAAGATAAGGGGTGAGTAAACTCAAGAGAGTGTACGAGAACTTAACATGTGTAATCAATAACCGCATTTTATATTGTGATAAACGCTTGCTAAATGTTTTCAAAATGTTTTGAGTACTAACTCTTGCTATAAAATATTTTCAAAACCTTTTAGCTGTCCAACCACAGGGACGTCATGTATGATGATTTCGTTCCAGGGACTCGAAGTTGTAGCACAGTGAATGCTTACAGGATATTTGACTAGACGATATCTCCCATTCAGATATAGTACAGGATCTCACCCTATTCTATGTATGGACTTGTAGTCCGGTATCAGTATCAGATGTTAGTTGCAGATTAGTAGTTGTTCTATTGTTGTTTGGTATTTTTATCCGATGGTTTATTCGGTAATACTCTTGTGCTGTTGTACTTGTACTTTGTTGGTCTGAGTTTTAGAATGGTATTTGTTTTACTATTTTTTCCCATGGTTGATCTATCTATTTAAGAAAGATAAAATTTTGGCACCGGTCTAATTTTCATTTAGGTGATTAGTAATTAAAAAGTTTTCGACAGTGATGCTAAGAATGAACCATTTGAGAAACCTGTTTTAATTTAATAAAGTACTGATCGCCCAATGTTTAATTAGGCGGGGTGTCACAGATGGTATCAGAGCATTAGGTTCAAGTGTCCATAGGATCTGTACGGCTTACTACGTTTTTAGCACATCGTTTGATTGATATAGAGCCCTATCTTTGGATTGTTGTACTCCTCTACGTACATAGTTTACATTCTCCTGCTATTTAGTAGATGTAGTGTTATATATACAATTCCGATTGGGCATAGTACGTCAAACAAGGCGGTAGGACCAGTATTGGCATTGGAAGGACTGCAGGAGGGAGGAGCTCGGCATGAAGCAGGGAGAGTTCGAGGATAGTAATCATAGGAGAGATGACCGTTGTCGAGGTCACTCCTAGTGCGAAATTATAAGTAGATGTTGTAAGGGTTGTTAAGGTATAGTAGGCATTTTCCAAGTGTCGCGATGGCAAAGGGGGATGCTAGTCTAGACCCGCCCAATGCAGTGATAGTGGGAGGAGGTCTCGGGAATTTTTTATGAGAACGGACCGTGAAAATGTGATAAAATGGCGACTATGCATGTTAACCAATGGAATTGAATGCCTAGAGTTCTTAGCATTTAGGATAGAGTAGGAATATCCGGAAGTGAAAATTTGGGTAAAGATTTTTTTTGAAGCAACGTGGTGGGGATACTAGTCACCACATCCGGACCGAGGGTCAGTATACAAATAGAGGGACCTTACATATGGTTTAACCATAAATTCCTTCAATGATGGTTCAAAAGCGAAGTGAATGGAAATTCTGAAATCGTCATGTGAGAGCCTGATAGAGGCCAACTGTGAGAAATAAATTTATCTGTTAAAGTGAACTTGTAACCGATGAGATGGGTACAAGGAAAAAGAGCCCTTGAGATAATGGACTCTCGAGTTATCGTTCGCAATCTTGGTAAAACTCTTCTTGGACGACCTATGTGTATGAAGGCAGTATGGATCTTCTTACAAGGTCGAGGTAAATACTCCAAGGTGGGCGGAGCTAAAAGAGTTTAAGGATTTAGACTGAATGTAATGGGGCTAGTGCAAGCCATAAGTGGGAAACCCACTAAGGGATTCATTGATTTGATCCTAAGTCGGGACTGTTAAGTCTAATAGTGCGTTCCTTGGTCAGCGAAACTAAGGGAACCCTGATGATAGTGTTAAAAATCAAGGTTGCCAAGTTCGAGAAGAGGAATACCCTAAATCATTCGGTGTGGCCTGGAATAAGGGGATTTATGAAAAGATGTCTTATCTGGGACGTAAGACCACACGTGTTAATTTTGTACGATGTTATTTAAGGGAATAATAACTCCGGTAAGTTTTGCATTCCGGAAAGGACAAGCGTGTTATGTCCGGGAACCAATTGAACCACCAGAGCGATGGGTAAATGGTATATAAGTTTTAGCCTCGAGTGAATGGGGTATATAACGATGCCTCACCTGAAAGAGGGTCGAGCTATCATTTTTCATTAATATGTGGGAGACTCCAGAGATTATGGATGTCTCATAGTGATTGATTCTGGTGTGTAGGAACCTGATGATGTCATTCAAGATATATCGTATGATCGCTGGGCGGAGAGATCGAGCTCGTTATTGTAACAAGAGCTAAGGATTTAGTGATAGCATTAGCGCAGTGCCACTTGACTCCTTAGAGATGATGGAGTATGGTTGTACCTATTATTGGGGGGATGGAATTTGAGTATCTCGACTATGTGTTGTTCCGGCAATGCTCCCTAAAAATGCATTGGGAGAAGTCCCTCATTTAAGTTCTGTTGTGAAAGGGGATACAACTAAATTTTTATGCACGTCAGGAGAAGGGATGTTAGATGCTACGGCATCAGTGGATCCGATAGTGTTGTGGGGAAACACTAAAAAGCTCATCTTACCACGAAGGGATAAGTGGGACTTTGAGGACAAGAATTTGATTTTTGGTCTATAGGGGATTGAGAATACCCGCAAGATTGTAGTCAAGCTGTGAAGACAAGGCGAGAGTGAGGAAAAACATGTCACGAGTGTGACAGTTGCAATGTTTTTGCAAATGTGCACGGAGAAAAGGGTGTATGGGGTCCCTAGTTAATTAGCTTTCTTAATCACTTGAGAAAGAGGGATGCGGTTAATTATTTATTAAGTATGCCGATGGAGAAAGTTGCGGCTAGTCGTGTTGATGAAATGGATTTAACGTCATGGGAGATAGACGATAATCCAAGAATTTATGTGCTGAGAGAGCCAGCACACCCTATGGGATAAAAGTCGATGGTCAGCCGTTCAAAAGTTATCTCTTGATATGGGAGGCCTAACTGTTGTAAAGAAGTGATGATAGGTTCTACTTAACTGAGTGTTGAGAGTGACTTACACATTACTAAAATGTTGATTCTTATAAGGTAATCAACCCTAAAGGTGCGCCAATTACGAAGAGTGCACGGATTGTAAAGTATAAAATACCTAGAGAGAAAGGGGAATAGAGTACCACTTGAGGAAAGATGACGTAAGTGGGAAGCGGTGTTGAGGGAGAGACATAGTGAGATTGTCTCTAGACGCACCACTAGTTGATAGAGAAAGATGGGCACGAAGTGAACAACTAAAAATTTGGTAGTGAACCTAGGTTTCCAATGGTGGAATGAGGAGACAGACTTATATATTATTCATGGGCTGTGAACGTCATAATTAAGCCAACATTTCGTTGGGGTAGCGGAATGGGGTGACCGGAATGGATTAGTATGTAGTTGAAAAGGAAGAGTGCACAAGTGCAAGGTGCCGCTCTACATGGTTGTAAATCAGGATTAAATCCTAAAATCCCACCCTGTGAGAGATGGTAAGGGAGGAATAGAGATAATGTTTTATTTTGAGTATGTTGTGTCGCCTACGACTCAATGTTAGTGAGAAAAGATGATAATACGACCTTACGATAGTGGAATTTTAGAGAAGCCCGTTGATCAATTCATAGGTTGAATGTATACCTATATGAGCACATTTATAGGTAGTGTGAGTGCCTATATGGACTGTACATAAGGATTAGGTTCATAGATACCTATTACGAACAATACATGTACTTTGAGGTGTGGTTCGAGGAGAAATTCCAAACTCTTAGTCCTTAACGCGTGATATGGGGACATTCTATTGGGGTATGACATTTTAGAATATATGAAGTGTGAAAGATATGGCTTACAAATTGTCTACTCATGTGCGATGAGATATATATATTTATATTGTGCTCGAAGTGTGATTTTGAGACAATATAACCAATCACTATTGGTGATCGAGGTGGGATTCCGAGCCAATAACCCCAAAAGTGTTATAAAAAGGGGGTGATTATAAAATAATTATTGATAGTATATGTTATGTGTAAGATATATATACCTTATGATTTTCCTACTTATGTGCGATAATAAGTATGCTTAAATTTTGTATTGGGGTCGATGATGTTCCGGACCAATACATGAAGGATCGATTTGGGATCGATGATTTTTCAAACCAAATCGATGATTAATTTGGTATCGACGGAAGGTCTGAACCAACATATGCATTACATTTACCTTGGGGTCGAGGTATTTCCTGACCAATGTAAATGATAGGATGATTGGGGCCGATGATTTTGCCGGACCAATTTCCCTTATAGTATATATTGTGTGTGAAATATATACCTTCTAATATTCTACTTATGAGTGATAGTAGACATATAGAGATATATATCGAAAGAGTAAATTAAGTAGGGAGGAACTTAACTTCAAGAGTTAACGTTAGATTGGGAAAAATCTATGGAGAAATTAAGTAGTGAGACTTAATTATGATATATGCGGCATGGGTAACATGCGATAAGAATTTATAATGAAGCAAGGCATGTACTTGGGGCGACCGTTAGGAGGTTATGATTTGGTTTTGGGTATTAGAGGATGCAACGATATTTAAGGTCCTTAGCCTTAATACCATCCTTATCCTAATTTCGAGGACGAAATTCCTTTGCAAGAGAGGAAGTATGTAATACCCCGTATTTTTTAATATTATATTTAATTAAATTTGAGAATTAAATGAGAAAATACAGCTTAATTTAAATTACGTAAGAGGAGTAATTTAATGAGATTTATCAAAAATTGTAATTTTGGAATATTAATCGAGAGATAGTTATCGATTTATATTGCCTCATTATATTTACTTAGTGTGAGTGGTAAATAGTTGCTTAACGCGTGTAGACAGTGTTGGGGTGAGAACGAGTAATAGTTTTAAGTGACTCAAATGATAATTTAGAGGTCACAGATGAGTCCAGAAGGGTCAAATTAGTCAAAATAGTATACCCGGTGGTACTAGTTGAGTCTTAGGGTAATTTTGGACTAAACCGAGACCGTTCGGGGGCATTTTGGTCTTTTAACATGAGATGGTAAGGAGACCTACGAATTTGAGAGCCTTTTATCAGCCGTATGAAAGAGGGGTTAGGGTTAGAAAACCCCTGAAAACACAGAATAGCCATTAGAGATAAGAGAGAAACAACAGTAAACCCACCCATTAGCTTCAAACGTGATAACAGTAAACCCACCCATCAGTTTAGACGCATAGTAATTCACTCCACCAGCATGAAAAAAGTTTCCCTGCACTTGGCTTGGCTTGATGTGATGCAATGTGGTGTGGTGGATGCGACGTGGTGTGGTGTGGGCGGTGGACTGTGATCGATTTAGACAGAGATGGGCGGTGCACGGATATGGTGGTAGCGTTGGAGATGATGGGCTGAGATGGGCGAAGTGAGAGATGCAGTGTGCTTTCATTCTGGTCTTGAGTAGAGAAAATATGTGCGGAGGTTCAAAATAAAGAGAGAGCATTGAACCCTATGCCATGTAAATGTACAATACTGTAATGTATTGTACACCCATTTTATTGAGCCTTGTTCTCTTTGCACTCCTTAAGACCAAAAGTAATCAGGTAGTTGCTTAAATCTCAACCGTCAATTGATAAACACCAAATACATCAACTTTTGATATGAGTTGTCAGTTGGGGAGGACAAAAAATCCCTCCTCCTTTATTATATATATATATATATATATATATATATATACATGACAAAAATTTTCAAATTACGTAATTGCAAAATGGTAAAAAATTCATTCCCCAACCAAACAAAGTGTAATTTAAAAATTATTTGTCGTAATCTCTTTTGTTTATAGGACTGTCCACCATGCTTAACAAATAGTCCAACAACATTCAAAACAATCTAAATTCATCAAACAAATTAACATATAACATGAAATATACAATATTCATTAACTGAAGGCACGGAGAAAATATTTCAAAGAACGTAATCGCAAAACGACAAAAAGTTCCTAAGTATGTAATTGCAAAACGAAAAAAAAATTATTCCCCAAAAAAATTGGTCATTATATCCTTTATTTATATAACTATCCACCACCTTTAACAAATAAAAAATAGTCCAACAACTTTTACGCATAGTTGAATTAATTTTCACAGGACGCAATATATTACTACTTGGATTCTCACCTGTAATTTCCAAGAGTACACACAATAAACAAATGTCACCCATTATAAATGTTATTTCAACATACTTACAATAATTGCATAGAAAAGAAGTAAATGAAACATGTTTGTAGAAAACTTTAAACAATCAAAATCTTCAAGTAACAGGGATGAGATTCCAATCCCCAATTGTTTCACTTCTTGAAGGGCCAAACAAAGAAACAAACTTGGGGGGGGGGGGGCATCACAATAGCAACCCATGACTTAGACTCTCGGTTTCTACTTTGTCATCCAATAACTTCTTGTAGCTACATTGAACTTAAGCACAAAAAATGAGCAAAAGCATCAAGAACCAAACCAATAGTAGTGTCAAGAGTTCACAAGTAAGAACAAAAAATGAGCAAAAGAACCAAGAACTTGAAATTTATCGACATAGCCTTTTATTCTCTTGAGCACAGTTTATAAACAATTTAAAATAATGTAGCATTTTTATAAAGTAATTTTAACGCTTACATTTAAAAAAAAGTGAAAACAGTTTTTTCAGACATATGCGTTTCTTAAAATAACACGTAAAACTTTTAAATAAAGAACCAATTTTTTATCTCTATTGTGATGTAACGTTCTTAGAGGATAAATTCATTTTACTTTACTCAATAAGTGTCAACTATGTACATGATATGTTTTTGAAAAATTACACATTAACTTGAAACTTTATAAATAATGAGAAACATGTTACCGTCTTTAACAACCATAAAAATATTACTACCATAATTTTACATCCTTTGGTATATCTCAAGTCAGATTGTTCAAATTAAAGTGATTTACACTAATAACAGCATTCTATTAACAAGCTTTATGAACCCCTAATAATAATAGTCTTCACGATTTTTACCACTATGTGGTGTTATGCTTGAAATCTCTTCACCTTCAAAATAATCACTAAAAAAACATGGACTAATTAGTTGGTACTTATCACAAAAACTAAAAAATATGACAATACCGCAACACATTTATAAAAAAAACTATTTTCACTTTGTTTCCATATTGATCTTTAATCCTCATTAAGTCATATGTGTATTTAAAAGGTTTTAAAAAAACTTTCCTATTGATCTTATAAACACCCATTCAGACATATGTGTTTTTTAAATACACATTCAAACTTCCATATTGATTTGAATATAGATTTTAAACACACAATTGATCTTGCACAACCATTTTCTAGACTTACATTTTGTTTCCATATTGATCTTTAATCCTCTTGAACTTTCCTCATTTCCTGAAACAATGAGAAAAAGGCAAAAAGAAAAAATAGTTAGTTGAAATCATCTTGCAAACAATAACCAACCCAAATGAAAATGAAAATGCACCATCAAATTGAAGATCTTCCATGTGCAATATAAATTGACCTCGAGTGTTTGTAGCGAAACGAAACAACCCAGTGTTTGTTCCTACGCAGATTCGTTAGATCCCATAAAAAAATCCTTTGATAAAGCTGCGTTGCAAAACAGTAATAAAAAATAACACGCATTAATGGGTATTTTGGGCTCATATGATGAGCAAGTGTTGAAAGTGGGAATCCCCTTTGAAGCAGACTTGTTGCTGTTGTTGTTGCACGCCCAAACAGTAACACCCATTATTGGGTATTTTGGTCTCATATGATGAGCAAGTGTTAAAAGTGGGGAAGAACACCATGTGACCACAATGTTAGGCACCTAAATACTAAGCATTCAAAAGTCTTAACTTCCATATTTTTTGCATATAATATTAACCACCAACACATGTTCAGTCAACCCCAAAAATGGGTTCAAAATGGGTTTATTTGAATCTGGAATTTTATGGTTTCTATGTATCACTTATGAGAAGCAGAGGTTGATTTTTGGTTATGCAATTATAATGAAGAAGTGTTGCAGATTATAACATATAGAAATAGTCAACACTTCTCCTAGTTTTGAGCCAACCGATACCACAAACTTTGAATTGAAACCCAACACAAACAAAATCAAACCACGTGTGAAAGAGAATATACGCAGAGAATGGAATACCTTTTGTGTTTGATATTAAATACTGCTCGTTCGATACAACTCGTAGATCATAAATCAAACGAACCATTTGAATACTAAGCCGACTATCAGTTGCACCAAATCGACCCACCTTCCATAATGATTGTGCTTTGTTCAGAACTGAAAAAATGATCCACCGTGATTTATGCAAAATGAAATCAACTATTGGTAACAAAACCCAAGAAACCTGATTGAATATGAAATGGGCAAAGAATCAACCCACCATTGAGATATGAAACTGACCCAACTTACACATGTACAGACTTTCTCCTCAATGAGAATTTTCATGAAAAATAAAAAAAAAAATAACAAAAAGGGCATACACAGACAATAAAAATTGCATTTTTGGTTTTCTTGAGAAGCATCTCGTGACTTTATGGTCTCCGCAATTACAGATGCTAAAATTCCATATTCTTCAGAATTCACATCCTGTTTTAATACTCAAAGTTCATTATTTTTGAATTATGATCCAACTACTACATAAATGCAATCCAACAGTTCATATATTCAGTAGAAGTAGCAGCTAGATTTAACATATTGAAACTCGCCTAAAATTATACTTGTTTACAGTTCATAATGTTATGCATGTTTATAAGAAAACACCAATGATTTCACATTTTAAAACTCGCCTAAAATTGCAGTAGAAGTAGAATCTGGTTTCGGATTGATATACAAAAGATACTGGTTTCGTATCTAACATTTTATTGTTGTCGGCTGTATATACGAAAGATACCGATTTCATATCTATCAACCAACAAATTAAGAAAACTCATATAAATCAAAAAACAATGTGAGAAGGACCAAAATAAATTAATAAATGTGAGCATCTTACCCAATTGACAGTGATCAAATATAACTCTTTGGGGCTTGAAAGTTAGTTAGTAGCCCTGAAAGCAGTGGCGGATCCAGGATTTTTTGTCAAGGGGAGCTAAAAATTGGGGTGCTGTTGGGGGTTCGGGAGCGGGAGCCCCCGAGACGATTTTTTGCGGTTAATTCGAGTTTTATAAAAAATTTTGATCAGGTTATGTGTTTGGCTTTAAAATTTCCAAACTTATTCGGCCTAAAAATGATAATATATTTACATTAGCCCTAAAAATAAAAAAATTAGCATATTCTGTCTTAAAATAAAAAATTAACACTTAACAGTATTAATAACAATATTTAACTAATCAAACCTTATTTTTACCAATATTAACATAACTAACATTTAACAATATTAATATTAACAGGGGAAACTTCCATCATTATGTTAAATCGGTTTCTCATGAGTTTGTTTTTTAATGCTTTGTGTATTACCAAAGATTTACAGCAGTTTATTTCTTGAAAAGTATAACAATATTATCATTTAACAACATTTAAAAAACGAATGAACTTAGCCGAATCGGAGCCGGAGGCTGAGAGTTCTTACCAGCAGCTGGCCAGAGGCTGAGGAGAGGAAAAGGTAGGCCGAAGGCTGAGGATGAGGCAGAGACAGCAAGGCGGAGGCTGAGCCGGATCAGAGGCGGAGAGATGAGAGCAGCGGCGTTGGAGAAAAATGAGAAATTAAAAAAAGAGGGACGTTCGTGTAGGTTAAGAGAGACACGACATGTTATTGCGTTTTTCCCCTTTAAATTTCAAAAATCTTTAAAAATTTACCTTTTACTTACTATTTTCACACAAAACACCCAGAACTTTTTTCTCAGTAATTTTTTTCGAAAATATCAGGTGGAGCCTCCGCTCCCCCTTGTCCCTACACTGATCCGCCCACGCCTAAAAGTGGGTTTGAGAGAGAGAATATGGTATTATGACTGAAATTAGGTCTTGAGGAAGAGAGTACCATTTCATTTTTGGTGAACGTTCAAATTAAAGTTGGAGAGTTCCCTTGAGCCTTTTTTCCATTTGTATGTACTTTTTCTTGAGTGTTGTGAGCTGATACGTGAAAACCCACCAACGAGACAACATCAAAACCCCTCACAAAAATGTGTATTAAACCAAGAAGATATTGGTGATTAGAGAAGGGTGTAAATCATTGTCGTCAGTATGTCGATGGAGGCTAGAGGCTTATTATGGTGAGTGAAAAAGGGGAACAGGTGAGATAACATGAGTGAGAGAGGTATGAAAAGTAAGAGGCAATATTGATAGCCATGTATAAGGGATGTCTCTTTTCGGTTTACGAATCTATAGGCTTGAGTGTGTGTAAGTGATGTCACTTTCTAGTTTGAGATTGAGGGGACATATTAAATTAAAGTGAAATGAGCTTGAGGTGTAAAATAAATCTATAGTTTCTGGTGTGAGTTTTAATCTCAATCCTTCATTTCGTGTCTAGATGACGTTGATCTGAATCGCCAATTATTTTATCAAGTTATGGAATAGTGTCGATACCTTTACTTCTTATTATATAGGTATTGTAAAATTTCTGTATGTACCAGAAAATGAAATAGTTTTATATTTGTGATATTTTCACAAACAGTAATATTTAATGTATTAATATTAAAAAGACAGTAAAAGTTTAGTGTATTCAGTGGAAAATGAAACTCATATATTTATCAAATAAGATCTATGGAGGCCACAATATTTCAGTGGAAAGAAATACACAGACAGTAAGACTTGTTGTCTGCACATTAAAAAATAGAACCTCAATAATGATTTAAAAGTCAATAGGATTTAAATAAAAAAAATATCAAAATAAGAATTACATATAATAATACATATTAACTGGGTTATCAAATTATTTGTTAGGATTAAATAAAAATACAAATAAATTGGTTCAATAAATGGATTAATTAATTTATAAACTCATATATATATATGTGTGTGTGTGTGTGTGTGTGTGTGTGTGTGTGTGTATGACAGGATATGACAATAAACATGCGTAATATGCCTAATTTTGATATAAAAAAAAAGACACGACACGATCCACCTTCAAACCAGAGAAAATCCGACTATAACATGACATAAATATGAATATCAAATTTATATTGTGTCGAATTATTGCAAGTTATCTAAAATTGAGACCTTTGGTTCAAATGTCTTAATTTTTTGCTATTAACATTGAGTGATACTGATGCATTTTCAAAAATAGAAAAGGAATCGAATAAACTTAACAAGTGAGATAACACAAAAAGAAAGGTTAATCAAACAACATAACTAAAGAGCCAGCTTAAGGTCAAAGCCACTTTCATTGTGATTATCTTCTATCTTGCCTTCACTTTTGTTACAAGGACCAGGCTTGATTAAAGATGCTTTTTAAACTCAATATCTTCGCTAAAATCTTCCCATTGAAAGGAGGAGTTGATATATCACATTTTTTTCTCCTTTTTCTTTTGTCTCTCCAACTCACTAAACTTTTTTCTTTTCTGATTGAAACATGTAATGAGAGCAAAAAACTTATCCATGACGGTTGTTCCATTACTGTGGCGGTTGTTCCGGCATGGCAAACACGTCATGGTTCTCCTGACTGTGCAAAATGAAGAGCATTTTTGGAACTAATTTATTAGTTTTCACATTTTTATGGACAACCAATATCAAATAATAAATTACTGTAACTTACCTCACCACCCAAAAATATAAAAATGAAAAAGTTGCCTATCACTATTCCAAGCATCAATTACTCTTTTTTGGTCAAAGAAAAATGGTAATAAAAAATAGAGAGCTCGCAACCTAAAAAATACATCACCCCATTCAATGCACATCACCAGTAGCATGGAAAAATGAGGCATGACACGATAACATGACACGAATCGATACAAAGTTATAAGTTAATGAGTGGACCCTTAATGAGTTCGGGGTATATCAGTGTCAACCCGATAAGACACGATAATTAACGGGTCGGGTTAGGATTGACCCCCTTCACCCGTTAATACCCGATAAAACCCATTATGACCCATTAATTTAAGTAAATAACATATACTTATGGAACTAATAAACAATATATGTAGCATAATGCTAATTTAATCATCATGAATTTTACTAAATGAGAGATTTAGTAATGTCAATAAATTAATGGGTCTATTTGGGCTAAAAAATGAGATAATATGCAACTTGTATACAATTGAAAATAATTCATTATCTTAATGGATATTAATGAGTGAACATGACACGACACGATAACATAACGGATCGGATTCGGTTATAATTTTTTCACACAATAAAAAAGTCATCCGTTTAGACACAAATCTAATAAAATCCAAACACGATAAAAAATGACACAAACACGATCCGACACGACCCATCGACAGATTTCACCAGCTCTTACGTTGGTCTAAATAAATAGCACGATTACATAAGCCGATACATCCATAGGGCTATAAATCAGCGCAGGCACAATTATAATTTTCCTTTAAAAGACTTTTTCATTATAAATAATAAAACATTGTATTTATACAAACTCTTTTTATAAATTATTGATTGCATCATCATTATTTAGAACACCGTTCTTTCTTGGTCACCAAACTCCACTAAAAGTATGGAGAGTGTTAAAGTTGTAAAAGATGATAATGAAGCTGAAGAAGAGACGATGGAGAAGTTTTTTTGCTCTCATTAGAAGTTTCAATAAAAAAAAAAGAAAAGAGTTTAGTGAATTGGAGAGACGAAACAAAAACAAGAAAAAGTGTGATATATCAACTTGGGTTCCTTCTTTTCAATGGGAAGATTTTGAGTTTAAAAAGCATACATTAATCAAGTCTGTTCCTTGTAACAAAAGTGAAGACAAGAGACAAGATGATTACGAAAAAAGTGGCTTAGACCTTAAGCTTGCACTTTAGTTATGTTGTTTGACTGGACGCACAAATCAAGATGCTGCTATATTTTGGCTAAAAACTTAAAAATTAAGCCTTTTCTAGTTAAAAATGGTAGATTACAAGAAACCCACTCAACTATAACACTAGGTGTAAATATCTCCCCTCAACTATAATTTAGCACTAAACACCTTGAACTAGTTCAAATCGTTTGCATTCCACCACCACCCCTTTTGTGTTGCTGTATAGAGATTATCGATACTTTTCAATGAGACACAAGGGGGTATTTGCAACCTGTTTGTTTATTTATAAAACCATGTTACACATAGTTTAGGTGGATTCTTGTAAGCCAATCAGCACACAAAATGGCGGGTTTCCTAACAAATTATAAACTGCAGTGACTACATCTGATTGTTCCCTGCAAACCCCGTGGGTTGGTCTGCTGCCCCTGGAGGCTGTTCCAAAAGCCTCACGACCACCTGGTTGAGCCCTCCCTTTGCCACCATCAATGAAATCCACCGACTCCACTACCGAGGGGTACGAGGCACCAACGTTGGCGCATAACACTTGATTTGGTGATGATATTGAGGTCGGGATGTGATCCTTCAATTCTCCCACCTCATTGCCTATGCATTCAATCTCAGTCACTAACTCAGCTAGGGTTAAGTTATTACTGAACAGAGAAACAAAAGAGTAGAAAAATAGAAGAAACGAACGATCAATTTCTCATTCAAAACTTACTAGAATTACATCATGAGAACTGCTTATTTATAAGCTACCTTATAACTAACTATACAACTGGCTATATCTAACTAAATAAACAAACAAACAAACTAACTGAATTGATAACTACTAATCTAACTAATTGATGTTGTTTAATACTCCCCTTCAAGATGGACTATACAATTTCTTAATTCCCATCTTGTTCATTAACTCCTTGAACTGATTTGCATGTAAGGCCTTAGTTAACACATCTGCAAGCTGGTTATTGGTACGCACATGTAAAGTCTTCAACAAGCCTGCTTGAATCTTCTATCTAACTAGATGGCAATCAATTTCGATGTGTTTTGTTCTCTCATGAAACACTGGATTAGTACCAATATAAAGAGCAGCCTTATTATCATAGTACAAAATTGCTGGTTTTGAATGAACTATTCCAATTTCCTTTAAAAGAGATGGAAGCCATGTCAATTCACATGTAGCATTGAGCATGACTCTATATTCCGCTTCAGCTGATGATCTAGATACGGTAGTCTTCTTCTTGGATCTCCGTGACACAAGAGAGTATCCTAAAAACACACAAAAACCTGTAATGGATCTCCTAGTATCAGGGCATGTAGACCAATCATCATATGTAAACACTTTGAATTGCATATCTGGGCACTTTGATTCAGCATAGGCTTCTAGTTGCACATTTGAATTGTTGGGAAAGAATAAGCCTTGTCCAGGAGTTCCTTTAATATATCGAAGTATTCTTTGCGCTGCTTCCATATGGGGGATCCTTGGTTCAGCAAGAAATTGACTTAATCTATTGACTGAGTATGAGATGTCAGGCCTGGTTATGGTAAGATATAGCAATTTCCCAATATTTCTTCTATATAAAGAAGCATCTTGAATAAGATCTCCCTCATCTTTGCTAAGTTTTAGATTTGGTTCCATAGGTGTGCTGGAAACTTTACTTCCCAAATATCCTACATCAGTAAGAAGTTGTAAAGCATATGATCTCTGACATCGAGAAATGCCTTTAGTTGATCTGGCAACCTCAAGACCAAGAAAGAACCTTTAAAGTCCTAAATCTTTAAGTTTGAATTTTGCATCCAGAGTGACTTTTAATTTCTATACAACAGCTTCATCATTGCTAGCAATTACTATGTCATCAAAATAGATAAGTAATGCCATGAAACTAGTTCCAACTTTCCTTATAAACAAGGAGTAATCATTAGCTGATTGTTTAAAACCTTCCTCAATCAGAGAGTTGGTGAATTTTGCAAACCATTGTTTAGAAGCTTGCTTTAATCCATATAATGATTTGTGCGACTTGAAAACTGAATTAGATGGTAGAGACTTCTCCCCCTTAGGACTATACCCTAGAGGGATGGTCATATACACCTCTTCATTAAAATCACCATGTAGAAAAGCATTATTAACATCTAATTGATGGAGATGCCAACCATGAACTGATGCTGATGCTAATAAATTTTTTATAGTTACAAGCTTTGCAACTGGAGCAAATGTATCAAAATAATCTATTCCTTCTTGTTGACTATACCCCTTTGTAACTAATCTGGCCTTATACCTCTCAATTGAACCATCAGATATAAATTTACTTTATAAATCCATTTACATCCAATGGCCTGATGCCCTACAGGAAGGGGAATAATTGACCAGGTGTGATTGGATTCCAAATCCTTAAGCTCTTCTGTCATAGCATATACCCATTCTTCTTTTTCACTGGCTTGAGCATAAGATTGGGGTTCAAACACTCCAGTGATAGCCGTGACTGCAGCTTTGTAAGGATGATTCAACTTTCTATAGTCAAGGACATTTAATAAAGGATAAGCAGTAGAAGATGTGGTGTTATTAACAATCATTCCACAGTGATAATCTCTGAGATAACTGGGAGTTTTAACTATTATTTGAGATCTAGTTACAACTATGGAGGGTGTATTGGTGGTAGAAGTTGATCTACAGACAACTATAGGAGTATTAGAAGAAGAGCTAGAATGTGATGATTTATTTGTGCTGATTTGTTGAGATTCATAAGTAGTTGAAATGTCTTCTTGAATAGGCAAAGGCAACACACTATTTGACATGAATTATAGAATAAATTGTGTGGAGGTGGAATTTGCAAGAGGATAAAGTTGTTCATAAAACTTAACATCTTTAGAAATCAGGATTTGATTGGTTTCAAGGTCAAGTAAATTATAGGCTTTCATTCCTGGAGGATAACCAATGAAAACACAAGCTCTGGCTCTAGGAGACAATTTGTTTCTGCTACTAAGTAGAGTGGAGGCATAACAAAGACAACCAAAACTCTTTAAATGCTCATAGTTTGGTATCTTGTTGTGAATAATCTCATAAGGTGTTTTGTTAAGTAAAATAGGAGATGGCAGCCTATTAATCAAATAGGTTGCAGTGATAATAGATTTAGTCCAACAGACAAGAGATAAGCCAGATTGAAACATTAATGATCTAGCAACATTTAGAAGATAATGGCGCTTTCTTTCAATAACAAAATTTTGCTGAGGTCTCTCAACACAAGAATGATAGTGAATGACTCCTCTAGACTTGTAAAACTCTGTAATGTTTAATTCCCTTGCATTATCTGATCTGACTCCTTTGATCCTCTGACCATATTGAGTATATACCATTTCAAAGAAATTTGGGATTGCCTATTGAACATCAGCCTTACTTTTCAACAAAAACACCCATGTGAATCGAGAACAATCATCAACAATAGTCAAGAAGTATTTATATCCTTCATAACTAATGACATGAAAAGGGCCCCAAACATCCACATGAATTAGATCAAACACTTTGGAAGATAAACTGTTACTAGATTGAAATGGTAATCTCTTCTGTTTAGCTAGGGGACAAATAGAACAATGATAATCTTTATTTCATCTATTATGAAAAATGAACTGCTTGTTCAAAGATTTATTTATTACAAATAAAGGATGGCCTAATCTAGCATAACATATTTTGTCATTTGACACTGTGTTGAAGGCTGCATAGTCTTGAATCTTGACTTCTTTGTATTTCTTTAATCCATCTTGCTTCAAAAAATAAAGGTTTCCATGTATTTCACCCATCCCAATCAGAGAAGTCTTGCCCTGGATAACACAATGAAGAGCATTAAATTCCAAAACACAAGGAGTATCTTTAGTGAGTGCACTAATAGATAGCAAATTGTATTGGAATTGAGGGATATATAACACCCCATGAAGAAACAAATGATCATTAAGTTTCGCAGTGACAACTTGTTGTATCTTAACTTATTGACCAGTAGGAAGAGTGACATGAGAAGCCATGATATGGGGCTTAAAAGAAGTAAAAAAAATCAAATTATGGCACACATGTTGAGTGGCTCCACTGTAAAAAATCCATGAATGAGTGGGAATAGAGGGGACATTACCAGTGAAATTAGAAACAACTGGTGGTTGTTCTTGAGATACATTGTTCTGATTTTGAAGATGATTACTTAGAAGAAAAATGATTTGTTGACATTGTATTTAGGATAACATTGATGACAAATCAAAACTGGAATCTTCAAGTTGATTATGGGAAAAGGAAGTTTGATTAACAATTGGCTTCATATGCTTATTTTGTAGATCATTTGTCATGCCACGATATTTGTAGCCAAGAGGAAAACCGTGAAGAACATAGCATTTCTCCATAGTACACCCACTCCTTTTGCAATGAGTACAAAATGGTCTATCCCTTTTGATCCTATTTCCAGAATTATAGGTAGATGAGATGGTGGTAGCAGTTGTGGGTTGTAAAATAGGTCCTGTGGCAATGGATCTTTGCCTCTCTTCTTGGACAACCAAAGAGAAGACCTTTTTTATATGTGCTAATGGATCTACAATGAGAATTTGGGCTCTAATCAGACTATATGACTCATTTAGACCCAATGAAAATTGAAGTACTTGATCTCGTTGCTGATAATCCATGAATTCCTTGATACTTACACAATTGCAAATTGCAAGTGGTCTGAATTCTTTAAATTCATCCCATAGAGCTTTCATCTTGGTGTAATAACTACTAACATCATTTTCCCCTTGCACCAAGTTGTTCAGCATTTGTTTAATTTCAAATATACGTGGCCCATTGCTTTGATGATACCTATCATAAAGGTCAATCCACATTTTAGCAGCATTATCCAAATACATAACACTTTATGCTATGTCTTTTGAAAGAGAATGCATAATCAAAGACATAACCATAATGTTACATCTGGACCAGCAACTATAAGTAACATCATCAATGGCTGGTTGAATCAAAGTTCCATTAACAAACCCTAGTTTGTTCTTGGCCACTAGAGCCATGGTCATAGATCTCTTCCAAGAATTGTAATTAGTTCCAATCAGATGAAATGAAACCAAATTTAATCCTGGATGATCACCATTACACAAATAGAAAGGACTATTTGAATCATCAAGAATAGATCGATCTGGTATTTCTAGATTTGCAAATCTATTGAAAATGTTTCCACCTCCTGGAGCAACATTGCCTCCATTATTGCCCCCTCGACCAGCTGCTTGACCACGAGTCATGATGAGGAAGAAAAGAGAGGATATATGTTTGAAAGAGAAATCACAGATTGCAACTCAAGCATGATATATGCTCTGATACCATATTACTGAACAGAGAAAGAACAGAGTAGAAAAATAGAAGAAATGAACTATCAATTTATCATTCAAAATTTACTGTAATTACATCATGAGAATTGCTTATTTATAAGCTACCTTGTAACTAACTATATAGCCTGCTATACCTAACTAAACAAGCAAACAAACTAACTAAATTGATAACAACTAATCTAACTAATCTATGTTATTTAATATAAGTTGATTACCATTAATTTTGTTTTCTTGATAAATACAATTACCACATGTATGAATACCACTACAACATGAGAGAACCACACTGTGATACTAATTTCACGTGAACACGTAAATACCCAGCGGAACACACACATGAAATCAATAGAAATTTTAAGTAAAGCCTCAAACAAAGAAATCTTACTATTTAATGTAATTAAAATTAAGATAGAGGCATCTTCAAATAGGCATTACAATTGATCCCCAAGTCTTCAACCTACTATAGGAAGCTAATTAAAAGGGAAATAATTAAGAGATGAATAACCTATTATTATCACTACCTAAAAAAATGGCTAACATAGAAATAATTAACAAAAACAACTAATTTGATTTTCTGTCTACTAAGGGGCCAGCCCCCCTATTCTGCCTCCTCATCTCCTCTTTTTTTTACGTTATTCCCTATCGACCTTGGCAACTCTTGATACCATAACTAACCAAAATAAAAACTCATAAGAATTTAATGTGTATTAGTGTGTTGCTAATTAAAACACCCCTTAGAGATAATGTTTGAAGTCTCCTGAAACTTCCATCAATAATATTTGGTATTTCTTCTTTGATAGATTGACGAACAGTATTAAAAACATCGTTCACCTTGCCATCGATAATTACCCGATACATGTAGTTCATTATCTTTTTTCTCTCCTTGCATCAAGTAATTTAACAAGACAGTGTCTAAAAAAGGTGGTTACATATATCCTCAATTTGTATACGATGTTGAGGATGAAGAAACCCTTGGGCCATAAAATGTAGTATTAAATTGACCTTTTCAGTATAATTTCCATTGGAAATATAAACAACATGCAAAGCAATATTTTGACTATTGCGACAAGTGATTTTAACTCATCTTTAAGGAAGGTAAGACTTCATATGCGTCTTTGCATTAATACTCATATTTGGCTTAATAAATAGCCACTCATTTTAGACATTTTAGAAATAATTAATCCTCCAAAAACCTTTATCGCTAACAGAAGAGCCCACATATTTCCACGATACCTCTATTGATTGAGACCAAATAATCACTCCTTATTGCACCGCCGATGGTAGATGTTCTTTGCTTAAATAAGACCCAATTATCATTTCATCACAAGAGAGTCTGATCAACTGAATGAGTAACAAATGTTTGCAGTGTTAAAAAAACCTCAACTCTTTTAAGTGGTCACATTAATTTTTCTTCCAATAGGATGACAAATTACTAACAACAAATTTATCAAGCAACCCCATTTCTCTGTAATTTGGTCCCATACATCGAAAAGTACAAGTAAATATTTTTTCACAATTGAGGATTGGTTTTGGTGAGATATTACACCATCTCGTTTAAAATCCTATTGATGCCAAAATCCTCAGACACACACATATAATCTCATAATAAAATGTTGCTTTAACTTTTCATTATTGTAAACCGTTTAAGAAAGGGTTTTCTTCCCTTGACCACCCTCCACTATGCTGATGAATGATAAATATCCGTCATTTTTTGAGTTAATTAACATGTCCACTATGTTTCCACGACTATTAAATCATCTAAATAGGTCTGGGTCTCCCTAAATCTCTTGGTTTAGCAGAGGTATTCATATTTAACCAAACCACCACAAGCCCTAACTGAGTTGCTTATTTTGTAAATTTGGTATAGCAATAAATTAATTTTCCTAATCTTGTGAGCAATCTTCATATGAAATGCAATTTGATTTTTAGAAAGAGGAAAGAAATCATGTATCTTGCTCAGCTACGTTCTTTGCCTACTGCAGTGTTTCTTATGACTTTCGAGAAGAAAGAATTGGTTGATCAAAGAAAATGGAAAGTATAATTACTCAATTCTTTGTTCTATTAGAAAATAAACAAATGTGAAGCTTTTGTCTCCTTTGCTTCCTAAAACAAAGGGGCATGCCATAAAAAATTAACTGTTTTTTTTCTGTTGACCATTTTTTGTTTAATTAATCATATCATCTACGTACTGAGTAGCAAGCAGTAGGTTGTGAAGATGGCCGACAATGCCATACTTAATATTTCAAATGATTAAGGTTATTATGTTCGTTTAAGTGGATGTTAATTCTTCTATTATTCATTTCTGGAATATCAAGTAACAAAACATAGTCAAACCCCTTATATATTTCATTTCCAGAATATCAATAAACAAACAATAGAACCCCTACATGATCTAACAAAAAGAAAAAATAGAACAGGGAATAACTAAGAATTAGGATGCATAATCTAAAAAGCGATATTGAATAATAAAAGTGGTAAGAAACAAATTTATTGAAGGAAATATTGATATAATTCTAAACAAAAATATAAAGTGAAAGTGTAGAAATCACCCAGGGAAAAAAAGATACTAAAACAAAAAAATGTAAGAATTAATGAAAGAATGAATTATAAATTACCAAGAAAGGTCAAGAAAATAATGATAGTAATGATGTGAAACAATGAAGAAAATTAATTCTCACTTGTATAGCTTCAGTCGAAAAATATATGAAAAAACAGTTGGACACCGAACAACAACTTCTCATGCACCCAAACCATCGCCAAACATAACAGAGTAGTCTAAATAGAGAGAGAAAGAGGGAGAAAAATATCAATGTTTACCATCCATGAAGAAATAGACTTGTGTAAATAGAAACATGTAACTCTCAAATACGTACAATACTCTACCATTTCAGAATATCAAAGTATTCCCAATTTAAGACATTTTCATTTTTAGTTTCTTTTCAACTAGATTATTAAAAAAATGCAAAAATCATTGTAAAACAAAATTAGACCCATTACTCACCTTCACATATTAAATTGAAATTCTAGTATGTCATTTCATACAAGTAAAGAAGTAAAATAGAGCAGCACCATCCATCCTCGAGCTAGTTATGATTTTTTTGTCCCGACTCTAAGGATGCTTCCTGGATAAAATCTTCATTCATTAGAATTCCACTGCCCCCAGTTTTAATGGTGGGATCTTGCCCCAAATTTTCTTCTCACTTTCATGTTCAAAGTCATTGCCAATTCCCCAAACTAGATAAAGGTCATACCCAGTGCAGAAATCTCCCACTTAAGTTGACGTAAATGAGCGTCAAATGGGAAGTAAGAAGAAGAAAACTCTCATCTCAACTCTATTTATTAAATCTCGAAATGGTAGAATACCTCAAATGAGGCTACAAATGGGGTATTTATAGGTGGAAGTAACTTAGGCTCTAAGAAATGATCCTAATTATAATGATACCCTTATTAGACTTTATTACTTCCTCCAATAATACGAAGCAAGCAATCAATTAAAATAAAATACATCCAAATAAAGAAAATAACAAAAATGCGATAAACGCATAAAAATGACCAAAGCATCCTCATGCTACATCATTCTCCCCTCCATGAAAAAAGAGTTTGTCCCGAACTCAAAGGGGAAGGCCATCAGCATCACCCTCAATAATGATGAATAGAGCATGTTTGGGTGAAGACTCATTAGTCTCGTCCAGGTACTCGGGGGCTCCAAAATCAAGTACAGCACGACGATCTGGTATGGAACACTCTGAATCCCTATGACCAACTACCCCAAAATTGTAATATTTGAATGTCACCGGATGGGAAGATGAGAGAGGAGGGGCAATAGTGTCTGGTGTCACTGTCATAGTGGAAGGAGTTTGAGTACTAGAGGGAGCAGATGTAGTAGTGGTGCATGCACGAGTAGGGGGGATTGTCTGATGATATGCCTCCACCTTCATGGCATACTCTACCGCCTTAGAAAATGTAGGAATGTCACATAAGGTAAGATCCCATTGAATATACCCCAGTAGGCCGTGGATGTAATTGCTAATCCGATGCTCCTCTATCTCTCCAATTCGAGCACGAGTGCACAAAATCTGGAATCAATCCTTATAGTCCAAAATAGATGTGTCATGTTTGAGAACCTGGATGCGAAGGAAGATGTCTCGCTTTTAGGTGATAGGAACAAAGGTATCCATTATCAATGCACCCAAGTCTTCCCATGACTGAATAGGAGGTTGTCCCTCAATTACCCTGCGATGCTCTAAGTCGTGCCACCACACACTCGGATAACCCTGAAATTTGGTTGCCGCCATAAGGACACAACATCATCCACTCAACCTCTTATACTTAAAAAAGTGCTCCATAGTAGCACCAACAAATCACCACATCCAACTAAATATAACCATCAAACATCAACACATCCATGCGAATATCTCCATGTATGCTCGTAGAAAGCATTATCAAGACCATGGGGGCAATGGGATTGCCTCCCTGGAAATCTAAGTCATTTGCATCAATCTTGTCCTCGCTCAGAGGAGGATCCTCAACTAGGGCTTGATGGTGCTTCCTCCGAGGTGGTGAACGAGTAGGAGCTGGTGCAGGAGGTGGGGTCTCAACCGGAGCGGGAGGAGGGAATGTATGGAGGGATCGCTATCACGGAAGGGAAGGGAGGTGGTGTTGTGATCACGCGCTATCTATATGAGCACTGATCCATCAAGTGTCTCCTCTGATAGCATAATAAGCAGTGTCGCTCAAAAATAGGAACAAATGGAGTGATCTTTGGACTCAAAGAGTTAAAAGGTGACATGTTAGTGTGCCAGTCTGTCAAGGGAGGGAGATCAAAATCTGGGAGTGACAAGGCAGAGGGGAAGGGGATCCATCATGGTAAACATGGTTGGTAGGATGAATAACTAGAGGCTCCTCATCATCAAGTTGAGATTGTCGTGGAAGATGAAGCTCGAACATGTCAAATTCTAGAGGGACTCCCAGTGCCCCCATGGATTGATCCCATCCTTACTAAAAGGATACCCTCTTGGCATAAGCGATCTGGATTTTAGCATCGTCCTAGGCCACATCCCAGCCTTACGTGTATCTACTATCCTTTATTCTTAGGATCATCTCCTCTAACTTCCTATCCTTGTCGATAGGCCCAAATTTTCGTCCTTAATATTCTCCTTCTCTACGATAACACGGTTGTTTTCCACCTGAAGATCTGCATAGGAATTTGTTGAATTCCCTCTCTCACGATTAAGTGTAGCATGGGCATTATCTAAGTCCTATTCGGACTTCTTTAGGGATTCTTTCAGCTCCCTATTCTTAAGATTGGTTGGCATGACCATCCCGAAGGGAAGTGAAATCAGATAAAAATTACATAGATAGAAAAAGAAGGACTATTGAGAAGAAGATGAATGCAGAAAAATGGTAAATGAAAAGAGGATATTTACCAGAAAAGTCCGTGTGTGGACTTGATTTTCGATAGGGCCGACGCCAGTTGCGAGGAAAAATCTTGATCGGTAGTGAGCACATTCCTCTTTAGTAAATCAGGGGCAAGTACAAGAGACTTGGCCACACTAGACCCCTCTGTAGCCAGATAAAGGAAGGGCTCAGTAGGGGCCTTAAAGGCCATACTCTTTCAGTCTTTTTCTCTCTTTTTCTCCTCTTCTTTCTTTTTTTCTCTCTCTATTCTCTTCTCTTCCTCTTCTTTCTTCTTTTTCTTCTTCTTCTTCTTCTTCTTCTTCTTCTTCTTATCTATCTCCTTCTCCTTCCCCTTGATCCCCAAGATGGAACCAATAACTTTAGGGGAATCCCCCACAACTCTCTTCAGAGACTTAATCCGATTAGACAGCACGACCTGATCATCATCATCATCAATGTTTATCACTCTTCTCCTTACAGGGGGAGCCATTTCATCTACCTCTTCCTCTTCCTCCTCCTCTTCCTCTTCCTCTTGCTCCTATTCTTCTTCTTCGTCTTCTTCTTCTTCTTCTTCTTCTTCTTCTTCTTCTTCTTCTTCTTCTTCTTCTTCATCTTATTCTTCTTATTCTAATTATTATTATTATTATTATTATTATTATTATTATTATTATTATTATTATTATTATTATTATTATTATTATTATTATTATTATTATTATTATTGTTGTTGTTGTTCTTGTTATTGTTCTCCTTCCCCTTCTTCTTCTTTTTCTTCTTCTTCTTCTTCTTCTTCTACCTCGATTGATTCAGTGGGCCTTTCTTGAGGAAGTTCCAAGATAGGGACTATGTCAACTGGCCGAGTAATGAAAGTTCTAGTAGTGTTTTTTTACTCCAGGAAGTAAGCTGTAACACAGGGGGTGCTCACCGTCAGGAAGTGTTTCTTGGACACTCCAAGATTTAACAAGGTCAGAAACTCAGCTCACGAAGGCCAGGTTCTTAATTCTTATCATGAGGTGTAAAACAGAGGAAAAAACATAAATCAAAAAGAAGGAGACAAACGTAGCAAGTAAGCAAACATATGTAAAAGAAATAACAGACAAATAGAAGAAAAGAGATAGCGACCTATTTGATCCACCCCATAATCAGGCATCCATGGACCTCGATACTTCTTGCCCTAAGGTAGGGGAGGATTCTCTCGATTTCTTGCAATGAAACCTAGCTCCCAGTAAACCTTATAGGACTCAGGTAGGTTAACGACTAACACCCTCTCAGCTTTCCTCATTTTTAAGTACAAACACTATCATTGGTGGTCGACCAAACGTAACAGTAACAAATCTCAGGGAGTCCTAAGTTTGTCCCACATAGTTCATTGATCCTATGGACCCCATTAAAAAATTTCCAAACATTTTGGGCGCATTAAGAAGGAACAACATCAAGGTACATGACAAATCTCAGAAAAAGAAGGTTTAGTGGAAAAGTTAAACCCCCTGTGTAATCAAAGGGGTGTTAATCCAGTGCACATCCTCAATATCCCGAACATCTCTAAGTATGGGGGCATAGTCAATTTCCACCCATTTGGGAAGATTGTAAGATTACCTAAAGTCGGGTACAATTTTATTATCAAGAAGAGACATGGATGAAAAAGACTTCTAAAAACAAAACAAGACTAATTCAAATAGTTAAAATAAAGAGAAGATTAGAGACACTTACAGAAGTGTATGGACGCAAAAGAAATCTCTGAGAATATGAATAACTAGAGAGAGAATTCTATGGAAATTTCTGGATAAGGAATATTTGTAGAAATGACGATTGAAGATGATGAACCTGGTTTGAATCTCATGTTAATGATGAAGCCCAAGTCTCAAATAGAATTTCGGCACTCCACTTACCTGCTCGGGCCAGCGTACCCCCACCTCTTTAACATGTATTACAAGTTTTACATGGAGTTTACCCTCGGACAAGCGTGTCCTCATAAGTTCGTGAGTATTACAGATGTACCACGCCAGTTTTTAAAACAAACTTGGGCCTTGGACTTATTTAAAATATGTTGGCCCAAATACTAAGCCCAAAGATTTTAAGGGAAATTAAGGCAACTTATTATTCAAGCCTAGAAAGTGCAGTCGACCATCCCAACATGCATCGTGGACCACCCATCCCAACCGAGATATTTATTTAGATCTGTGTATTTAAAATGTGCTTAAATGTATGGAGATAACTCAAATAGGTTATAATAATATTGGAGGAGATATTTAGGGATGCCATGAGTTATCCAAAACCTAATTGAGTTACTTGTACAACTCAATCACTTAGTTTTTACAACTATAAATTGTAAACCGTGACCCGAGGCAAATGGATTTAACTTTGATTATGAAGAGACACTAATAAGAACATAGTAACCTCTTTGTGGACGTAGTCTAGTTTACAAACCATGTACATTTTTTTGTTATGTGTTTGTGATTATTTACTTTCATTTTGATATTACTTTATGGATATTTTATTATGATAATTCTTTCACTCAATAATCCCATAACATAAACTGGACATAATTGACAAGCTCTGTATATACATACTTTAATGTTTGCACTTATTTTCTGCATGGATGGAGGAATATCATCAAATCTAAGATGATTCCTAGCTTTCCAAATGTTCATGAGATTACACAAAAAAGTCAATCTCCATATATTTTTAAGTTGGAGGCTGAAATTAGCAAAATAAAATTAAAAAAAAAAAGAACACTGAAAGCATTGACTACCCATCATGTTTTGAGCAAAATCACATATAAAGACCAAGTAAAAAGAGGATTCACAACAGTAAGATTGATGTCATAAGAGACAAATGGAAACCAATGGGATGCCATTCTTTTGAAGGTTATCATTAGTAGGTTGTGCAAGGGCTTCCATGCCAAGAAAGAGAGTTTAATGGGATAAAAGCTAAAACAAATTAGTTTGAATCTACCATCCACATGGGGATAACTCATTCCATATTCATATCCATCTTTGGATAAGAAGGATCCAGTGTTAGAAGGCTCCCAGATGAATTTATCCTCAATGTTAGAGCAAGGTTTATTGAACTGATTAATCATATAACCTACCACGGGAAAATGTTCTCTAAATTCTTTAGGAATGGTCCAACCATCATTGTTGATAACATCATTGACTTTTAAACTACTCCAAAATATTCCATTATTAATCATAACATGGGAAATTATAGAGCTAAGCCAAGTGTCAGTCCAAAAGGAAACTGATTTACAATTCCTAATTATTCCTAACTATTCCTAAGTAGCTTCGGGCTCACTTTTCCTTCACCTGCTCCTACTTTTCTGTACCTTTTCCTTAAGAATCCTCATAGGATTCCTGGTTGGTCTGAACGTCTTTATCATCCCTTGGTGAGGAAACCGTATGGTGCTTACTAAAATGCCCAGACTCAGCCAGGTTATTATCCCTCATTAGAGAAGCATCCCAACCTTTCTTGAAGTGGGACTTTCTAAAAAAAGCCCAACTGACATTTGGCATTCGGGCAGGCCTTATTAAACAGAAACTCTTAACCCTCATCTTTGGCAACAACAATAGTCTTTGGATATAAGTTGACAACGTCTTAGTGTAAGGAAAACAGAAGTCAACTTCTATCACTTCCCCTCTCTGGACAAAGAAACTCACAATACCGCTCACCCTAGGGAAATGATGGGGGAGTTGCTAATTTCTGGTAATAAAACCTTGATCCCAATAACCTTTGTTGAAATCAGGAAGATGGACAGCTAATACTCTGTTAGCCTTCCTCACCTTCAGATATAAAATCCCATCCGTGGTGTGGGACCAAGGGTAATAGAATATGATCTTTGGAATCCCTATCATGGCACTACACCAAAAACACCAATTTGGCATGCATGCACAGGGGAAATTTGGCACGGTTCTAACTCGTGCCAAAATTTGGTATGGTTTTGTTACATTCTAGAACGGTATAAAATCGTTCCAAAATATGGCATGGTTATAAAGCATGCCAAACGTGTGTCAAATTTGGAAAGGTTACTAAAAAACATAATATTAATAGTCATTTGATTTTCATTTAAAACTAGCTAACTTGTTGACCCCTCTCATTCTCCCACTCACTCTCCATGAAGTCCAACTATCTCTCTATCTTTCTCTCTCTATCTCTCTCTCTCTCATACACACACTCACTCACACACACACATGACCTAATCTCCATCTCTCTCTCTGGAGATTGGATGGTGGTGAAGCCATCACTGATCAAAGATGAGAGTAGACTAAAGAAGTGGATGATTCACAAAATTTCTTTACCTCTCATCGATTGTCAAATAATATTACATATGGACAGTGGAAATCCTACAAGTGTGCTATATTCTTCATCCTTCAGAGGTAATTCTCATCTCACTTCGGTATTTCGATATATTCAACTGCTACCTATCATAAAGTTTGAACCCAATAAAACTGGTTTTTGCTTCTGAGACTAAAATATTTCTTTGATTTATTTTATTGTGAGATTATGGGCATATGCATTCATGTTTATGATAGTAATAATCACGTTTCTAGGTATTTTATTACTTGAACTTCGGTATTTATGATTTGATTTAATATATTAATGATTATGATAGTAATATGCATTCTTGTTAAAATGGCAGAGCATCCCATGATAAGAATTGCAATCGGAGTGATGACGGTTCAAGATTTATGATCTTAAGAATAAGTAATTTTTCTTATTATATTTACTACAGTTTCATTGTTAATGTTTCGTATTGATGTTTCGATAAAATTAAAGATCAAATGTTGAGTTTCAATAAATTGTTCTTTTCTTTTTCTGTTTTCATCTGTTTTAGGTTGCGCACGGGTTATTTGGTAAAATGTCCAAGTGAGCATTCTAATTTCTTTGGTTACATTTCAGATTAGATGTGTGATAAGTGTTCATTGGCTCTGCTTCAAAACCTACATTTTATCATGTGTTTAATTTAAGGCAGTTGAGTATGATTTCCGATCTACATGATCTCTGCTTATTATTATTTTTATTACAACTGATCGATTCACTGAGGTTCTATTTCTAAACTTATATCTTTTATTTATGAATTTTTTTATAAATAATTTAATTTATAAATATTTAATTATAAATATGTTAATATATCCCAAGGAAAGTGGAATATATGTTTGATATTGAGAATGATCACACTGGTCATGAGGAGAAAATGAGATTTTTGTGGAGATGCATCGTGATGACTATATTTTGTCCTTTTAGGAATGAAAGGAATTGGGTAATATTTTAAGATTGAATGAGAAAGAGAAACAACATGGGAAAGATTAAATTTCCTGGTGACTAAATACCAAAATTCTTGACAGTTTGAGTTCTTAATTCTTGACAATAACTAATTCAATACCAAACTATGTAACCAAATACCAAAGATTGGTATCGTTAAGAACTAAATACTAATTCAATAGATCGTTATAAGTATTACAGATTTTGAATCAATTCTTGAGAGTTTTTTATGATCGTTCTTGGTTATTTTCCTTTCAAAAATCTTCTTGTTTCCATCATGTGTCCTCGTTATCAACCAGTGGCCAATTCTTATAATCAGTTGGAAACATGAAATAAAACGTACTTTTTAAGTTTACATAAGTTTATTGGTATCTTGTCATTCATTTGAAGCATGCTTCTTAACACACATTTGATAACAAGTACTTTTAAGTTTACATAAGTTCCTTATTTTTCAAAAGGATATTGACAAAAAGAACATTGACTAGGGAAGTCCATACACCTTGTAGATATTTTCAACAAAAACTTACATGTGAATGCATGTTTTAACTTACATGGTAAGGAACTAAGTCCTAGTATCTTATAGGACAAAAAACACCTGGTTGTCATATTGATTGCAGTAGCTTCAATGGTGTACAAGGGCATCTTTATGGAGATTGCTTATGCATGAGGTAAAATATAAACTATTCATTTCCTTAAAAACAAATGAACACTTATTATTCACTACATCATTTGAGTTTACACTACTTTATGTTTGTAAATTCTATGTAGAATGAAAAACCTGAAATGCATTGTATTGGTTCTATGCCTAAGGGTCCATATGGTTTTACATTTCCTTAAATGTTAAAAACACTTTATGATTGGTCAGGTAGTCACATTCTTTGATAAAATATGGGTAATTGATCAGGAGGTTCAAGAAAAGAAACCACTACCAAATCTAGGTATTCAAATTTGAGACCAAAGTAACTCATAGGAAATAACTACGTAGTCGTGGGACTCCCAGTTTAAAACATAACGATAATTTGAATATATCTATATTATGCTAAAAAAATAAGTTGTTCAAGGGTGAAAATCCAAATTTACCCCCAAACGGTCCCGTAATAGGCATGAACACCTTACACAGGACCAATATAACATGAAGGCCCTGGCCATATTGTCACGGGACTCTTGATTTGAGAATATGACGATAATATCAAAATATCTATACTTTGGCTTAAAAAGAAGATGCTAAATGGGTAAAAACCTAAACCAACCCCCAAACGGCCGCATAAGAGGCATTGACACCTCGCAGTGGACCAATGTAACTTGTAGGAACTTACCACATAGTCACAAGTCTCCTTCATTGAGAATATGATGATAATTTGAAAACATTTATATTAAGCTTAAAAATAAGTCATTAAAACAGTAAAAATCGAAACCAGCCCCCCAAAAAGCCACGTAAGAGGCATGAACACGTCACAGGGACTAATATAATTTGTAAAAATTAACTACATAGTCATGGGTCTCCCAATTTGAGCATATGAATATATTTTGAAAATATCAAGATTAGGCTTATAAACATGTTGTTAGAGGATGAAACCCAAGCCAATGCCTAAACGGCCCGTAAGAGGCACTAACACCTCGCACGGGACCAATGTAACTCGTAAGAACTAACCACATAGTCGTGGGACTCCCAATTTGAGAATATGATGATAATTTGAAAATATCTAGATTAACCTTGAAAAGTAGCCGTTAAAGGGTGAAAACCCAAACCAACCCCAAATGGACCCGTAAGAGGCATGGGCACCTCTTACGGAATCAATGTAACTTGTAGGAGTTGATCACATAGTCACAAGTCTCCCGATTTGAGAATATGACGATAATTTGAAGATATCTAGATTAAGCTTAAAAATAAGTCGTTAAAAGAGTGAAAACTCAAATAGTCCCGAACAACCCCGTAAGACGCATGAACACCTCTCACGGGACCAATGTAACTTATAGGAACTGGTCGCGTAGTCTCGGGTCTCTCAGTTTGTGAATATGATGATCATTTATAAAATATCTAAATGAGGTTTAAAAACATACCGTTGGATGGTGAAAACCTAAACCATCCCTTTAAACGGCCCTGTAAGAGGCACTAACACCTCGTAGGGGACTAATGTAACTCGTATGAACTGATAGCGTAGTCACGGGTCTTTTGGTTTAATAATATGATGATAATTTGAAAATATCTATATTAGGCTTAAAACTAAGTCGTTAAATGGAGAAAACTAAAATCATCCCCCAAACAGACCTGTAAGAGGCATGAACACCTTGCACGGGACCAATGTAATTTTTAGGAACTGACCGCATAGTCATGAGTCTCCCGGTTTGAGAATATGAGGATAATTTGAAAATATATAGATTATGCTTAAAAATATGTCATTTGAGGATGAAAACTCAAACCAGTCCTCAATAGACATTAACACCTCGCATGGCACTAATGTAACTCGCAGGAGATAGCCATATAGTCATAAGACTTCCGATTTGAGAATATAATAATAATTGTAACTCGTCCATTCAATTTTTTAGCTTGAATAAGACTTTTTATTAAAATTACTTGGTTACTAATACTATCTCTTTTTTGTATCCGATTTTTCACATAACATTTCCTCGTTAACTTTTATCCTCGTGGAACACATGAAGAAGTTAATGGTTCACATCAAGGGATTATTTATTTCATGTCGTTTATATTCAGGATTCTATTTTTTTTTGTTATGGCATTGTGGGCTTTTGTACTTTTATTGTTAACTTTTATGTTCGTGCGGATTTTTGTAATTTTATTGCTATATTTTATGTCCATGTGGTCTTTACATTAAGCATGTTTTATATTTATAGGTTTTAAAATGTCCAGAAAATAGAGGAAACGCTGCGAACTTTTTTTTGGTCTGTAATATTTTGAAGTTTGTATGTACATTAGTTTATCAACAACGTGCGATATTCTTAATTTATGAATTTTCTTGATTTTTTTACAAATAATAAATAATTTTCCTACTAGATTTGTAATATAAGTTATAATTAATTTTTTTTCTTTGATAAAAAAATTTGCCACAGTTCAAAATTGTGCCAAAAGTGTATCACATTTTAGCACGGTTTTGAACTATGCCGAAAGTGTACCAAAATGTATAGAATTTAGCACAATTATAATGTGTACTAAAAGTGTGCCAGAAATATCAAATTTTGGCATGGTTTTAAAGTGTGCCAGAAGTGTTCTTGTCTGGACAAATCTGGCATACTTTTAAAACATGTAAGAAAAAATGGTGAATTTGGAACACATGATTCTGGCACAGTTCAAAATCAAGCTAGATTTTATCAGGCACGGTTTATACCGTGTCGGATTGCTGTTTTTGATGTAGTGTGGTCTCATGTATATCGTTAATTCGATGAACTGCATTGATAATATGCCATGTTTTGGGGGCACATTAGACGAGAACCACCTAAAAAAAACTCATAAAATTCTAAGAATAGTTGACTAGGGGGAAACGTAATCCCCCCTTTGGCCATGGAGAGGGGGTGAATCTAAACACCACCCTCAACAACATCACAAGTTTTGGGGATTGGGGCATACTCAATCGTTACCCAACGGAATCAAATACACATTCCTAAATTCCCCCATAATCCTCTTAGTGAATGTGTAAGCCATTTTTTGCGGCAGAAATGGAAGAAAATACTACTGAAAAAAATAGGGAAGAACATTTGAACCAATTCAGAACATTCGCAAGAAATGCAAGCAAAGGGAAAGAAAACTTATAGAAAAATTTTAAAGACGAACGCTTCAAATAATATTTTTTTATGAAGGAAGGTACATAAACGATAGTATAGAGTCTCTTTGAGTAAATGGAACCAAACTCCTAAACGTTTAATTGTATGCAATAGAGCCTGAGATCATCAATGCAACTGGCGACTCATTTTTAAACTAAGGACCAATGTACCTTTTAGCAAAACTTGTTAATTATGAAGCATACCCCAGCAAAATCACAGTGCTAAATATTCATGAACAAATCATTTGGGCCAAAAAAGCATACAAAATTCTTCGACCCATTTTTGCCAAAGACCTTTAGGGGAAATTATGGGGCGCAAACCGTAGTGGCCCTAATTCTAGTAGCCCAAGTAGGTCCAATCCAAAAATATAAATCATGCCCCTCAAATGAAGATTAATATCACATGGGATAAACATGAAATTCTCAATTTTATTACCTATAATTTTGGAGGAGATCAACATGGATTAACAAATGAGCCAACCAGCAGTTGAGAGAGTTTTAACGTAACTTAGTCACTCCTATCATTTAAATAGAACCCATATCCTATGACAAAGCGACATCTAATTCTTTGTTCATGAATTATAAAGAATTAATATAGGGAAGAAACACCTCGTGGACATAGGCAGTTGTCGAACAACATAAATTATTTTCTTATGAGCTTGTTTTACTTCTTGTTTGGTTCCTAATTGCTTGGATTTATTCATTGTGATTATTTTCACTCACAATTAGTATTTAAATAGTTTAAAAACTATTTTTTTTATTTATTTGTTATATTTCCAAATTTTTACAATATTTTTTTCTCGAATTTTCTTCTTTTTAACTATGTTTTTTTAATTCTAATTTTTTTTTTGTAATATCCAAAACTCTAACATTTTTTATAATATTTTCACTTTTCGATGTTTTTTAATAAAAGGAATGCTATTTTTTATTTTTGTCTTTTAATAAATGGTATAATATAAAAACTCGAAGGCTAAAAATAGATTTTATAGTTTTTATGATTATAAATACAACAACATACATTGTACTTTACTTACAAAGAAATACGTTATCTATACTATATATTAATCACGAGGTGGAGATGGAAGTTGTTTTCTATCCGCTACAAATAGTACATTATAGCCTTATATAATTGAGGTCATTACATATTTATAAAATTTAAAATAAATTAATAATAACATAAAATATCTTAAAGTTATAGTTACGTATTTAAAAAAACTCCCTTAAATACAAGGCACCGCTCTATAACAACTAATTCAAACCCACTAACCCCTCGGTTAGTGAAATTTGATGTTTTATCATTTTCTCCTTGTAATGACAAATTTTCCATCGTCCATGGTTTACATTATACCATTACAACAATAAAAAGAATTTCATGTTCATACGTTTAAGAAGGCGGATTCGAATATCAAATGACTTCAACAATAGTTCTCTAGGAGATTGATTTTGGTAAGGAATAAGTTTAAGTTTTTAAAAACGTTTTACGATAGTATTGGTAAATTTTAATAAAATGTTTTTTTTATCCAAATGAGGCATTTTTCGAGTTAAAATATTTTTTGGAAGACTTGTAGGATAGCATTAAAAACTATTATTTTTTTGCTCTTGTCGCCAAACGACAAAGAAATGTTGTTCAAATGATATGCCAATGGAGTTCAAAGGACAAGATCTAACAACATCACATGTCGTTTCTTAGGTCACGAGATAGGTCGCTCCTTGTTTGCATCAAACGACCCTACACAATTTTCTTTTTTAATAGGCCATTTCTTACGTTATTCAAATGACATCAAATGTCTTTCAAATGATAGGGAAATATCGCTCGAACGACCTTCGTCGCCTCAAGTTTTTTATTTGCCTATAAATACCTTTTTTGTGAGACTTTTTTTCCAAGACTTTTGCTTTACAAAAATTGCATATCTGTAGACTTTTAGTTTTCACTTTTAGGGAACAAAACTTGGTTTTTGATTCCCAAATCATCCCATATACTTCGACGAACCGTTTGGAACCCAAAACATTTCTTATTGAAGTTTCTCTTATAGAGAAGGAGATTTCTACTGCTGGATTAATAGTTCTTGCTAGAACTATTTGTTGACTACTGCAGCCATTTGGGATACTTGAGTGTATTCATTGTTGAAGGAGGAGCTACGGTTCTTGAGGGAATCTTTGCTGGTTCTAGGCTGGGGTCCATGTGGAATTTTTGTGGGAAATTCATTGCAGATTTATCTATGTAATTATAAGGTGCAATTTGTAATATATAGTGAAATTGGTATCAGAGTTGGTTACTCTAAATTATCGAGTGATCCTTTTTCAGCAAACTTTTTGGTATATCAATCGTTTTGAAAATTTTGATTTTCGGAAAATCGCAATTTTTTCGATGAAGAATTTATATAATTGAATTCCCGTCTTTGCTAGCACAAATTATGCCTATTAGAAAGCCCGCATGAGATCTTGTTTAAAGGCTATTGATGAGCATGTGTGGTTAAGATGTGAAAGAGGTTGAGCTCCTCCCACTGTAAGTGCAAATAATGTCACTAATCCAAAACCTATGTCTGACTGGACTAAGGATGATTTTAAATCGAATACCATTAAATCCCGTGGCCTTAGTGCTATTTCTAGAGTCGCCACTCCTGACAAGTTTCACCATATCATGACGTGCACCACATCTAAAGAGGCTTGGTATATCCTCCAATTGATACGTTAGGGTACCAACGTAGTTAAGGCATTGAAATTAATAAATTTGACCACCCAATTTGAGGCGATTACCATGTTAGAGTCCGAGTATTTTGACGATTTTTATGATAGGTTTTCGGACATATTTAACATGATCTTTAATTTGGGTGAGAAGATTGATGATTCGAGATTTGTTAAAAGTATTTTGAGGTCACTCTCTATTCATTTTATTCCTCAGGTCATTGTCTTGAATTCATTAGGTATTCTTGATACACTTAGGTTAGACGAACTCGTAGGAGATCTTCAAACTTATGATGTCGACATGTTTCCTAACACTATGAAGCCGAAGGACATAGGGATTTCACTTAAGCTCCAATCTAGAAAGAGTGAGTAATTTTCTAAAAAGGGAGAGGAGAAGAAGAAAGCAAGAGTTTGTGAGTTCGAGTCTGAGGGTGAGTTTTATTTTGATGATCTGTCCTTATTTACTAAAATTTTTAAGAAATTTCTCAAATTTTCCAAAGAAAATTCTTCCAATAAAAATATTTTTAAGAAAAATAAAAAGAAAGAGGAGGCCAATGAGAGCAGTGTGACACCCTGCCTAATAAAATACCCGACGATCACTCCTATATAAAATTATAGCAGGAGTCTCATATGGATCATTCTTAGCATCACTGTCGAAAATCCATTTAATTACTAATATCCTATTAGGCCGGTGTCAAAATTTTACTTAACTACTCTTTTTAAACAACTACAATTTAAAGCATCCACACAGTTTGTGTAAATAAAACTGAAATGAAATAAACTAACCGAACACTCGGTCAAAATAAACAACCATATCGAATGTTGTACTCAAATAATAAATAAATGCAATTGGACCATTGGCCCGAATGTGTATACAATACCTCCTATCTAGATTACAAGGATAGAAGCGTCTATTGAAAATCCTGCACGCATCCAAAGCTGCTGCAGCTGACGTCTGACTCGAAGGATGTGCCATCCAGGCGTCCCTGTGTCTGGACACCTATTTAATATATATATATATATATATATATATATATATATATATAGCAAGAAAGGGAAAAGTAGATAAACGGGTCAGAGCCCGAGTTGTGAAAATATTTAGCAAGTGCATAAATGCTTTATTTTTGAAAATATGTTTTATCTCATATTTAAATTGGTATCGCACTCCCATGAGATACCCCTAATCTCTCCTTTAACAGTGCACTCCTAACGCATCCCTCTAAACCTCCTAATCAAGCTACCCTGCTAAACTAGTCTATCACCCAACTACTATCAGTCCTAAATAGTCCAAGTAATGTACTAAGGGATAAACTTCTCCCCGGTCTCAACACTAAGACATGTTCGTGCTTGGGGTGTCTCGCAAAGAGAAATCCAAATAAGGAACCCTCCCCCCCCCCCCCCAATACACTACTACGCGTCAAGGTCGATCGTCGAGATCCGCCAGTCCCTCGATACAGAATATATATATATCTATATATATACACATAATAAATATTAATATAAGAGCACTAAGGATTTCACTTCTCCCCAGTCACAACACATTGCCATATTTGTGCATGGGGTGTCTCTCAAAGCGAAATACAAACAAGGAACTCCCCGATACACTACTACCCGACAAGGTCAATCATCGGGAACCATTAGATCCTCGGTACTAGATTTATCCATATGTATATATGTTTATATTACAATATACATCCGGATCTATCTCCCGAAATGATAATTCATTTACTTTATTTCCATTATCTCAAAACTTCCCATTTCCTTTCTTATATCCAGGAAATGTATATATAAAAGCCAATTCATTATCATGAGTTGTTTCAACATATCATATACTTTTGAAAGACAGTTTTATTATCATAAAAATGATTTTCCATTTCAAAACATCCCATTTACCTTCTTATATCCAGGAAATGTATTTAAAAGCCATTTTTGTTATCATAAAAATACTTTTACCATATCATATGCTTCCACTTCCCTTCTTCCATCCGGTAAGTGTTACCGAAGCCAAAACCTTTATCCCATTTCCCTTCTCCCATTTAGGAAATTTAAATTAAAGACAATTTATTATCATAAATTTCTTTAATACCAATAATGTCCAACATTATTGAAACAAGTTGTATATATATCATATAACGCGTTCTAAGACTGCCCGTTGGGCGTGCCCCTAAATGACCATCATCTTTCAGTGCCTATCAATTACGACACCTGGGCAACTATATGTACAACGTCGGGAAGCGGCCATATGCCTGGGGGCTAGTCATAACCACACCCCAAGTTACCTAACCATCGCAGAAAACATAACATAACATAAACGCTCATATGGCCAATAGGACTATATCCACCCTGCATTCGCTAGCTAGGGGGCTTCACCTCAACGCGCGAACTTCCCTTATGATGTCATTTAGAGAGGGTGTTGACTATAATTTATAAATTATGAAAATCATTTCTTTTTCATTTTGAAAACATTCATATTTTATTTTCAAAATCATTTGTCTCAAATTATATATATACTTTAATCACATAGCATATATATATACCATATATTCCTCCTCGAATATATACAAATGGCCATTTTTGCCAAATATATCTAGCGATTGTACAATAATCCCACAGATTCTCTCAAAGAATCGTAGTCATGCATTCATATTCGCATGATACTAAACCCAAAGTATTTCCTTACTTTAATAAGTAATACATAATTTAACCCCATCTAAGGATTTATCAGATATCTCCAATTATACCATTATACTAATTGAATATATATTTATATTCTTAATTGCATTCTAACCATCTCAGACGATTTACCCAACAATAATCGATATAATTATGCTTTCTATACTTATAATTATAGGGGCCTAAATGCCCACTAAAAATATCCTAGGGATTTATCCTCCGGATCATGCCCTACACCAATTCAAGGCCTTCTCATCCAACTAGAGGTTTATTTACCCTCAAAACTATTATTTAGGAGTCCCAATATCATAACTAGGAACCCCCATAAAATTCCCAAATGGTAATTTAAATCCCCATACTCTTAAGGGGAGAAAACTGGAAATTCTGACCTAAGCGAATCGATTCGCCCCTTTAGCGAATCGATTCGGGTAGGCGAATCGATTCGGTCCCCAATTCGAATTGATTCGGAAAGTATTCTGCAAATAGGTCTTAAATGGCGAATCGATTCGATCTAAACCCGAATCGATTCGGCCCACTGCAGAAACCCAATTCCCCTTACGTGAATCGATTCGGCCTGTACCCGAATCGATTCAGCCAGTTCGAGGGCTACTGTTTGGGCGATTTTCCAATTCCCAAAATACACAAAACTCAATCCAATCTCCATATTTGTGGTTTCTAATCTCAACCAACAACTCAATAAACATCTAATCTATGTTTTGCAATTAACACATCAATTATTTTGGGGTATTAAACCATTTCCTTTGGTTTTAAACCATAAAAACCCCAACTATTAATTTAAACCCATTTCAATCCATTTCTTCCCTCCATTTACATGCATTTAGTACTAAAAATCATTAAGAGTTTCCATTACATTAATATGTAAACTCATATCTAAGTTTTTCCCGTTTTATTTTAGGGTTCTACCAACTATGATATGAAATAAATGCATAATTGAAATAAAGCAAGTAAACACTTGCCTGAAGGATGAAATCCGACAACCTCGACCCGAATCCCGCGAAGTTTGGCCGGAGTTTCCCCTTCTCCCCTCTTTTCTCCTATTTTCTCCTCCTCCTCTCTCTCTTCTATCTATTTTCTCGCTCTTTTCTCTTTTCTTTCCTTTTCTCTTTCTCTTGCGCTATCTCTTGACTTATAAGGGAGAAAAATAAGGGTTTAACCCCCTTAAAACCCAAAAACGACTCGTTTACTCAATTACGAGCCCTTTTTACTCCAAAATATCCCGAAACTAAATTTCAACAATCAGACACTCTTTTCCGACTATCTCGGACATTCCGAGACTCACGGCACCGTCGAAATTCCCATACGAGGTACTTGACCACAAATCACTATTCTAGCCCATAATACTTAATGCGGGCTTTCAAATAAAAAACTTACCTCTTTTGTCGCTTTACTCCACGGTGACATATAATTAAAATACTTTGACTTATTTAGTCACAAAAATAATCACAACACCCATCGAAAATCATTAAATCCTCAAAAATCCCAAAAGTCACTATTTTGAGAAGTTCTCCAAATTCCAATTTATATTTTATCATGGAATTTAATTGTCTCCAAAAGGACGGGTTGTTACAAGCAGTGAGAAAGAGGAAGAGGCGAGATGTTTTAAGTGTGAGGGAAAAGGGAAGAAAACGTTTGAATGTCCCACTATGCTAAAAAGAAAGGGAAACATGATTGGTACTAGTGCTACTCTTAATGATAGTGACATCGAGATGAATGATTCAGGGGATGAATCATCATATGGTATGTTTGTTGCCTTTGTGGCTAGTCACATGAGAACATTTAGTTTGTCCCATGACGATGAGGACACTTGTATATGTGAGAGGCCCAATGATAATTTGAGTTTTTCAAGTGAGAGTGAGGGTGAGACTAGAAGTGAGGGTGAAAATGATCTCCAAAAAGAGTTTAGAGATTTATATGCAAGACCTGGAAGATGAAGAAGTTGGATAAAGAGTTAGGTCTTTAGGTATTAGATTTGGAGAGAGAGAATTATTTTTGAGGGACTATGCGGCGTCGGTAATCAACTCGAGAAGTTGGGAGTTTCTTTATGTGAGCAGTTGATTATCTTAGGCCATGAAAAGAGTGAACTTAAAGTTTGTGTGTACCACCTCGATAGAGATCTCGAAAGCTCTCGGGAAGTGAAGGTCACTACAGAGGACACATCTAAGAAGGTTGGAAAGATGCTCCTCGACCCCATTTTGGGTAATGTTGATAGACTAGGAATAGGTTATGATAGTGCGTATACTTCTCATCTTGCACCCGATCCAGTTCCCGAGTTTGTGATATATCCATACGGATCTCGACCTAACCCACCTAGGCATTTGTTTCCTCATAGGAGAGCACGTCCTAGACGTTTTGAAAGAGATATTCCAAGGCCCGTTTATGTTTTCTCCCATTGCAAGAAGAGAGGAAACCTTATGGAATTTTACTTTAAGTTGGGTATTGTGTCTCATATGTTTCTACCTCGTTATGCTACTTCACGTGTTCCCATATGCACACCCACACATGATACTTTACATGCTCTTGCACATCATATGAGACATTTTGAGCACTTTCGAGAGCAAGTTGAGTATTTAGTCAAGACTTCACATGATTTGATGGATGTTTTTCAGAGTATGTCACCACCATTGGAAAATACCTCCGGGCCTAATGATTGCGGTTTAGGCTTATTTTCTAGCATATGACGATTTTCATGATGATATTCGATCCCTATTGCTAGTATGTACCACCTTTATATTATTTTTTATTTTGATGTATTTTTCAAAAAACCCAAAAATATTTTTATTTTTGATAAATTTTGGAAAAACACAAAAAGATTTTCTTATTTTTTGAGATAAACTTAAAAAGGCCAAAAGGATTCTATTTTTTTAAATTTTTTTTAAATAAACAAAATGATTTTTGTATTTCATTTTACACCGTTTATAGATGGCCATTTAGAATGACCAATTCAAAAATTAATTCCATTATCCATGTGACTATTTGATTGTGATTTGAGATGCATCATCATTTCATTTTAATATTTTACAATGTTCGGAGTCATTGAGATATGATTAGTTGTTACTTACTACATGTTTGACTCATGATTTCCTTAATGCACATGTGCATGGATTTATTTGACTCTTGTACTTGTCTATCACATATTGGTCGAAGTATTTTCATCTCAATCCTGTCTTTAAAACGAACCAAATGCGATAAAAACTTGACAATGAAAATAGTGCATATAAGGACCGTTGCCTGTGGGGATTTGTTTCAATTTTAAATAATGATGAGTGTAGATGGGAAAGGGATGCGAGAGAGTAATAATATCGTCGTGAAAGATACCGTTTGAAAAGAGCCCAAGTAAAAATTAAGGCAATAAAAAGAAAATATGCCAAAAAGTGGCCAAAGAGTTTAGTTTGATCACCTCAATAGAAAAATAAAAAGACTTATTATTTATGACGGTGTTTGGGTGAAAATAAAACAACAGGTTTGCACGTACTGACAAAGTCTTTTAAAAGTATTACATAGTGATAGACGTTATTGGTGTGGAAACCTTTTTCGACTTTGATGCATCGATTTGTTTGAGTCAGTATCCTATAAATTAACATTTCTACACCTAAGGAAAATTTTGAGTTCAATCATTAGGATTATCCATATTCATCATGCACATATGTTATGTTTGATTGAGTTGATTTTCTATCGAATTTGTTCACACTCGTTCATTTTGTATCCACAATTTTGATTATCTTAGTGTAAATTCATGGTGTGTTGTTTTTGTAATATTATTTTTACTCAAAAAATTTTACAAATCAAAAACAGATTGTGTAAGCCTTCTACGTTTATCCTTGCATGAGCGTATTTAATATTTTTGATGTTTTGTTATGCTTGTCGTGACACTCCTTATTTATTTTGTTAATTCATTTCCTTGTCTATTTCGGAAAAATAAAAAGGGGGATATTAACGAATTATGAATTATGGGGGAGAATCGATTTACACGATTTCATTTATGTTTATCTCATTTCAAACATGATTCATCAAATAGGTATTTTCTTTGTTTATTGTGTGTAGGACTTTTATCATCATTTGGAAAGCACACAAAAAAGAAGGGCAAGGAAAGAAAAGAGATGTTGAGGATTATTCTGAAGACTTGCATTTTTAGTATCTTCCCATTGTTGGGTTCATGGGAGGATATTGGATTTGTATAGGACATTTAATTGAAAATTCAGATTGTTTTTTTTGTACTGGCATAGACATAGGGGGAGACCTATAAGGACACATTTTCCATCGTCCATTATTTACATTGTGTATGACGTATACTGTTACAACCGTAAAAAAAGTTATTGTTCATGCGTTCAAGAAGGTGGATCCGAATATTGAATGACTTCAGCAACAGTCCTCTATAAGATTGATTTTGGTATGGAATACGTCTAAGTTTTCGAAAGTGTTTTACTTTAGTATTAGGATAATTTTCTAAACTCTTTTTTTTTTATCAAAATGAGGCATTTTTCTAAGTTAAAATATTTTTTGGAAGACCTATAAGAGAACATTAAAAAATATTTTTTCCGCTTATGTCGTTCAAATGACAAAGCAATGTCATTCAAACGACATACTAATGTCGTTTAAATGGTCACATCTAACGACATCATATGTTATTTCTTAGGTCACGAGATAGGTCATTCCCTATTTGTATTAAATGACCCTACACTGTTTTGTTTTTTAACCGGTCATCTCTTATGTCATTCAAATGACATCGACAGGGAATTATAATTCAAACAACCTCCGCCACCTCAAGTGTTTTACTTACCTATAAATACCTACTTTGTGAGACTTTTTCAACAAGACTTTTGCTATACAAAAACTGAATATCTGCAGACTTTTTGTCTTCACTTTTAGGACAATAAACTTTTCTTTTGATTAAAAAAATAATCCCATATTCTTTGGTGAATCGTTTTGGAACCCAAAACAGTTCTTGTCGAAGTCTCTCTTGTAAAGAATAAGATCTCTACTGTTGCATTCATAGTTCTTGCGGGAGCTATTTGCTGATGACTCTTATCATTGACGATACTTGAGGGTATTCATTGTTAAAGGAGGAGCTGCGTTTCTTGAGGGAATCTTTCCTGTTTTTAGGCTACAGTCTATGTGGATTTTTCGCAAGAAATTCATTGCAGACTGCTCTATGTAATTATAAGCTGCAATTTGAAATATATAGTGAAATAAAGGTATTGCCCTTTCGAGGGATTTTTCTTGAATTTAATTGTCCCTTGATTTGTGAATGCATGTTTGATTTATTCACATAGGTGCATATTAGGATTTAATTAAATTGGATTGAAGATTGACTCTAATTAAATAAGTTTTAATATTGGAAATTTGTGAATCCCATAAATAATTGATATCATGTATTCTCACTCCTTTTACCTTAATAATGAGAAATGGTGTAATTGATAGTATTAGCAGAGAGAAAAAAATGTCCCACAAGAAAATAAAATTATGTTGATGATAATAATAAGTAAGAATGAGCATACCATATGAGATGAACATGACCAACATAAATTAAGTTGGTTCCTTCTTTTTAATTGAAAATTTTACTCTAGACATTGAGTTTAGAAAGTTATATTTAATTATTCCTGGTTCAAGAAAGTGATATGTAATTCCTCGTCCTTAAAGGATACACCTAAATAAGAGTAATTTATTCATTAAGATATATTCAACACGCATTGCTCAAAATTACTTTTCCTTCAAATTAAGGTTAATAAAAGACGTCCAAACTATACAGAACAATTTATGCAAAAAGTCATAAGTGGCCACTAAAACATTTCCAAATAATTAGGACTTTTGAACACGTTAAAGAGTCGCACTCCGAAGGAATGAAAAATACATTAGTCTCCTGCAACAAAAATAAGCATTAAAATTTCATATGCATAATTAGACCTAGCAACTTTTCACGTGATATGTTAACCCGTATACAACTCACTAAAAATATAATGGAGTATTAATTTATTTTATGGGGTTATTATGACTAATAATAAACTAATACTCTAAAAAATATTAAATTATGTGATGAGACCGTTAAACACAACCATTAACTACGATAGAGCGAGTAATTATAATAGCAAATATTGGAGGTTCGGGGGTGACAAGCCCCGGGCCAACTTTTTGGGTGGATCATTTGAATTTATAAAAAAAATAATTACCTGAATATTCAACAATCAAATAAGTACACAATTAATTAAAACAAACAAAATGATTTAAATGACATCAAACCTAAGTTCCTTTTATCTATTTCATATTCATTCAGTTGGTAATATTTCAATAAATAAGTCTAATTAAAAAATCAACATATACTTCTCCATAAGTTAACTGTTTTATATAAAATAAAAAGTTTCATCAATCTATTCACTAGAAGAAAAATAACTATTTATCATGATATTAAAATAGTTTTTTTTCTCATTTTAGGTCAAACTGATATAAATATTACATTCATGTATTTGATTTCACGACTTTGGTGATATTTATGTTTTTATCACATTTAGTTTTATAATTGTAATTCCGGCTTAAAATGCCCAAATATTTTAAATCTTAATTTCGTATAATTTTAATACCCCCTTCTAAAAAAAGCAGGAAATTCATGTTACACGAGAAAAAAAGGCGATGAATTGGAAACCCCCTCTCTTTGTGTCTTGCAATTTAAAAGAGACTCTCTCTCTCTTGTGAATCTCTCTTCGGCGTCCTCATTCGAAAGTACTCTCACGCTCTCTGTATTATTTTGACGAGCTTGTTTGATTTGTATGTAAGGACAAATTTCCAATCGAGTCATTAGTTATATTGGCTATATTCCGTTGGACAAAACATTTTTGGGTCATACTGCATCAACGATCATTCAACACAAGGATTCAAGCATCGCAGTCAAAATTCACGCATCATCAATATTCATGCCGTGCTATTTATCCTACGAAGGTATATGGCCTAAAAACAATTTTATAAGTTGGAGTATTTTGACTAATCAAGAAATTTCAAATAAGAAAATGTTCATATACATGCTATATTAATTTTGAAAAAGTTCTTGAATTAAATTGAAAAATTTTGGGCAAAAATCAGATTCTCGTTCGAAGTTTAACCCAGGTCGTTCGAACGACCTGGTTCTAATGAAGTGATGCCTCGTTAGTAGTTCGTTAGAAGTTCGTTAGAAATGTCGTTCGAACGACCTCGTTCGAACGAGATTTCTAACGACATCTAACCATCCTAAACTAGCAAGCCGTTAGATAAGTCGTTCGAACGACATGTCGTTCGAACGAACTCGTTCGAACGAGTTTCGCCAGAATTGATTTTTTTAACTTATTTTTTAATGCAGTTTTCTCCTCAACTATTTTTTTGCCCACTACTTTTTCAGTTATTTTCTAATGGACGAAAATTTAGTTTTATAACTTAAGGAAGATCATTTTTCAACTAGAACACTTTCCATAACTTCCAACCTTTTTGATAAAAATCTCTCCAACATTTTTATCAACTTTTCAAATCAAAACCCCTTCATCAATTCATATTCATCAAGCAAGATTGCGGTGGATCTCTGCATTCAAGCTTCGAGGAGACGGTGGTTTTGGGCTTCGGTGGATACCGCAACACAAGGAGTGTTGAGCAACGCGTTGGAGTTTCGCGGACTACAACTTCGGAGGTCGAGGACGGCATAAGCATGCCTTGAGTGAGTCAATGTCTGTAAGTCTTTTGAGTCTCTTGTAAAACCTTTTGTTGTAGTGGATTTTGTCTAGGCCCAGCCGTCCGAGGTTTTTCCCATTTGGGTTTTCCTCGTACATCGGCGTGTTGTGGTTGGGATTTGCGCACTTTCATTTTATCATATCACCTAGATGCATGTTTAGGATAAAATGAATTTAATTGGAATTTGTTCTTGCAAATTTGTGAAACTAAATTTAAAATTGAGTTAGAAGAATATATTTATCATAGTAATAATTAAATTGGATTAAGTGTGTGTGTGTATTCTACGAATTATACTAAGACCATATAACCTTGCAACTTCAAATTGGTATCAGAGCTTGTTTCTAAAAGTTATTTAGATGAATCCTGGAGATTATATGGAAAGTTTTTCGTCGAATAGACTACCTTTGTTTGATGGAACAAATTATACCTATTGGAAAGCACGTATGAGATCCGCTCTTAAATCTATTGATGAACGTGTTTGGGTCACTGTTGAGAGAGGATGGTCCCCTCCTTCTATGATTGTTAATGATGAACATATTTTGACTCCTCTTGAACAATGGAGTGAGGAAGATTTAAAATGGTGTAACTTTAACTCTAAAGGATTAAATGCCTTATTTGGTGCCGTGTCTCCCGATGAATTTCGTCGTATAATGACGTGCGAAACATCAAAGGAAGCTTGGAACATTCTCCAAGTTACTCATGAGGGAACGAGTGTTGTTAAAGCATCAAAACTTCAAAACTTAACTACACAATTTGAAACTATCACCATGAAAGAAACTGAAACTTTTGATGAGTTCTATGCTCGTTTATCTGACATAGTTAACTCTTGCTTTAACTTAGGTGAAAGAATACCTGAAAATCGTGTGGTTAAGAAAATACTTAGATGTCTTCCTAAGCGTTTCATTCCCAAAGTCACTGTACTTAATTCTTTAGGAAACCTAAATATCTTAAAACTTGAAGAACTTGTTGGTGATCTGCAAACGTATGAACTTGATATGTTTCCTAAAGATAACAAAGGGAAAGATAAAGGAGTAGCTTTAAAAGTTAAGAAAGTTGATGTGTCTGATTCTGATGAGTCTGACTTTGATTCTGATGATATAGCCTTATTTGCCAAAAATTTTAAAAAATTTCTCAAGTTTAAAAAACAAACTCCAAATTTGAAAAACTTAAATTTGAGAATAAAAACAAAGGAGGAAAAAAAAAGTTCACTAATCAGGATACTAAGAAGTTCAATAAAGACAACTTTAAGAAGGATGATTCGGAAAGATGTTTTGAATGTGAGGGACGTGGTCATAGAGCTTTCGAGTGCCCCACAAAACTTAAAAGACAAGGCAAAGAGAAAGCCGTTTACAATGCTACTTTAAGCGACAGTGATAATGAGTCTGAAGACTCTGATGACTCTAACTCTCCTAGAAATAACTTCACTGCCTTTATGGCGAGCCTTGCTAGTAATTCGCGTGAGTCAAACCTTAATGTTGACAATTCTGAACATAATCTAGAGGTGGTTTCTACTCATTCTACTAGTAGTGATGAAAAAGAGAGTGATAGTGATATAGATGAGAGTGAACTACAAACTGCCTATTCCGAACTCTACAATGAATCTCTTCGCATTCAAAAAGTCAACAAAAGATTAACCTTGAAAGTTTTAACCTTAGAAAAAGAGTTGAAAGGCCTGAAGGAGAAGGAGGCCTTAATCAGTCAACTCGAGGCTATTAAAATATCTCTTTCTGAAAAACTTATTGCGATTGGCAAAGAAAAATGTAACTTGATTATCTCCTTAGAAAGTGCTAACAAAGAACTTTATGAGTCTCAAGAAATTAGAACATCTCTAGAAGCTAAAATAGTCCAACTCGAAAAAGATCTCAAGTCCTCCCGTGAAGTGAAAGTCACACTCGAGGACAATTCAGGAAGAATGGGAAAACTGTTTCTAGGTCCTGTTTTAGGATATAAAGAAAAAGGCTATCAAGAGAGAAAGGGTATAGGGTATGAAGAAGGAAATTCTTCAAAAGTCAAAACTGAACCTGTTGCTAAGTTTGTTACAAAATCTAATGTTCCTAAAGATAACAAATCTAATGTTCCTAAAGATAACAAATCTAATGTTCCTAAAGGTAATCCCTCTAAGAAACATTTAAAAGCTGGCCCAAAACAACCTTATGTATGTTCATATTGTCACAAACAGGGTCACCTTAAAGATTTCTGCTACAAACTTGGAAAGAACCCTAAATTCTCAAATTCAAAACAACCTTACAGCTCCTTAGCTAATCTTAAGAGTCAAGTTGAGTACCTTGTCAATACTTCTAAAAATCTAATGGAAGAGTTTCTTAGGTTCTCTAATGTCAAAGGAAATAACTCTAATTATAAGTCTAGAGCCAACCAAGGGAAGAAAACTACTCAAACTTGGGTTATGAAAAATCAAATGAAGAAAGCTTTTGTCGCTCACGTTGCTCTTAAGGCACAAAATACCTCTCAATGGTATTTTGATAGTGGTTGTTCTAGACATATGACTGGAGATAAATCTCTTTTTACCACTCTCGAAAACCATAAAGATGGTAAAGTTACTTTTGGGGATGGTAGCAAGTCCCAAATTATTGGTAGAGGCTCTATTGAAATCACAGGTTTCCCTAAACTTGAAAATGTTCTTTATGTTGAGGGTCTAAAAGCTAATTTGTTAAGTATTAGCCAACTATGTGATGATAATCTTGATGTGAAATTTAGTCAATCGGAGTGCATCATTTATGATCAATCAGGTGAACCGATTTTACATGGTGTTAGAACAAGTGACAATTGCTATGGAATCATTCCTAAATCTCCTTTAGTCTGCAATAATGTAAAAACCTCATCTACCGATCTTTGGCATCAAAGATTAGGTCATGTTAACTTTAGAGATCTTGACAGGCTTGTGAGAAAAGAGCTTGTTCGTGGCTTGCCGCCACTAGGAAAGCCAACATCCACCATTTGCGGACCGTGTCAATTTGGTAAACAAATTAAAAGTCCTCATAAAAGGTTAAACTCGATAACAACATCTCGTGTCCTAGAATTGATACACATGGACCTTATGGGTCCTACTCGTACCGAGAGTATAGGTGGAAAAAGATACATCTTGGTTATGGTGGATGATTTCTCTAGATACTCTATTGTAGGTTTTTTAAGAGAGAAATCTGAAACCGTTGACTTTCTTACAGTTAAATGTAGAGCTCTTCAAAATCCTCACGGTGTTACTATAAACCGCTTTAGGAGTGACAATGGAATCGAATTCAAGGAATCCGGTGTGAATGCCTTATGTGATGAAATAGGAATAAAACATGAATTATCGGTCGTTCGAACCCCTCAACAAAATGGTATAGTTGAACGTAAAAATCGAACGATCCAAGAAATGGCAAGATCCATGCTCCTTGGAAGAAATGTGGCTCGTAGGTTTTGGGCCGAAGCGGTTAACACTGCTTGTCACACTGTTAATAGAGTTTATTTGCGTCCAAACACTAATAAAACTCCTTATGAATTGTGGACGGGTAAGAAGCCAAATTTGTCCTATTTTAGAGTGTTTGGGAGTCCATGCTATATTCTTAGAGATAGAGAACTTCTAGGAAAATTTGACTCGAGGAGTGATGAGGGTATTTTTCTAGGATATTCTCAAAATAGTAGAGCATTTAGAGTTTTCAACGTAAGCAAGTCTAAAGTAATGGAATCCATAAATGTTGTCATAAAAGATGATGCTCCGGCCACACAAATTAATAATGAGGAAGATTTGTCAAGTGAGTGTGATGTTGTGTCTAATGTTGAAAGTATTGACTCTCTAAATGATTTGGTTGTCCCAACTACCGAAAACAGGGAGGTTACTCCTTGGGTGCGTAAAAATCATGACACTTCACAAATTATAGGAGATCCCGAAGTAGGTGTCAAGACTAGGGCACAACTAGAAAATGAAGTTACCTATCTATGATATACTTCTACCATTGAACCCAAAAACTATAAAGAAGCTTTAAAAGATGAACATTGGATTAATGCTATGCAAGAAGAACTGTTTCAATTTAAGAAAAATGATGTTTGGGAATTAGTTCCTAGGCCTTCTAATACCAATGTCATTGGCACTAAATGGATTTTTAAAAATAAAATGGATGAAAATGGTGTCATTGTTCGAAATAAAGCTAGATTAGTTGCTCAAGGATATACCCAAATAGAAGGCATTGACTTTGAAGAAACTGTTGCTCCTGTTGCTAGGTTAGAATCGGTTCGTCTTTTACTTGCCATAGCATGTCATCTTCAATTTAAATTATATCAAATGGATGTCAAAAGTGCCTTTTTAAATGGTATTATTCAAGAGGAAGTATATGTTGAACAACCAAAAGGGTTTGAGGACCCAACTCATCCTACTCATGTCTTCTTTTTAAAGAAAGCTTTATATGGCTTAAAATAAGCTCCCCGTGCTTGGTATGAAAGACTCACTTCTTATCTCCTTTCTCGTGGCTTTTTGAGAGGGGGAGTAGATATGACACTTTTTGTTCGGCGTGATGAAAAAGGTATTCTTGTTGCTCAAGTCTATGTCGACGACATAGTGTTTGGGTTTACATGTGATAAACATACTCAAATTTTTTCCAAAGAAATGCACAATGAATTTGAAATGAGTATGGTAGGTGAACTTACCTTCTTTCTAGGTCTTCAAGTTCGTCAACTCAAAAATGGGATATTTTTGTCCCAAACTAAGTATGCTAAAGACCTTGTTAAGAAATTTAATATGGAATCCGCTAAACATGCTCGTACTCCTATGAGCTCCTCTATTAAACTTAGTAAAGACACCGATGGAAAAGATGTAGAGCATACACTCTTTAGAAGTATGATAGGTAGTTTACTTTACCTAACTGCGAGTCGTCCTGATATTTCCTTTAGTGTAGGAGTTTGTGCTCGTTATCAAGCCGCACCAAAAGAGTCTCACTTACTTGCTCTTAAACGTATCATCAAATATGTTAGTGGGACCCTGTCTTTTGGCATTTGGTACTCCTTTGACACCAATGATTGTCTATCGGCATATTCAGACGCCGATTGGGCAGGAGATGTTGATGGATGTAAAAGTACATCCGGTGGTTGTTTCTATTTTGGAAGTGCACTTGTCTCATGGATGAGCAAGAAACAAAATTCTATCTCCTTGTCCACGGCGGAGGCCGAATACATTGCCGCTGGGAGTTGTTGCACTCAACTCATTTGGATGAAACAAATGTTGGAAGATTACGGCATTTCCCAAGGCACTATGACTATATATTGTGATAATACTAGTGCAATTCATATTTCCCGTAATCCCGTTCAACATTCTCGAACCAAGCATATTAAGATCCGTGAACACTTCATTCGTGACTTGGTTGAAGAGAAAATTGTTTCTCTAAGCTTCGTTCCTACCGATCAACAATTGGCCGATATCTTTACTAAACCTCTAGATGCCCTTAGGTTTGAAAACCTTAGGAAATCAATTGGGGTTTGCTCCATTGATTGAGATCGAAGCCGTTTATCTAGTTTAGGTTGCTTCTCTTGCATATCTTTTTACCTATGAACTAGATTTCCTTTGTATATATTTTATTCAAAAATCTCAAAAATATTTTTTATTTTTTTTCTTCATTTTCAAGGAAAACGGGAATGGTTAGATAATGCTATCAAAACTTTTGTCCATATGGCTTTGTGGTCGATGTATTCAAATCCCTATCTTTTTCCATGTTCACGTGGCCTACGATGAATAGTTAATCCATACATGGTTTATCTTGTGCACAATAATGCTTTGTTTTATGATATATAATGTTGTGATTTCCTCACATATTTGCCTTTTGCACACACCATACACGGAATATTTCGAATATCTTGTTCACATTGTACTTGCAAAGTGATATTTGGTGTTGTCTTCTCAATCCTGTCACATCCATTATAAGCAATCGAAAGTGTGCATGATCATCCGTTGCCCGGATTGAAACAAAATGACTATATTCTTCCGGTTGATTTCCGTTTCTAGCTATGGAACCGAGCTGCGAAAAACATCAAAGTTTTTGCGTGAAAAGCCTCCATTTCCATATTCAGATGTGTGACTAATATAGCAGCATTGAAAATGATATATATACAATGCAAAGCCAAAATAATAGGCTTGATTGAGTCTTCAAAAGATTCGTCTCAATCTATTTGATATTTTTGGGAGATATAAGTTGAAGATCAACGGGCATGCACATTTCATTAATTTATTGCTTTCTTCTTGTGACTTTATTGGCGAGAGAATCATCTATTTTGTATGCTTGTTACATTCGTGGTTCAGTGTTCAACAATATTTCATTTTTGACACAAGGCTCATCTGAGTGAATATTGCTCGTATATATTGTTTGGCATTACGCACTTGTACAAATATTGTGGCTAAAGACTTTCACGCGTATTGTTCACACCCCTACATTTCCGCTCCCACCATTTGGATATGTTGGCTCGAGCTAGGATTAATACAATCACATTTTGGCAATGATCTGGCCATCCCAATTCCTGATATTATGGTATTTTTCAATCTATTTTATCATATATTTTTTCCAAAATTTATAATTTTCGTTAGAAATTCTCGTTCGAACGAGATTTCTAACGACTTTTTTTAGCCCCCTACTGTCCCGTCGTTCGAAATATCGTTCGAACGACAATTTTCGTTCGAACCAACTTCTAACGAGACTTCTAACGATCCGAGGCTGTCTTGTCGTTTGATCACCTCGTTCGAACGACAATTTTCGTTCGAACCATCTTCTAACGAGACATCTCACAAGCCGAAGCTGTCTCATCGTTCGAACCCCTCGTTCGAACGACATCACTCGTTAGAACGAGCTGCAGTTAAAACGGTCAGATTTCCCTTCCCCATTTTCTGCAGCACGCTTCCCAATTCTCTCTTCCCTCTTTCCCAGCACGTTTCCCACCTCTTCTCCCTCTCTCCCACGATTTTCTTTCCCCTCTTTCTTCCATTTCACCTCTTCTCCTTACCCTACCCCCCACGATTTTTCCCCACTCTCTCTCTTCCCCTATTTCCCTCCTACTACCCACCTTCCTCCATTTCTTCATTTCTCTTCTCTCCGATTTCTGCTGCTCCTACCTCCTCTTCCATTTCAGGTATCGTCCCTGTTCTTTCTCTCTACTGCTTTATATATATCTATACGCATATATATATATATATATATATATATATATATATATTCTATCTATTATCTATATATATTATATCTATTATATATATCTTCTATATATTATATCTCTATCTCTCTAAATCTCTCTCTATATATATATGTGTATATACATAATGTTGGGATTTTTTTTTAAAGTTGATTTTCCACCATTTTCCCCACATTACTCTATATGCATGTGTGTATATTTTTTAATGGGGCTCTTTTATTTTGTTCTTTATCTCTATTGCCCCTGATTAAAATATCTCCCATGAATTTTTTTTTCAAATGCCAATTCAGTCAATATTCATGGAATTTATTTTAATCCAATTTTCTTTATTTTTCCTTTATTTTTTTATTTCTAAAGGAGGATGGGATTTATGCTGATTGGTGTTGGATTTTTTTTGGTGTAATTGGTGGTTCGGTTGGATTGTCTTCGGGTAGGTTCTAGCTTTTGTCATCTTTCCATGGCTCGTAATCGAAGCCAACGCCGACTTAGCGATTCCCCCGAGGAACGCACCACGTCCTCGGATGAGGAATCCCTGAGTATTCCCGACCTAAAACTACGTTGGCGCACCCTTGCCAAGCATACTCTCTATCACACCCAAGGGTTCGCAACTCGTTCTGTTGTGCGGGAGAAAGTGATTAATCTCCCCTCCCTCCACGGCACAAACGTGCATTCATGGATATCTGATTTAGGGTGGGACCCACTCTTCTCCCTCACCGATGTTGTTTTTCCCGACATAGTACGGGAATTTTATTTTAGTCTGATTAATAGGGATACTCATCTTTACACTCGGGTGCGAGGACGAGAGATTCTAGTCACTCCCGAATCGATTGCTCAAATCCTTCCCCTCCCTCGGGTCAATAATCCCTCTTTTCCATGGACATCCGAGACCACCCCCGATCCTACTCTAGTTTTTAACACCATTTTTAGGATTCTTCCTTCCGGCACGGTTACTATTTTTCATAAAAATTTACATCCCGATTTTATGTTCCTTAATTGGATTGTTTGTGCCTGCCTTCTCCCTCGTGCCAACACCACCCAAATCACCAAACAACACGTGGATCTCATGTTTGCTATAAGCATTAGGGCCCACATTGACCTTCCCTCCTATCTTTATAGCGTGATCCGGTCTGTTCGAGTTCTTCCCGCCAGCCCCACTCGCCAGGCCCTCCCATTTGCGGCCCTCATCACCTGTATTTGTCTTGCCACCGGTTGCCCCCGTGTGTCCACTGATATCCCCACCACTAAATACCAAACCGTAGACATGTCCTCCATTAGCCGCTCTCGTGGTCATTTGCCACCCGATACTCCTCCCCTCACCCCCTCCGCCTCCTCCCACTCCGCCACCTCATCTCACCCCGCTCCCAGTCGTCCAGCTCCCTCCCGCTCTGTCCATCACCCTGCCCCTTCCCAACTTCCCACACCCGTTGCGTCAGAGGATTTTATGTTTTTGCGTTCACAGGTGGAACAATTTCAGGAGGACCGCCGCCAGGACCGCACACTTATGCAGGAGCTCATTATGACTATGCAGCAGGACCGCGAGGCCCAAGCCCGTCGAGAAGCCGCCCGGGAGGAAGCCCAGGCACGTCGGGAAGAAGCCCAGGCTCGTCGGGACTCTCTCCTCTTAGAGCATCTTGCTGCCCTCCGCCATATGGAGATGCGTCGCGGGGCAGGTTCTTCCGGCACCAGCTCTTTTCCCAATGACACTCCACCTGCTGATCCTGCCTCTTGATGTCCTTGGCTCATTTCCTATTTATTTTTTGTTTGTGAGGCTGAGTGATTTATTATCTCTTGTATTGCTTTTATTTACTTTAGTTCTTTCATTGTATGAACCTTAACTATTTCCTTTTTTTTCCTTCCTTAATGCAGTCTTAGTATATCACTATTATTCTTCATTATTTCTATTCCCTGCCTTGTTATTTATTCTCATATCTTTTGCAGGCCCCCTTATCCCTTTGTCTTTTCCGGGCAAAAAGGGGGAGAAAATTTTAATTAATATGACATCATCTTTAGGGGGAGTTTAATAAATTTGGGTAATTTAATTGACATTTCATATTCATTGCAATTAATAATAATTTAAGGTGATTATAATTGAATTAGGTTATTATAATTAAATTTCCAAATTGATTCTAATATTGACCTTATGCACAATTAAGGGGGAGTTAAACTGTTCGTATTGAATATTGTGGCATTTATGCACCATGCACAAAATATTCTATCGCATTGTCTTATATATAACATCTCTCTATTTCCCCATGCGTTTATGAATTTGTTGTTTCATGTGTGTAGGATACATCTCCTACTCTTGCAGCTCGTCAGTCTTGTCTTTGTGTCTGTATTTTTTTTGGGTTTTTGGGACGGGACTTAGATACGGCTTGACGGCTGGCTTAGCAAATTCAATCTTTTATTTATTTATTTTTTATTTTGTTTTGTCCCGGAATAGCCAAAGGGGGAGATTTGTAAGGACAAATTTCCAATCGAGTCATTTGTTATATTGGCTATATTCCGTTGGACAAAACATTTTTGGGTCATGCTGCATCAACGATCATTCAACACAAGGATTCAAGCATCGCAGTCAAAATTCACGCATCATCAATATTCATGCCGTGCTATTTATCCTACGAAGGTATATGGCCTAAAAACAATTTTATAAGTTGGAGTATTTTGACTAATCAAGAAATTTCAAATAAGAAAATGTTCATATATATGCTATATTAAGTGTTCTTAAGGGTAGGAGAGAAAAAGTGAAGTTTTGAGAAGAAAGAAAAGAAAAAGGAGTGAAAAAGATTGGTTTTACATCCGGAAAATATCCTACAAAAGTAATATTAATTTCGAAGGACATGAGATGACAAAACAAATTTAGACACGGTCATGACCCGTATAGAATAAAACACAACATGACTAATACGATTTCATAAATATACAGACAGTTAAAAAATAATTGACACGGTTGTAAGAATAAAAACACGGTTAACACGATAAAATATGATTTATAATTTTAACACAAACATAAATTCTTGTAAAAAATGCTACATAAAAATAACACGAACATAACCTACCATACCCTATTATTTTCAAATCAATTACTTATTGTCATTTTATTTCTATAATTGACTAACCTACTCCATACCTCTTATTTGGTCAATGTAATTGATAAGGAAAATAAAGAGGTCGGTGGTAGGCAGCGGGAAAAAGTAGGAATTGTTAACAGGTAGACAAGGGATCCATGGAGAGAAAAAGTTTAATGTATAAGATACGTCAAACTTTTATTTTTTTTGATATGCGATTGTTCAAGATTACTGATGCGAATCCATTTTCATAAATAATGTGGATTGAAACCAGCAACATGAATCAATCATACATCATAGACATAAAAAATTTGATGTCTAAAAAACATCATACTTTTTTCATCCATGGAAAGCCTCTCCCCCTCTTATGTTGAAACTCAATAACATGGAGACTCGAATATAAGTAAGTGCGAACGTAAAAGTATGGCATTAAAACAACAAAATTTCCATATGATTACATATTATACTTACATTTACCAAAATGTCCCTTCTAAAACTTGTCATCAAATAAAACAACAAGAAATGAAAAGTCAGCGTAAAGTCCTGTGGGCCCCGTGTTCTTTCCGCCACATAGTCGCCTACCTCATATCTTCTTCACGCTAAAGAAAAAATAAATGAGGATGTTTTAGTTGAATTCTTAAAAAATATATATGAAGTTTCGTTAACAAAATGAAGACATGAATGGTTGACTAGATGTCAGAGACACCAATTTCTCTGTGCTAACTTACTCTAACCCTCATATGTTGTCAAAATAGAGATATATTTTGCTGGCACGCAAGTGGATCGTGACTAGGGGTGTCAAATATTTTCGAACATCCAAATTTTTCCAATTTTGGCAACATTTTAATTTTTCTGATCCGAATTTTTCTGATTTCTAACTTTTCTGATATAAATTGGAATGGGATTGGAAATAAAATATAAATTTTTGACTTTACGATTTTCCATTCCGAAAATTCCGATATCACGCCAATCCGATTTATCCAAAATATTTTTTGAAATAATAATAATTTTATTCATTTTAATAATTTTTAGTCATCGCATTTCCTGATAATCTCACCCTTCATTTAAAACAATCCCACCCATTCATTTAAATTAATCTCAACCCTTAACTTTTACCTATATAAAAGTTCTTTTGCCCCCTTCTTTTCTCATTTCTAAATTAATTAGAAAGACCACGCCGCTCTCATTCCTGATTCCTTTCATTTCTAGTTGCTCTTACTCAATCGGGTATGGTCTCATTCCTCTCTGATCTATTAAACACAGTTTTGTAGCTCTATTTGTTAAACATATCTCAGCCTTCAATTGACTTCACTTGCCATCAATAATTTCATCCATCTCTTCTCATTGAAACACAATATTGTCATCGTATATTGCCTGCATCTTTTTGTATCTATACAACTCTATAAATAATTGCAATTTATGATTGGAATGTTCATGGAGTCATAGGGAAAATAACTTTAGTGTTTACCTTGTATGCTTACTACCATTGGTGTTATTCCTTCCTTATTTTTCCTCATTGTAATATGCACTGCTCACTTGGTCTTACCAGGTTCAACTTTTAAGCTTAGCATCAATAATCAATAATGCTTGAAATTGACATTTGCATGGAAATAAAGACTACCCCCACCCCTTTCTGTGACACCCCGCCTAATAAAATATCGGGTGATCAATCCTATACCAAATTAAAACAGGAGTCTCATATGGTTCATTCTCAGCATCACTATCGAAAACCAATTTAATTACTAATAACCTATTAGGCTGGCGTCAAAATTTTATTTAACTAATATTTTTAAACAAACCATTCAATTAAATCAATCACAACGGTTTATATATACGAAAACTGAAATGAAATAAAATAACCGAACACTCGGTTTAAGAATATACAACCAAGTCGAATACCGCACAAAAAGGCGAAAAAAATATAAATGAATACAATTGGGCTTTTGGCCCGAGTGTTACTACGATGCTTCCTATCTAGATCACAAGAATAGAAGCATCTAAAAATAAACTAACAGGCATCCACAGCTGCTACAGCAATGTCTGACTCGAAAGGATCAGCATCCAGGCATCCCTGTGTCTGGACACCTATATATATATATATATATATATATATATATATATATATATATATATATATATAATATATATATACATATAGCAAGAGAGGAGAAACTAGAGAAGCGGGTCAGAGCCCGCTTTTAAAAATATTTTGTAAGTGTATAAATGCCATATGTTCAAAATATGATTTATCTCATATTTAAATTGGTATCGCACTCCCATGAAATACCCCTCACCCCTCTTCTAATAGTGCACTCCTATCGCATACCTATTATACAACCTAGTTAATCTACCATGTCTAACTAATCCTTTTCACCCAATCTACGAAAATCCCTTTAAACCCGAGTACTTGCGGCTAAACTTTTTCATATTCTCAACACTGCGCTACGTTCGTACGTATAGTATCTCGTGAAGCGAAATCCAAACAAGGACCACCCCCCCCCCCCCCCGATACACTACTACCAAGCAATGTTGATCATCGGGATTTATTTGGCCCTCATCACATAATTCGTATATATATATAGTTCTTACTAGAACCTATAATTCATATTTAACTAAATTCGGATACAAATCTACCGCAAGGGGAATCATTCCTATTTTATATATGTTTACTTTATACGATATCTTATCTTCATATACAAGCAATATACTATACATAGCAAGTATAATTATACCTATTGTAATCATAAGTATAATAACCATCCTATCGAGCTATAACTCGAGGATGCAGTCTCATGGTGCCTATCCAAACTTCTGGTTTACTCACTATACCACGGTGGAGGCGGTCATGTTCCCTCTGCAAGTGGAGTACACACATCGCACTCGAACGCGAGGAGATATGACATGGGGATATACTCTCCCTGCTCCTCAAGCCAGGGGATACACCCGCATCGCGCAACCTCCCTAGATCACACTGGAAAAAACATATAATTTTGTTGTTCCAACCCTACGCCAAAGTAAAACCTGTGGAACCAGCCTCTAAGATACCAATAGACCAATAACACACAGATGTATATGTATTTGAATCATATTATATATACTGTAATCACATTGTATATATAATCTATATCACTCCTCAAATATATATATATATATATATATAGTTATAGTTATAGTTATAATTGTCAATCTTATATAGCGATACCCAATAACCCCGAATGTTCCCATTCGTAATAGTATATTCACACACTTAAAATACTAATATTTATAAGTATTCATACAATATAAACACTAACCCATAAGTATTCTCAATACACACTTGTCGAAGACCTCTCTCGAATGTTGTTCGACCCGAACCTTCACTAAGACCACACCCCGGATTGTACACTAAAATAATCCAAGGTTCTATCTTTCATTCCAAGGTTTACTAACCCTCAATACCATCATATAGGAATACTAATGTCATATTTTGAATCCCCAAAAATATAACCTTCGGATTTATAATTAACTTCCCCAAAACTTAAAGGAAGAAAATTTCCAATATTTTTAAGGCGAATCGATTCACCCCATCTGCGAATCGATTCAGACCATCGAATTGATTCGGTATAAATCTAAATCAATTCGGCCCGATACAGTTTGACAGGTCTTCCTATGTGAATCGATTCGGTCTAAATCCGAATCGATTCGGCCTATCCGGAGTTGACAGTTTTGCCATTTTGCTTAAATCTCCAAAACCCAAAAATCATCCCAATCTCCATTTAAATTATAACTCGGATTTATTTCTACTAACCCAAAGTTTTTATATCTCCTCAAGTCCTTTGTAGGCCTTAACACTTTATTGGGGAACCCCTAATATTTATCTTCAAAAAATTCTAGCCTTCATTTCTGATTAATGATTTGGATCTCGGATAGCCTTCCATAGAAAAATCATTATAAATTAAAAAACAATCTTAAAAATATGTGGTTGGCATCCACGCGACCGTATCCAAAAGATATACAAATTTTATTTTTTGACCAAGAGTCGAATAAATTCGCTTCCTAGCCTAATCAATTCGGAAACGACGGAGTTTCTATTTACCTTCTTCTCCAAAAATCCCAAACCTCCATTAATACACCTCCAAGCTTTTTATCTTCTCACACATCATCATCCAACCTCAAACAACCATTTATACACACATAAAAAGGACTATAATGATCCTACGACCAATAACAAACAACTAATTTTAATTAATTCCAAAGTTTCCCAAACTGGATATTATATGGGGGTTTATACGTTAAACTTCCGAAAAACCCGTTTTGATTCACGAAAACCCAACCCAAAAATCTGTATAGTTTGTTTTTACCAACTATGATATGATATTTATGCTCAAAAAGAATAAATCAAGTAAACACTTGCCTCGTGGATAAAATTCGACGACCTCGAGTCGAATCCCGCGGAGTTTGGCCGGAAATCCCGTTTTTCTCTCCTCTGCTCTCTTCCTTTCTTCTCCTCTCTCTTTTCTCTCTTTTTCTTTCCTTTCTCCCACTCTCTAATGCCTTATATAGGTAGAAATAAGGTTTTATCCCTTTTAAACCCCAAAATAACTCGTTTACTCAATTACGACTCCCTATTAGTACAAACGTCCCCGGAACCTAAACACTACTCCCGGATACTCTATTCAGACTATCTCGGCCATTCTAAAACCAATCGTGCACTAGAAATCTCCATCCGAGCCACTTAACTAAAATTTACTAATTAAACCCAACGTAACTCAATGAGCGTTTTCCAAATAAAGTATTATCCTTTGTCGCTTTACCCAACTACGACATGTAATTAAAATAATCCAACTCATTTACTTAGTCTCATGAGTAAATGTATCACACACCGGTAATAATCTAACGTTCATTAATCCCAAAATTACTATTCACATAATTTCCCCTAATCTCCAAATTACGCCCACTTATGGAATTAAATTATCTTTAAAAGTACGACGTATTACATACTTCCCCCCTCACAATGGAATTTCATCCTCGAAATTCGGATATAACGTGCACCACCAACCTAGGATCGTTAATTACACTACATCCTAGCACCCCAAAGTCGAAAGGTATTAACACAATGGTCCCCTACCATATCCCACCTATCTCATGGCGTATGCTCTAACGCGCTAGCTTAAAGCCAAGCTTATCCAAATCTCCATATGCTAACACACTAACTAGGTCTTATGATCAACTATAACGATGACATATCACCCCTACTACCGCTCTAACGTCTCAAAAAGATGATACTCTCCCTAACACTCTAAGCGTCCGCTCGTCTACAACAGGACGACTGATTTCCCTCAAAAAGGAAATTTCACTAAGGCTTGACTACTCCCGTCAGTCTTCTCGCTTACTTTAGGTACGCAAACTCTTCTTGCTCCAATACAATTGGATTATAGCGTGCCTCCTACGACGTTCCATTAAACAAACTTCAATCTCACTTATAACTGCCTTTCGGCATAATCGCCTTCTATTCCTGTCGGTATATAATAAATCGACTTACTAAGGTGCCCATACACCTTTTTACCCATCTACATCGACACAACTATTGCAAATGTCACACACGTAACACCCTCTTTAAAGATGGGCCTCACTTTCTCATCCTGGTGCTAACAGCTGGGTTTTCCTAACCCGAAAAATTTGAAATTCAATTCTTCCTATACCTGAAAATCCCATCCTTCTAAAAGTTACCCCACCAATCTTCTCGTGGTTAACTTACTACAGTCTTCCTAAAACAGTGGAACTAGTCGTATTAACCTTACTTCCTGACAACCTTACGATCAATGTGTTTTCCTACCCACGTGAAATGAGTATTATCCTAATTATATCCCTAGTGCCCAAGACCTCTCTCAACTTCCGACATTTGCTCGGTTTCATGCTGAAAAGAAAGGGAAGGCCCTCGTTTTTTAAATGTATTTACTACAAAGAGTAATTTCATTTTAGAGATGCGGAAGCGTAGAAGGTTCAATTAAACAAATTAACAAATTTTAATTTTTCTTTTTAAAATTAAAATTAAGCAAAGTGAAATATGATGAAGCACACACTTATGTTAATTTCACTTAAACAAAATTAATTAACCCAAATCCTAGGAATTTGCCTAAGTCATATTTTTAATATTACTCAATTAGGCCAAACCAATTTTATTAAATTAAATTAATGACTTGAATTAACTACACATTACCCAATATTTACTTAGAAACAAATTAAATAAGTAGTGATTAAACCAAATTTTATCTTTTTACCTAAGCATGGGTTCTAGGTGATATAGCTATATAAAATTAAACAATGGATCACTACGCCACGATGTATGAGGAAAATCCCATAAACGGGAAATAACCTCAGACGGCCCTAGCCATAAGTCCACTAAGTATGGATTTATAAATTACAAGACAGAAAGACTTACAACACTCAACTCGATCCCTCTCAAGCCCCGACGCTTCTTCTTGTAAACACCTTCGCCTAGTAGACAACCCCGGAGCTCCACCGGAATCTTGGCCTTCACCAATGAGACATAGGTACACCGTCAACCACATATGGTGACTTTCACCACATGAGAATGACGCAGAAAAACAAGCTTTTCTTCTTTGAGGGATATAGAAGCAAACCCAAGCTTCTCTTGAAATGGTAGAGATTAAACCAGTGCCAAAATCCAAGCAATGATATATATATATATATATATATATATATATATATATATATAATAACTTGGATAAACAAACTTTGGGTGAAAACTAGAGTGTTAAATGATTTGTTCTTGAAAAATTAGACACTCAAAATATGAACTTTTTCCTTTTCAATTTTGCTCTCAAACTCTCTCTTAGAGATGGAATGGTATGAAAAATTTAAATTAGAAAACTTGTTTCCCGCACTTAAGACGTTCTGTCAAAAGATAGTGGGAAAAGAAGTGGGAAACATGGGAAAAACTACTCAAAACTGCAAAAAAAACTGTTCCCGCCAAAACTCGTTCGAACGACATTTTCGTTCAAACGAAGTCTCGTTCGAACGAGGCTTCTAACGAAGTTCCACTGTGAACTCGTTAGAAATCTCGTTGAAAATCTCTTTCGAACATCATGTTCATTCGAACGACATCCCAGTGGCCTTTTGGGGAACTCGTTGGCAAACTCGTTCTAACGACTTATTGTTCGAACGACAAACTCATTCGAGCGACACTTCGAACGAACTTCCAGAAAGTTTGAAAAATTATATTTTTAGCCCAGAAACATTATATACTATATATTAAAGTTTTAATAAAATCTTTCGAAAATTAAACAACAGTTTTAAATAAACTAAACCCAATATAAAATGTTCCAAGCTCCTATATATATATATATTCAAAATGCACTCATACCTTTGGAGCAATGGAACCAACGTTGTTGACGTAGAAATGAGGCACATTAAACTCATCATTTGATGAAGCTTTAATGTCTTGGCCACTACATCTTCAACAAACACATCATAGGCTTGAAGGATGATCAGTAACTCTAACTTATGACTCAAACGTTTTTGTCCGAAATTGAGGCAAAACTACAAATGACTCAATTGAAAATTTGTGTCCTTACAAATCTCCCCCTTTGGCTATTCCGGGACGAAAACAAAAAAAAATCCTAAAGGTTCGTCAAGCTCTACTAGACTGACAAAAATGTCCCACCCAAAATAAAAATACAACGGTTGACTCAAACAACCTAAAGGATCAATATCTTTGGCAAAGATGAAAGTTGCCATATATAGAAGAATTCCTGAACACTTAAGCAAACACATTAACCGCATAGGGAATATCAAAGTATTAAATGCAATTAAATAATTACTCCCCCTAAATTAATTCTCCCATTTATCAACTATGATCAACCTCAATGGAACCAATGTTGTTGACGTAGAAACGAGGCACATTAAACTCGTCATTTGATGAAGCTTTAATATCTTGGCCGCTACGTCTTCAACAAACACGTCATAGGCTTGAAGGATGATCAGTAACTCTAACCTATGACTCAAACGTTTTTTTTCCGGAATTGAGCCAAAACTACAAATGAATCAATTGAAATTTTGTGTCCTTACAAATCTCCCCCTTTGGCTATTTCGGGACGAAAACAAAAAAAAAATCCTAAAGGGTCGTCAAGCTGTACTAGACTGACAAAAATGTCCCACCCAAAATAAAAATACAATGGTTGACTCAAACAACCCAATGGATCAATATCTTTGGCAAAGATGAAAGTTGCCATATATAGAAGAATTCCTGCACACTTAAGCAAACACATTAAACGCATAGGGAATATCAAAATATTAAATGCAATTAAATAATTACTCCCCCTAAATTAATTCTCCCCTTTATCAACTATGATCAACCTAAGAGGATAGCGCTCTCCCCCTAAGTTAAATCTCCCAAAATAAGATACGATTACAATAGGATTAGATACCATTTCTCCCCCTATCATTCTCCCTCTTTTTGTTCAGGAATAGACAAAGGCTAAAGAATCAAAACGCAACTTATCTCCCCAATTAAAGCATATTCACCCTCTAAACAAAATAATGGATAAATAGTATAGGATAACAACCTAAACATGCAATTGTGCATAAAGTGATGAGAACATTAAAGCACATAGGCAACAAAATCATAACTAATCCATGCAAATAATAACGGATAGTAACTAAGATGCAAGAAAATGATACCAATATGATACATAACTATTAAGCATGTGATATCAACAAAGAATGCAACAAGATAGATACCAATTCTGAAGTAAAATATAGATGGACTAGAAATCAAGCCAAAGACAAAAAAAATATCATATATATACATACTCTAGATATACCAAGGATGCACACGCACATATATATAGATATAAGCACACAAATGACACAAAATAAGATAATCTTTTCACACTCGTATGGCAAAAATGTGTCATATGGAAACGAAAGTGTTGGGGTGTGAACAAGATACCAATTAATTAAAACCCAATCACTTAAACGTGATCACATAGTTCGCATTTGATTGCAAAACTTTATTAACTAGAATTTAGCCTTTATGTGACAGGATAAAATGACCTAATGAACAAACAAACATAATTCATACAAGCCTAGCATGTTTATGATTATACAAACCAATAGAGTCATGACATTGAAAGCACAACTAGGATAAACGGAAATTGTGCAAACCGTTGATATATCATCCAAACTCCCTCAATAAGCATATATATTTTATTCTTTTGAATGAATAAATCAACTAAACAAATTGGGCCTTGGCAGATTATTTTTCTTTTAATGCCATATTTTTTTTAGGCCTTTAGACCACGTATTTATTTTAGGTCCAAGCAAGCGGTGGCTTACTATTCGCAAAGGATAATAAATCCTTTCGGAGCCCTTCCCCGTGCACATTTATATATAATATTTTTTATTTCTAACAAACCTCACGTGCAACAAATTTTGACATGCACTAGTCCTCCTAGGTCACAAATATGTAGATGACGAGATTGGTGGGAGAACACCTCACAGAGCTCAAATATAACATGTGACGTTAACGATAAAAAATCTCGTGCATGTGTGTAAAGTCATATAAAAGTGAATCCATTAAGCAAGTTAAACTTATGCTACTCCATGGAAGCATGATAAAGAACATTTTAAGGATTAAAATTCTAACCAAAAGTTCTAGTCACATGGAAGCAAAATGAGGATTCAAACACAAATATATGCCACGAAATGTGTGTAAAACAAAAATACACACAAAATAAAATCTTTTTTAGTTTTTTGAAATTTTTAAACCAAACAACAAAAATATTTACTCAAAAGATAAACAAAAATCATTACAATTTTTCATTAAGCTTAAATTACGAAGAGATAAAACCCAAATGATAAACAAAAATCTTTTTGTATTTTTCATTTAATGCAAACTAAAATGAAAGAAATATAATACAAAAGAACAACAAGTCATGATTTCAAGCATGAGATATGAAATAGAGAAATGACTAGAAAATGACTAAACAAGCATACACGTAGCAAAGAATATAATATGAAGCAAAAAAAGCTAGAGTATTCAAACAAAACTAACACATTAAACCTTTAAGTTTAAAAGGGAGGTTTCATGTGAAAGAAAATGATAATCAACAAATATAATATCTAGCGCGTCTAAGAATGATTTCTTACCCCATATAGATGTATATTTAAAATGATGGGACTTGGAAATTAAGGAAATGTTAGACATAGACTTCCTAGGACTTCTTTTAAGATCAAAACAAAATGACCTAAGGTGACCTTTCCTACCACAATGCAAGCATGTGAAAACGTGAGGAATGATACCTACAGTGTGACCTTTTCTGAAGTCCTTGGATAAAGTCGACCCTCTAAAACAAACAATGGTCTTAGATTTAGTAACGAAAGTATTTGAACTAGAAGAGCTAGAACCATTACAACTACTACTCGAGTCATGTAAATCATTTTTCATATCTAAAATTTTATACTCAAGTAATAAATTAGACTCCTCAATTTTACCGGACTCCTTCTTTAAATTTGCTATAACTCCTAGAAGGTTATCACGCTCTCCCTCAATGTGAGCAAACTTGTTCCTAAGAGTCTTTTCTCGACTATCACTCTATTTCCTAGACATTTCTAAAATATTATAATTGTAATTTATGTCCATGAACTTTTCACGAAAAATATTTTTTGAGATAGGGAGAGTTGTAAGAACTCAACTTTAGTTTTAAAACAAGAATTTTCAATTTCAAGAAATTTAATTCTTTTTGCAAATCTCAAATTTAATTCTCATAATTTTTCATTACACCTATTAAGCTCATTAAATTCCTCTCGAATAGCAAAACTTCATTATCATTAGAAATGGACAAATTATCATTTAGTCGTCCCATCGAGAGATACAAAAAAAATTAAGAGTTAGTAAAAACTGAACCACCTAAAAATACAAGGAGTACAAAAATTAACAAAGCCAAAAAAATGGATCTTTGACGAGATAAATTAGCGCTCCGGCTATGATACGAATTTGAAAAGAAGGCGAAGGCCCCCGATTTTTAAATGTCTTTACTACAAAGCGTAATTTCCTTTTAGAGTTGTGGAAGCGTAGATGGCTTAATTAAACAAATTAAGAAATTTTAATTTTTCTTTTTCAAATTAAAATTAAGCAAAGTGAAATATGATGAAACACACACTTTGTTAATTTCCATTAACCACAATTAATTAACCAAAGTCCAAGGAATTTACCTAAGTCATATTTTCAATATTACTCAATTAGGTCATACCAATTTTATCAAATTAAATTAATGACTTGAATTAACTACACATTACCCAATATTTATTTAGCACCAAATTAAATAAGTAGTGATTAAACCAAATTTTATCTTTTTACCTAAGCATGCGTTCTAGGTGATATAACAAGATAAAATTAAATAATGAATCACTACGCCACGATGTACGAGGAAAAAACCATAAACGGGAATTAACCTCAGACTGACCTAGCCATAAGTCCACTAAGTATGGATTTACAAATTACAAGATAGAAAGACTTACAACACTCAACTCGATCCCTCTCAAGCCCCGACGCTTCTTCTTGTAAACACCTTCGCCTAGTAGACAACCCCGGAGCTCCATCGAAATCTTGGACTTCACCAATGAGACATAGGTACACCGTCAACCACATATGGTGCCTTTCACCACATGAGAACGCCGCAGCAAAACAAGCTCTTCTTCTTTGAGGGATTTAGAAGAAAACTCAAGATTCACTTGAAATGGTAGAGATTAAACCAGTGCCAAAATCCAAGCAATGATATATATATATATATATATATATATATATATATATATATATATATATATATATATATACTTGGATAAACAAAATTTGGATGAAAATTAGAGTGTTAAATGATTTGTTCTTGAAAAATTAGACACTCAATATATGAACTTTTTCCATTTCAATTTTGCTCTCAAACTCTCTCTTAGAGATGGAATGGTATGAAAAAGTTAAGTTAGAAAACTTATGTCCCGCACTTAAGAAGTTCTGTCAAAAGATAGTGGGAAAAGAAGTGGGAAACATGAGAAAAACTACTCAAAACTGCCAAAACAATTATTCCCGCCAAAACTCGTTCGAACGACATTTTCGTTCGAATGAAGTCTCGTTCGAAAGAGGATTCCAACGAAGTTCCAGTGTGAACTCGTTAGAAATCTCATTGGAAATATCGTTCGAATGACACTTCAAACGACATCCTAGTGGCCTTTTATGGAACTCGTTGGCAAACTCGTTCGAATGACTTATTGTTCGAACGACAAACTCGTTCGAATGACACTTCGAATAAACTTCCAGAAAGTTTGAAAATTCTATTTTTAGACCATAAACTTTATCTACTTTATATTAAAGTGTTAATAAAATCTTTTTGAAATTAAACAACAGTTTTAAATAAACTACACCCAATATAAAATGTTCCAGGCTCCTATATTCAAAATGCATTCATACCTTAGGAGCAATCGAATCAATATTGTTGACGTAGAAATGAGGCACATTAAACATGGCATTTAATGAAGCTTTAATATCTTGGCCGCTATGTCTTCAACAAACACGTCATAGGCTTGAACGATGATCAGTAACTCTATCCTATGACTAAAACGTTTTTGTACGGAATTGAGCCACAACTACAAAGGACTCAATTGGAAATTTGTGTCCTTACACATGCATGGGACGTCTCGCAAAGCGAAATCCAAACAAGGCACCCTCCTCTTACACCACTCCCTCGCATTGTCGGTCATAGAGATATAACGTTCTAAGGCACACCAACAGAAAGTTCTGAAATCCTACCTCACTAATCTACAAACACTCTTCTACCACTATATCCTTCTATCTTAGAGAAATGGAAAGTCTAACTAATTGGGGTGCCTACTGTACTAACGTTTTCTCCAAAACAGACTTCCTCTGAATTAGCCTTCTATTCAAGGCATGATTGTAAGCTTCAAATCATTTTCCTTTAGCTTGCCTCACCCACCTGCTTGCGATGAGAGAAACATTTCCAGTGCTTTTCCATAATACATCTACTCTTTATTAGCCCTTAGTCATCACATGGCTCTCGACTAATATCACTAAAACCAACATTCTAGTATACAGTAACATCTCTCCACTCCCAACGTCGTTATGGTTCATACGTGGAGCGTCTTGCTAAGAAAAATTCAAACAATGAACCCCTCCTATACACTACTAATTAACTTTGTCGATCGTGGAGGTATGTTATGACAACCCGCCTACTAAAATAATTTGTGGCCATCCCAATACTCTAATAATTACAGTAATCATAGATGGTCCATTCTCAGCATCATTGTCGATTAAAATAATAGTATGAGATAACCACCAATCATTTTAGAAAATGGACTGTCAATAAAAAGAAAGTTTAAAAGTAAAAGAAAACACTTAGATAATCCCATTTGCAAAAACAGTGGATATAAAAAATCGATGAATAAAGAATGGCAATATAATAAATAATCATCGAATAAGCTGTCGGTGAACAGACCAATACAAATGGTTGCACCGAGTATTACATTTCAATATTTACAATATAATAAATGAGTGCAACACTTGGGCAACACGCCCGAATAAACAAACTAAACATAACTACAATACAAAAGAAAGAGGCGTCTAAAACAAAGAACCTACAACATCCGCAATATGTCGTAGCTCCACGACAACCGGAATGGAAATGTAAAGACGGGTGTCCATGCAGTAGAGCACCTATAACGGTAAGAAGTATATGCAGAAATAAAGAAATATAGACGGGTCAGGGCCCGGTTTGATATGATTCCCATGTGAATAAAATGCATGACAGTTAAGTGCGTAATTCTCTCTCAATTAACAATATACTTCTCACCTCTCAAGTCTAAAAGTAACCTAGCGCAACATCAATGAAATGCTCAAGTTAAAATCAAGAACAGAAGGCTAACTTCTCCCCAATCTCAACACTATGCCCTTATTCGTGCGTGGGGTGTCTCGCAAAGCGAAATCCAAACAAGGAACCCCCCCGATACACTACTACTAGGAAAGGTTAATCATCGAGATACATTAGTCTCTGTTCTAGTTAATCCAAGTACTAAAGGTTAACTTCTCCCCAGTCACAACACTATACCCTTATTCGTGCATGGGGTGTCTCGAAAAGCGAAATCCAAACAACAAACACCCCCGATACACTACTACTAGGCAAGGACGATCGTCGAGATACATTAGACCCTAAGTAAAACATCCATTTACCATCTAAAAGCATCATTCCTATTTCTTTCTTTGGGAATATATATATAAATGGTACAAAATTTTATCAAATGTTTACCATATAATTTCATCAGGTACATTTATTCATTTCATAGTTCTATTCCTTATCAGGAAATATAATCATAGTTTTTATGCTCTTTGTAGCGTTTCATTGTACTCTTTATGGCACTTTTAAAAATAACTTCCTTAGCAGGAATATAATCATCATCAAATGCTCTTTGTGGCATTTCCTTGTGCTCTTTGTGGCACTTCATCATGCTCTTTATGGAATATCATACATCAAGTACAACTTGATTTAGAATAGTTATGATTATATGTATATAACGATTCTAAGATCTCCCATCCGGGTTTCCCCACTGTGTGCGTCCCTAAATGGCTATCATCTTCCAGGGCCTATCAAACAAGACAACCTGGGAACCTACCAAACGTCGAGAAGCGGCCATATGCCTGCGGGAAAGTCAAGACCACACCTAGAATCTCCTAACCAACGCATTATAATAAACACCCATATGGCCTAGGGACTATACCCACCCTGTATTCATTAGCCAGGGGGCTTCACCACATGCGCGCAACTTCCCTTATGATAGCGATTTAGGGAGGTGTGTATCCATAAATTATCATTTATGAAAAACATTACTTTTTCCTTATGAAAACATCCAATTTTACATTCTCAAAATCATTAGTACATATTTATTAGTACCACCATTCCATAATATACATTTCTTATTCTTAGCTTCATATTTCATTAATGACCTAAGACCCGAAGTGCCATAACCCCAAACTAGTCTCCAAGAGTTCATACATATCATAAACCCTAAAAGTAAGCCTCCCTCAAGGAGTATCTCCCCAATGCCTCGACATATTCATTTTATCTCCAATTTATCTTTAGGTTAACTTCCTGTATCATTCGGACATTAACTTATACAAAGTAGCCCTCGGGGTAAGACTAAATATCCCATTTAATCCTAAGACATTAGTCTACCCAAAACATCCCTCTAGGACTCCCATTACTTCCCAAAGGAAGGTCCCTAAACCTTGGACCTAAAAGAAAAAGGGCTAAAAATCAAACTAGGAAAATCTCACAAAAGCAGGGCAACCGAATCGATTCGCCCTAGGGCCGAATCGATTCTCCCCTGATTGCGAATCGATTCGGCCAAAGGAGAATCGATTCGGTCTATAAAATTGGCATTCTGCCTTAGCCGAATTGATTCGTCCCCATACCGAATCGATTCGATTTCCCAGACCTGTAACCTTCCCCATAATCGAATCGATTCGCATTAGGGCCGAATCGATTCGGTCCTGCAGTTTTGCTCAGTTAGGGCTACGGGTTCAAGAACCCTAAAACTTCCAAAATCCCAAATTTTTGATTTCTTTCAACAACAACAACAATTATTTACACCAAATCATTTCTACACAATTAATAACCAATATATACTCCTCAAATCAAGTTAAAACTAGGATTTAAGGGTTAAATAATCAAAATCAATAAAGAACCCATTTATGGTTTAAACCTCCAAAACTTAACTACACATGCAATTTATCACATTAAATTAATATCTAGCAAGTAAGAAACTTGCCTCGAGTTTGTAGTCTCGGATTCCCTTCCGGTAGCAACGAATTCCGGCTCCAATCTTCCATTTTCTCTTTTTTCTCCCATTTTCTCCCAACTCTCTCTTATCTTTTTCTCTCCTTTGGCTTTTCTCACAAATGATGAAAGAAAAAGGGGTGGGGGAACTTAAACGGGCCTTAAAACATAAATGCCCTCTTTTAATTGCTAATACACCATTAAAATGACTCATAACCACTTAATTGAGTCATAACGCGTCAAAAGTGCCCAAAACCAAAAAATACAACATGGCACGTATTTCGATTATCTCGACTATTATAAAAACAACTGCACCTCCTTTTTTTATTATTCGGGACAACGTGAACAAATTTTATGTTCTAACTTCATTTTATTTCATTAATTATACTCCAATTTCAATATGAGTCATAACCGTCGTTTTACATATAACGACGAAATATAATGCTATCTACCTTCTCATACGGTAAATAGACAAAACATAGAAAATATTATCCCAAAATATCACGGGAAATAATATTTACTCCCACTTTCCCTATTTTATAGTATTAGTCCATCGGGCAAAATAATATAAAATAGCCGCTCAAAAACCTGGGTTGTTACATATGTCATGCTAGTGAAACATCTTGCATATCTTGCATATCTCTATGCACTTAATATCATGCTAGTGAAACATCTACTCACTGAAGTTATATCTAGATGCATAGTAAAGGCGAGCTCAACCTGTATCCAGGTGAGATATCGCAACAACAACCAGCTCCACCCTGGAACCGCGGATACGATAGTCTTGAAATCATTAGCTTGTTATCACTCCGACCAACTAAGAACATATTATACTCGGAATAATACCATACTCGTATATCACACACACAACGAATAGTACAAACCAGATATATACTCAAAATATCAACACCCATTTTTACAGCGAATGAAGGAAAATAGAACCCCGCTACCGCGGAAAATCACATAGACATACATTATATAGTATTATGGATAGCGCCAGAAAGCTCAAATTACACACACGAATCTAGGGCTAGCGAAATATCGCGACTCTCTCTAGTCACACCAAATATACCTCCTCCATCTAAGGTGAAGCTCATAACAACAACTTACACAATCTCCCTAGCTACTCCAAATGGTTATGAGACATGGTACACTTGCCTTAGCAGAACCCCAAACCTACTTTAATCAGTTCTCTATCTAGGCACCCCTTCTTGTCCTTTAAATCCTAGTGGGAAAGATCAGAGAGTCTAGTTGTACATTCCACATTGCAATATTTCCCCATCTGTGGCCACCCTGACCATGTTAAGGTCATAAATATATCGGACTCTATAGCCTCGATCCTGACAATCACCTTCATAGTCCCCTTAACTTCTTCGTCAAAAGGAAACTCCACTACCAGCCTCAACAGCCCTGTTTTAATGAATTCCCCGGGTGGATGTCCACCAATGAGGTTCTACGAACACAACTTCTCCATAAGTGTTAGCAACACTTACTAGTGAACCCATCATTCCACTGAAGGACTCTGTCTTCATTGTACCTACCTTAATTCAGCACAAATTTCACTTATCTGTATAACTCTTTATTCATTGTCGGCCTCTGACTGATCTTGATGTGAATAATCCAAAAACTGTATTCTTTTCATTTTTGACAAACCAAAGGAACTCGCGGTTAAATCCATCTGTAATATCCCTGCATGAGTAAGACATCTTTCTCCCCCGAACATGATGACCACCATTCCCACCATTTCAATATTTCTCCCACGTGTGAAATATTTTCCACAAATTTTTACATATGGATATTTCCATACCTTGCTCTAAGCCAAAACTTCTGAGCCTTCTACTTCCGCTGAATCACGTTACACTGACTCCGTATAACTTAGCTTCAACGTATGGTCCTTATAGAAGACCTTTCGAACCTCTTCCCAATTTAACTTCACCAGGTAATTCAAGTTTAGTATCAATCTCTACTATAGCGGCACTTGGATAAATATAACTACTGTACTTTAGTAGTCGTTGCAACAATCCTTAGCAAATTCCACAAGAAGAATGACCTCTACTGCGGCCCTAGTCTCTGACTTCAACTAACCGCTCCACCTAAGCCCCGCCTCCTACTGCCCTCATCACGGCCTTCCTTGGTCTCCCTTCCTTGATCAACACACGAACCTCGAACGAGTGCGCAAAACATTTACTATAATCTTATATAATGATAGGAGAACGAAATCTCACAAGAGGAATCAACAATCCTAATCATAAGGCGCTATATCAAATCGAGAGCGACGCTGAAAGCGTAGTACATCCGAACATATTCCTAAGGACACTAGAACCTGATGCTCTGATACCATCTGTGACACCCTGCCGAATAAAATACTGGGTCATCAATCCTATACCAAATTAAAATAGGAGTCTCATATGGTTCATTCCCAGCATCACTGTCGAAAACCACTTTAATTACTAATAACCTATTAGGCTGGCGTCAAAAAAATTTTAACTTAATTTTTTAAACAAACCATTCAATTAAATCAATCACAATTATATATAAGAAAACTGAAATGAAATAAAATAACCGAACACTCGGTTTAACAATATACGACCAACTCGAATATCGCACTAAAAGGCGGTAAAAATATAAATGAATACAATTGGACTTTTGGCCCGAGTGTTACTACAATGCTTCCTATCTAGATCATAAGAATAGAAGCGTCTAAAAATAAACCTGCATGCATCCACAGCTGCTGCAGCAACGTCTGACTCGAAAGGATCATCATCCAGACGTCCCTGTCCCTTGAAACCTATATATATATATATCAAGAGAGGAGAAAATAGAGAAGCGGGTTACAGCCCGAGTTTTGAAAATATTTTGCAAGTGCATAAATGCCATATGTTTAAAATATGATTTATCTCATATTTAAATTGGTATCGCACTCCCATAAAATACCCATCTTCTAATAGTGCACTCCTATCGCATACCTATTAAACAACCAAGTTAAGATACCCTTTCTAACTAATCCTTTTCACCCAATCTCCTAAAATCCCTATAAACCCGAGTACTGAGGGATAAACTTATCCCCATTCTCAACACTGCACTAAGTTCGTGCATGGGGTGTCTTGCGAAGAAAAATCCAAACAAGGACCCCCCCCCCCCGATACACTACTACCTGGAAATGTTGATCGTCAGGATTCATTAGGCCCTTCGCACAAAACGCGTATATATATATATATATATATATATATATATATAATTGCCAATCACATATAGGGATATCCAATAACCTCAGATGTTCCCATTCGTAATATTATATAAGTATTCACATACTTAAAATACTAATATTTATAAGTATTCATATAATTAAAAAAAACTAACCTATAAGTATTCTCTATACACACTTGCTGAAGACCTCTCCCAAACGTTGTTCGACCCGAACCTTCACTAAGTCCATACCCCGAATTGTAAACTAAACTAATCCAAGGTTATATCTTTCATTCCAAGGTTTACTAACCATCAATACCATCATCTATGAATCCTAATATCATATCTAGAATCCCCAAAAATATAACCTGTAGATTTATAATTAACTTCCCCTAAACTTAAAGGAAGAAAATTTCCAATATTTGTATGGCGAATTGTTTCGCCCCACCTGCGAATCGATTTGGCCTGAGACGGTTTGATAGGTCTTCCTATGTGAATCGGTTTAGTCCAAATCCGAATCGATTTGGCCTGTCCGGAGTTGACAGTTTTTCCATTTTGCTTAAATCTCCAAAACCCAAAAATCATCCCAATCTCCATTTAAATTATAACTCGGATTTATTTCTACTAACCCAAAGTTTTTATATCTCCTCAAGTCATTTAGAGGCCCTAACACTTTATTTGGGAACCCCTAATACTTTTCTTCAAAAAATTCTAGCCTTCATTTTTGACTAACGATTTCGATCTCAGATAACCTTCAGTAGAAAAATCATTATAAATTCAAAAAAATCAGAAAAATATGCGGTCAGCGTCCACGCGATCGTATCGAAAAGATATACAAATTTCAATTTTAATGAAGAGCTAAATCGATTCGTTTCCTAGCCAAATCAATTTGGAAAGGATAGAGTTCCTATTCACCTTCTTATCCAACAATCTCAAACCTCCATTAATACACCTCTAAGCTTTTTATCTTATCTCCCATTATCATCCAACCTCAAACAACCATATATACACACATAAAAAGGATTATAATCATCCTCGGAACCATAACCAACAACTAATTTCAATTAATTGAAAAGTTTCCCAAATTGGATATTATCCGAGGGTTTATTCGTTAAACTTCCGAAAAACCCAATTTGATTCACGAAAACCCAACCCAAGAATCTACATAGTTTGGTATTACCAACTATGATATGATATTTATTCTCAAAAAGAATAAAGCAAGTAAACACTTGCCTCATGGATGAAATTCGACGACCTCGAGTCGATTCCCGCGGAGTTTGGCCGAAAATCCACTTTTTTCTCTCCTCTTCCCTCTTCCTTTATTTTCCTCTATCTTTTCTCTCTTTTCCTTTCCTTTTTCCCACTCTCTCGTGCCTTATATAGGGAGAAATAAGGGTTTATCCCTTATAAATCCAAAAATGACTCGTTTACTCAATTACGACTCCCTATTAGTCCAAAAGTCCCCGGAACCTAAACATTACTCCCGGATACTCTACTCTAACTATCTTTACCATTTTGAAACCAACCGCGCACTCGAAATCTCCATCTGAGACACTTAACTAAAATTTACTAATTAAACTCAACATAACTCAATACGCATTTTCCAAATAAAATATTATCCTTTCTCGCTTTACCCAACTGTGACATGTAATTAAAATAATCCAACTCATTTACTTAGTATCATAAGTAAATGTATCACACACCGGTAATGATCTAACGTTCATTAATCCCAAAATTACTATTCACATAATTTCCCCTATTCTCCAAATTAAGCCCACTTATGGAATTAAATTATCCCTAAAAGTACGGGGTATTACACCTTAATTTGTGGAATGAAAAAGATAAAATTGATAATTTTTTATTTTCGATATTATCCGAAAAAGATAAAACTGATACTTTTTTATTTTTCCTAATTTTTTCGAATAAAAAAGTATCCAAAAATTCCGATGTCGCCGACATGGAAAATAAATTGATTTTCCAAAATTTATTTTTCCAATTTTGAAAAGGATTTTAAAATTCCGAAACTTTTGGAAAAAATTTCGAACACCCCTATTCCGATCTGATCCCCCCAAAACACACCTCTAATCATGACGTAATCGAATATATGTCCCCAGCTACTAAAACTATTTACCTCTTTCTCGTAGTCCAAATAATATCATTATGTAATATATTAATTATAGAATATATATATACTAGGGTATGCCCGTGCCCGAGGGCACGACGATAAATTTACCCCCGTGATAAAACTCAACCCATAATAACCCGTCTTTTTCTAAAAAAAACACCTTTAAAAAAATTGAAAATCCAAAAAAAAAAAAATATTTTTTAAAATATTTTAATAAAAATAATAATAAAATAATGATGTATGTATGTATATATGCACGCAACACATAATATATCAGGCATGTTTATAATGCATAATAAACCCCATCCCCATATTGTGCTTTACTATTATATATATATATATATATATATATATATATATATATATATATATATATATATATATATATATATACTAGATATATATATATATACTAGATGTGCCCACGTGCTTTGCACGTGTGGGCAAATCCAAATATTCAATTGGATTAGCTGAATAATTGAATAAGAAGCTGTGAATTTAAAAATTATTCATATAAAGCATAAAAACAATAACAAATTATGTACAAGTAATGAAGTAAATGAAATCAATGTGTGAAACAATGAAGCGATAATCACATAATAAGAAATGAAATCTCATGAAATAGTAAAAATCAATGTCAATGAATCCGAGTTATTTAAAATGTAAAATGCAAAGGAAGAGACAAATTGTTTATGGAAGAACTAAGATAATAACAAAGTGTAATGATAAAATATTAAAATATAATCGTCAAATATGTTGCTTTTGACATTTGTTAGGATTCGATGTGTCTTATTCATCTTCAATTTTATGAGCGACAAAATGTGCAGGCTTTCGATTAGAATCTCTAAGCAATTTTCCTTTAATGTAGAATCTGCTAATTTTGCCAATGCACGTATATAACTTTCAAATATAGTCCGAGTGCACAATCCCCTGTGAAATAAATTAACATAAAAAAAATAAGTATATGAAATTAGTATAGAACGTTTGGAATATATGCATGAATTTTAAGTTTTAATAAGAATGATATTACCTTTTCTTTAGAAACAATGAAAGTTTGAATGTTGCAGGCAATGAAAGACTATGTTTCCTTGAACAGTGTGACTGTTGCTCTTTTGTTGTCATCTTGAACCATTAATTGAAGTAAGTACCTTGTGTTTGGTTGAACAATGAGTCAATATCCAATAATGATAATATAGCGTGCCCAAATTATGAACAACAAAATTGAGCTTATAGATATTTGTTAAAAACGTAAGACAAACTTACCTTAAAAGTTGGAACAGTGGGATTGTGTAAACATATGTCAAGGTTTAATCCTAAGATTAAAAAATATATTTTTTAAGATTTCATATTTTTTTAAAAACGGTAAATTTTAAAAACATATTATTTTATAAAACTATATATATATATATATATATATATATATATATATATATATATATAAAGAAAAAGACACACTTTTTTTAAATAAAAATTGTAATTTTTTTAATAAAAAAACTCTTGTGTATAAAAGCTGTATTACTAAAAAACTTAATTTTTAAAACAAACTGTATTGTTAAAATTTGTATTCATAAAAAATACAATTTAAAAAATGCATTTATAAAAATATTGTTTTTTATAAATAAATAAATAAAATACAATTTAAAAGGCAATGAATGAGAAAGATAGAAGGGTATTAATGGGTTTTTAAGTTATATGAGGGTAAAATAGTCTTTATATCATTAAAGAGAAACTCCCCTCTTTTAAAGTAGTAGAGATATATATATATATATTTACGAGCTATATATATTTATATATTTACAAAATATATGAAATTAAAAAAACAGATTTGGGGACAAATTGTATTTAAAGGGTGTTGTATATAAAAAAATAATAACTCTCAAACAAATTTAGGGTATTAAAGAATCAAGAGTTTTGGAAAATTTCAAAAAAATTATTTTTTTATAAATTTACCTTAAAATTTGGTTACCAGCAAATAGGGCTTAAGAGTAATTTTATTCGATTTAAGATTTTGATTCATTTTTAACAGATGTGATATCTGCAATGATACGTGTATAAATTATATACACAATATCTTTTAAAACACTTAGGGCCCGTTTGATGGCGTAAATTGTTAGATTTTATAAATTGATCAATTTGGAATGAAGAGATTGTCGATGTATTTATTTTACATGTGTTTAAATCTAATTTGTGGTACGTTTGAAAAATAAAAATAAAGTTATATATATATATATATACACACACACACACACACACACATAAAGAGAGAGATAGTAGTAGTAGTAGTATAGTCAGAGTACTCTATGTGAGTGGTGCAATTAAGATTCATGTTATAATTAGGAATTGCCCAATTTCAAGCTTTTGGTGAAATTGACTAATTTGAAAATTTACGAATCAACATGAATTAACCCATTTCTGAATTTGTTCATTCTTATAACTAGACACTAATAGTAAGGCAATTCATAAATGAATTCATTTTAAATGATCTAATTTACAATTTTATGAACAACCAATCCGCACTTAATAATTCATATATGTGTCGTATAAAAATGAATCTTTGACATAAAAGTAGTCCGACTCCTATTTTTTTGAGAAGACAATTAATTCACACGCTTTACTTTGCAGTTATCACTCAACTTCTTCGTCACAACCCAAAGTCAGCTACAATTACCATTAGGCACCACAGTCTTCTATCCTCTATAAAATCTTTTTCAAACATGTTTAAACACACCATTCCACCACCATCAATTACAACCCATTTGTTTCTTAATCACCAAAAGTCAATTTTGTGTTTTCCTCATTTTTCCCTTTACTTTAACCATGGAAAATGTTAAGTGTACTAGGAGAGAAAGAATCTTTCCCAATAAAAAAGATGATACAAAAGATGATAATCAGGTTGAGGAAGAGAAGATGGAGATGTTTTTTGCTCTCATTAGAAGTTTCAATAGAAGAAGTAAAGAGTTAAGTGAATTGGATAGAGAAAATAGAAAGAAAAGTGTGATGATCATGAACTAGAGATATCAAATTAGGTTCCAAATTTTCAATGGGAAGATTTTAGTCGAGATATAGAGATTAGAAAATGTCCTTTAACGCTTTATGGTCCATGTAACCAAAATGAAGATAGGAGAGAAGATGATAATAAAGAAGGTGGTTTAGACCTTAAGGTTGCTCTCTAGTTTTGGTATTTGGTTAGCTTTGTTTTTTGGTGTATCATTTTTGGGTTTGTGGGTTTAGTTCGTTTTGATGCATAAGTAACAAATCATACTTCTAATATAGAAATTTAAACATTTTAATGTTTCAATATAGATTTGAACTTATATAAATATAATTTAGGTTTTGCATGACAAGGAATAAGTGCACCTAGGGTCTCTTGTCTCTGGTTATTTTCCATGATCCCTAAATAAGTTATTATAGATAGTGATGATGTCATGTTTAGGGAATTCAGTTTTGAACAAAAATTGGTAAGGACAATGTTTCTAATAAGAAAATACATTGTTGCCCGATCGACTTTACGCTCACTTGTATTCTTGTTTACTCGTAAATTTTGGAAAGAATGTGAAAACATGAAATGAAATGATATGAAATTAAGACGTGTTATTGTGTGTTGTCATGTCAGCCATATATTTGTTTGGATTATTGTGCCTATTTTTGTTTAATTTAGCATTAAATTTTGCCTTATTGTGTTCAAATTTCAATGCATGTCATGTTCGTATTTGATAAAAAAGCACAAAATATTACTGTATCGTTCTCGCATATAAAAAACTCTTATCATGTAGAGGCAGCATGAAGCTAAACTAAAAAATACGAATTGATACCCCTATTTGATATTAAAGCGTTGTTAAGAAGACTTAATTTTTTAACCCAATTTTTAAATACAGTGATATATGACTCTCATAATGAGTGGTGTGTATGAATCACATAATTTTCATTAAAAGGATCACATAAAAAAAAGTATTTGGAGGGTGATTATATAATTTGGATATGCTAAAATTAATTTTGAGATGTTGACGTCATTGGCTTAGGTCGGTAGTGTGACGTAATCCTAATATTTAGACTTAGTCTCTCTAGATGGGAGCATTGTCTATCTTTATGAGAGCTCCTCACATCTGGCCTGGTTTTCCTCCGTGGGAGTTTCTCAAATAATATTTTTCATATTATTAGCCATTTTCTTCTCTCACATTTCTGTAGTGATTATCCGAAGTTTTTTTTCTACTCAATTTTATTTATTTTTATCCCTTTTTATTTTCCCTTTTTGTCAAGTTGGTATAACTCTTATTTCTTTATTTGCTTTGGTGGGATGTCTCATTCATGGAAAATAGTGAAATTGATCAAAATCAGTGGAGAACTTAAAATGTACTTTTAATAGATGATGAATTCCATTTGGTTGACTAAAAAAATATTTGGAAACATTCTTGCTCTAAAAACAATAAACGTTATAGCAGTTAATAACATTCTTTGTAGGGCACGGTGATCCAAAGGTGAGTTTTCTGTTTTATTTAAATCTTCAGTCAAAACTGACCTATATTAATGGACAGAAAAACATTACAGACCCAAACAAAAACCAAACCTTACAATCACACCCAAAAACCAAAACCAGCCAACAACCATCATAACCTAAAAAAAACACAAACACCTTCGCCCATAGGAATAAACAAACCAAACCTAACGCAGAACAGGAAAGAGAAACAAAAACATACACAAACCACCCAAAAAAACAAATCTCAGATATCCATTGGCAAAGACGAACCATACGGAGAAAATTCAACCTATTCCTTCTAGGGGAAAATCGGGCTTGAGGATAGCCTTCAGGGAAGGAGGGGGTTAAAGACCCAAAGAAGAGGGAGAACAGCAGCAGATCAAGACTTAACAACCCAATCAACGGCCAAATTTTCTTTCCTCGAGACATGCATGAAAGAAAAATCCCTACAATGTTTGGTAAGTGCCAAAATTTATTTGATACTTCTAGCAATATCCCATCTTATTTTTATCTTGTTCTGTATGCTTTGTATGAGCACCATTGAGTCCGATTATAGAATAAATTTATCCAAATAATTTTCTTTGATGTGTTTTGCTGCCAAACCAACCACTTAAGTCTCCATAATAAGGGCAGATGAGGCCATGGGGCTAAACTGTGCATTCCCTGAAATATGCTCTACCCTGAAATTTCTAACAACAAAACCAAAAGCACACGACTTTGATTCATCATTGAAAAACCTATCACAATTAATCTTAACCCACCCTGAGGGAGAGGACACCAATTGTTTACACTCTTAGGATGTAAGGGAGTGTTTAGACAAGGGAAATGCCTAAACACCTTAGAACACTTACTATAGTTCACAGCTAAGGACAAAGCCTTAGAAACCACCTTAGAAATATGAATATCAGATTTTTTTAAAAACATCATCATTTCTGGTTTTCCAAATCAACCAACAAGTACAAGCCATCAAAATCTTAAGGTCCCCAGCCCTAGAAGGGGCTTCCCCAAAATGTTTTAAAAAATTAAAAAACTACTCCTCCACTCTTTCACAGGGTAAAACCAAAAAAGGTTCTAGAAGTGGGAACCTCTCCCATAACCTTTTAAGCCACTTGCAGGAAAAAAAGTAGGTGTTCAATCGTATCCTTTTCATTCCCACAAATGGAACATAATGGGTCTGCTCTAAGCTTCCTTCTCCAAAGAGAGTAATTAACAGCTATACCCTCATTGCAACACCTTCATAAAAAATTAATAACCTTAGGGGGGGCTTTAACAGACCACAACAATTTCCATAACTCTTTGGGGGGGGGGGGGGGATTGGAAGATTGGGGAGAAAAAAAATTCTTCCACTTACATGGAGTAGAAGTCAAATATGCAGAAGAGACAGAGGGGGTACCATCAACAGTATGAGGCCAAATAATAATATCCAAATCCCCAAGAGAGATAAGAGGGATGTCCAAAATAGTGGAAACAAGATTAGGTGGGAAAATACTAGATAAGAGAGGCAAATTCCAAGTAAAACTAGCTAAATCAATATGGTCAGAAACAAATACAACCTGCCTCGAAAACAAAGAGAGAGGTAACACATTACCATTCACCCACTTATCCTCCCCAAAAGAGTAATGGTTGAAATACAGGCTTTTAAGAACCCCACCCTAAACAAACTCAGGTTCAGACAAGATCCTCCATTCTTGCTTAGCTAACAAAGCTTGATTCTTCTTATGATAATCCCTGAACCCCAAACCCCCTAACAACTTCTCTTTAGAAATAGACCCCCAGGCTTTCTAATGAATCCCCTTCCTATCCTGACTACTCTTCCACCAGCAATTTGTAATCCTATAAGATAGATCGGAGCAAAACCCAATAGGAAAATGAAAAATAGACATAGCATAGGATGGAGAGGCTTTGAGGACAGGCTTAATAAGCACCTCCTTCCCAGCTAGACTAAGATAGCCATAAGTATAAACAAGTAGGGAGAAATGGGATCCCCTTGACTTAACCCTCTAGAGGGGGAAAAGGAAGCATGATTGTCCCAATTAACAAAGATCCTAAAAGAAATAGAGAAAACACAACTCATAACTACCCCTACCCAATGAGATATGAAACTAATAGCCAAAAGAGACTCAGTGAGAAAACCCCATTCTAACCTATCATAAGCCTTGTTCGTATCCAATTTCAGTGCACAGTAAAAATCTTTCCCTCTTCTTTTTCTCCTTAAAAAGGAAACACTTCTTAAGCCATAATCTTGAATCAATCTCCCAAGAATAAAAGCACTTTGTTGAGGCTCAATAAGCTTACCAATGATATGTTTAAGTCTAGATGCAATAACTTTAGAGAGAATTTTTGGAAAAAATTTATAAGGCTAACAGGCCTAAAGAAAGAGAGATGTTCAAGATTAGGATTCTTATGCACAAGAACCACGTTAGTAACATTCATTTGCTTGAGATTATGCCCAGAATTTAAAAAATATTGAACAACCTTTAACAAATCCCATTTAATTTCTTCCCAAAAAGATTGATAGAAAAACCCTGGCATCCCATCAGCACTAGGGTCTTTTGAAGGGCCTAACCCAAACATAGCTCTTTTTAACTCGTCTAATGAAAGCCTGGCATTTAAAGCTTCATTCATCTCCCTAGTCACCAGAGATGGAATAATAGAAGTAACATGAGAACAATCTAAATAACCTGAAGAGGAGTATAAATCTTTGAAGAAGCACTTAACAAGATTTTCCAGTTGTGCCTTCCCCTCAACCCAATCTCCAAGATCATCTTTGAGTCTAACTATTTGGTTCCTCTGTCTCCTTTGAATTGTAGAGTCATGAAAAAGCTTGGTATTTCTATCCCCCCAATGCAGCAAATGAACTCTAGATCTAATAACCCAGTAATTTTCTTCCCTAACCCACAATGCTTTAATATTATTGGAAATTGATCTAACAACCACATTGTTATACACTTCTCTAGCACAAGATTGTAGTCAGAAATCCTACCCTGAAGCTTCTTAATTTCCACTCTAGCATTCCCAAAAATTTTTGAACTCCACTTGATAACAGCTGACTTAGTTCTAAAAGTCTTATAAAGGAGGGAGAACGAATCATATTCAGTTTCATCCTTTCTCCATTCCCTCTTGACAATTAAATGGCACTCTTCCTCTTCGAGCCAAAAGGCCTCAAACTTGAACCTCGTCATGTGAGGGTGCTTTTTTTTTTTTTGGGGGGGGGGGGGGGGGGAGGGGGATTATCCACAAAGAGTTGGCTATGATTATATCCAAGGGAGGGAAAATCCGTTGCCTGCTATCTGGAAAAAGAATTGTCCAATATTCATTAATAAAAACTCTATCCAACTTCAACCTCACATTATCTTCACTACCCCTCTTGTTATTCCAAGTTAACCTACACCCTTTCTAAGGAAGTTCAAAAAGATGACAATGATTCACCATATCTCTAAAACAATCAATATCCCTATAAGCCTTCTCCACCTTACCATCCTTATCTGCTTGAGCCCAAAAATCATTGAAATCCCCTAAGCACATCCAAGGAAGGGGGAGTTGCACCTGAGAATCCACCAATATATCCCATTGAGATCTTATGAATTCAAACTTAGGGTTACCATACACAAAAGTAATCACAACACTCCCACCGGTACCCTTCCAATCTTTAATAATCACATCAATAAAATCTTTAGAGCTTTCAAGAATATTCATGCTAACAGTTTTTTTCACATCAAACAAGAGCCCCCTGAGAGCCCCACTGGCTCAACATAAATCAATTGGTCAAACTTAATCATATTCTTAACAAAATGAATCCTCTTTGCGTTTGCTTTAGTCTCCAAAAGGAAAATTATTGCTAATTCATTCAAGATGCAAAGGTTCTAAAGAGTCTGACTTGTCAAGGGATCACCCAAACCATGACAATTCCAATCTATGATGCGCATTGGTGAGGAGGGACCCAAAATAAGGACCCCTAAGTCTTTAAGTGCTCAACGCCAAAATTGTTAAGAACAGAAACTTCCACTAGATTATATTCACTGAACACTTACACTTCTTCTTCTATGATTGCTTGTTTGATTGATCTTCTTATTATTATTCTTCTAAGGCTTTTCTTCACTGATACACCCTCCATTTTTTCCAGGTGTTCAACATCCTCCTCTTCATTCTCTTCTTCATAGATCTGAATAACCAATAGAATAGGTGACCTTCCTTGATATTTTTTAGAATCTGAGGTTCCAAAGGTATTTGGGTGATTCCTTTTATTAATCTGTAAATTAGAAAATCAGAAGACAAACCAAAGTTGTTACCCAATAGCTCTCTTTGATGATTGGCATTGAAAAACATTTCATGTTGATCTTTGATAACCCATAAGTTAGTTACCCGATATTCACACAACTTGCTTTTCCCCTTTTCAATTGATCCAGCCTCCACAATCTGATAAATAATATCACAAGCGATATGGGAGGACTTTGTACTAGGTGGTTAGGGTTATTTCTCATAACACTTTGGGAATCCTAATGTTTTAGTTATTTTTTGGTTTTTTTGGTTTTTGGCTGAGTTTTGTCTTGAATTTTGGGTGGTTGAGGGTGATTACCTTGGTTATGAATTTTTTCGGTCTAGAAGGTAAGTGTTTATGACGAGAAAGATCTATCCCCCCAAGATTTATTTTTTGGGACAAGATGTGAGGACTGACAGTATTTTCTATTCTAAACCTATTAGATACTTCTATATGATGGTGGACTCCCTCTGAGCAACTGGGCTAAGGTTTTGAATTGAGGATATATTTGGTATTTTCTTCTAAGTTTGGGTGGTTAGGAGAGTGGTTAATAGCGATAAGACATTCTGAGGGTTCAACCCATGCTTTGTCTGAAATAATGAATGGGGGGAAAGATTGATTTGTGATAGGGGTCACTTCCGAACTTACTATATTAGGCTCATTAATGTTTTGGTTAACTATTGTTATTTCGGTATTCGGATGGGGGGTCAGAAGGGGGGAGTTTATTTGGGGAATGGGTCTAAACATAGTTACTTTTGTATCTTTACTTATTGTTGGGATTTGGTCAGTTTGGAAAGCACGTGGGTCCCTATGGATATTTTGATTAGGAGTACTGTTTGGAATAGGGGTTAGGCATGGGATTTTTCTAAGAAAGTCATCCAAGATTTCTTTGAATGAAGGAGAAGAAGTCATCTAAGAGCCAAAATCAATGGGTTTCCACCTTTTTCCTCCCACCTCTACTTCTTCTCTATCACACTCCACAGCAATATGATTCAGTCTACCACAGTTAAAACAAAACCCTTTCACCTTTTCGTATGTAAAGTAAATCCATTTATCCCCTTTTACCATTTTTAAGTTGAAACCTCTAGACAATGGAGCATCTATAGGGAGACTAACCTTCAAACGCATCTAGGAGTAGTGGTCAGGCCGAATATCCACAACAATATTTGATCACAGAATTAGGCCTATCAGCAGCCCACTCCCTTTGTGAAAACTGTCTTTAGGGAGGCCATGGAATCTGACCCACAAATTAATAAAATCAAAATTAACTTCTTCAACTGATAGTTTAGAGTCCCAAACTTTGAGAACCAATAAGACACTAGATAGAGTCCAAGGTGATTGATCAAGAATTCTAATCATTTCATCCTCCCTTGAAAAATCAAACGAGAATATATTCAACTCATTTTTTGCAAGTTTAAATGCTCCTTTTACTTTCCAAGTTTTCTGTGTTAAACCTTCTAACTGGGCAATATTAGAATTTTTTTTCTGAGATAATATTCCCAAGAAAATAAAATATTCTCTCAACTGAACCTTCATTTGTAGGAGGTAAATACAAAGATGGAAAGCAAGATGCTGGTGATATGGTCATGGAGAAACAGAGATGGTGTAAACAAAAGGCAATGCCTAGAAGCATCTCATTAAATTCTAGAAAAGAAGAAGAGAAACTCACAAGGAATGAGAAAAAGTCTCTTAGGAAAAAGAGAGAGATTTAGAGAGAAGGCAGAGAGTCGGGGTTCAAAAGCTAATAATTATAACCACCAAAATTGGTGCATAAATGGTCAAAAGATGGGGACAAATTGAATGTTTTGACAGTATGGAATGATGGTGGCACTGCCAAAAGAAATAACTATTGAGCATGTGGGTTAAATTTTAGGTAAGGACAATTTAATAACTCTACTGAGGGTGCTATCCAACGGATCTAAAAACACTAAATATTACAATAGTTATTAAATTTAAAAACCCACATTTAAAATTCCCTTTTAAACGGTTAAAACCATTACCTAGTATTTTACTAAAAAAAATTCAACTATTTATTCCACGTTCTTTATAACCCAATAACCAAGTTATTATCTAGTTCAACATGGGATAGTGAAAGAATATTAATCAGGCCCAAACAGTCTTTTATCTTTTCTGAGTTTTTTGTTATTACAGATGTCTAGTCATTATAAATTAGAGTAATAATCAGACTTACTTAACTCTACCTAATTCTTACATTTCTTGTATCTGTTATAATGGTTGTATTGAATCTCTGTTAAATCCATGACAATCCATTACTCTTTCTCCTATACAATCTTTCTTTCTCTATTTCTCTCTCCCCCTTCTTGTTCTTCATTCTCCATTAAAGAAGAATCAGGGTTCTTGATATTCTTTATGGTATTTGATCCTTCGATCGAAGAGACCTAACTAATTCGAAACTCAAATCCATCAACAACAATGGCAAATGCAGCAAATCATGTCAATCTGCCTCCAAATTTGGTTTTCTTCGTCTCCAATCTAACCTCCTTGAACACAGTCAAACTTGATCAAATATATTTCATGGTGTGGGAACTACTGGTGAAGAATGTTCTACGAGAAAACCACTTATTTAGAATCGTCGGTGGATACATAACTATTCCACCTACACAAAACATCGATCAAGCTGGTAATACATCTCCTAACCCAGAGTATGTGAAATGGATAGACGTAGATAAACAATTAACTACTTGTCTAATTGTTGTGATTACTCCAGGTATTTTACCCTAAATTGTTGGTTTCCAACATGCTCATGAGATATGGATTTATCTCATGAATTGATATGTATCTGTATCAAGATATCATATCCATGAGTTGAAATTGAATCTTATAAATGCCAAGAAAGAATGTCAAATTGATGAATATTTGGAAAAATTGAAAGAGTGTGCAGATAAATTGATGGTTGTTAGTTGTCCTATACCCGGAGAGGACTTAGTTATTTACACCATTAATGAATTATCACATGAGTATTCATCTAGGAAAACAAACTAAACAACAAGAATCCAAACAATATTTTTTCTGAACTACATGTCCTTAGATCAGAAGAAATCTATGTAAATAAGGAATCTCCACTAATTAAAAACACAACAGCCTTAGCTGCCTTATGAAAGGAACCTGAAATAACATCATTAGTTGGATCTAATAAATTGTATATTGAAATGTTTGTGCCTAGAGGAATCCCTAGTTTCATCCTAATCAGTTGCAGTTTCAGAATCAATGATACTAGAACTTTAGAGGGGTGTGGTAGAAATAACAAGAATATGAAAGAAAGAGGTAATGGAAATCGAAGGAATTACAACTCAAATGAGAGAGTATTTTGCCAGAGTTGTGGTAAGGGGGTCCTTTTATCCTTTGAATGCAATCAAAGTTTTAACCAAAACTTAAGAAATTCAAACCAAAATCCTTAGCCTTGCAACCAAAACAAGATTCCTAACCATGTCAGTTAATAAAATGCATTTCAAGGAAATATCCCACCTTTTCCTCAATCCTACAACCTTAGACTTTCACAAACCTCACATAACACCAACTCTAACCATGCTTACTTTAAACCTCAAACTGTGAATTAGAATCCTAACACACATCATCAATCTCATTTCCTAGAACCAAATTACTAGGACTCCTATAACCTACCCGTCCTTGAGAAGTACTTTATCTAAGACAGTGGTTTTTCCTCTCAACCACAAGCCTTAATTTCTCACCAATAATCCAATTCTAACCATACTTGGATCCTAGACACAGGAACAACAAGTCACCTCACCGATTACCTTTCTCACCTTTATCACTTAAATCCCTATAAAGGTTCTGAATCCATTACTGTAGGATTCTAACAAATCGACATCCTTTAATTATCAAAATATTTACAATGATAAAATGACCTAAGACTTGTTAAAATGATAGTAATACAAAAGAAGCTTTTATCAGTAATTAGATCAACTAACTAATAATAACCCAGTTTATGACAGAACAAAGTTTTGTATCATCACATATTGCCGCCATAGGTTATTTCGATAAACCTATGATCAACTTATTTCGGTACTTTGATTGATGGTCAAGCTCAAATAAGTCCTTTCTTGCGTTTCATCAAAATACTTGTGGGAAAAAAGGACTCGAGACATTGCACGCCACTCTTTATCTTCTTCTACAATTTTATATTTTCCCAAATCTTATTTATTTTAAAAGGTAGTCATTTTCCTATATAAAATTTCTAGGAGGTTCCTCATATGAAGGGGGTGTTTATCCTGGGTTGGGGTTCTATAAGGATAAATGTGGGATAATATTGATTTCATTAATAGTAATATTTTATAGCATACTCTTTCACATTATAATACAACTCTCTTATGTTGTTATATTTGATAAATTTTGTGACAAAAATAATTGTATATATATATAACTCTCTTGCATTGTTTTATTTAGAAAGGTGACATAGCCTAAACTCAAAAAGTGTTGAACAACACCCTAACACTTATATGTGTCAGGGATGGACTATTACCTAAAACCCTTTTTTTCAATTGCTTATCCAATTGATTAGATTTTAATCATATGTGTGTGTTTGGGTTTGGTTGAGTTCGATTATGAAGATGTTTATTCATTTCTATGTATACTACTATCATATAAGTAGATCCATTATCTGGTAAATTAAGCATTTAGGCCCTTTAATTAATATTCAACTCGTCAACCTATTTTATATTCTAACTTAATTAACTAGTATACCCATATGCAGTAATGGAAGTTCAGATCTGTTGAGATATTTATGGAAACAAAAAAAAAGGATAAGCAAGTTTAGTTTGGGCATAGACTCATTTTTTATCTCAAGGACATTTATCTAGTATCTATGTGAATACACGGTAGATACATTTGTATAACTTATATGCAATGGCAGATAGTTATTTTTTTATATTGAATAATGGCATATACCTTCAATACCTCATTATTTGTACCTAGGTATCAAAATAGATACCCTTAATCAAATTTCAAAATATTTTTTTTGTTATATCAAATGCATAATCTAATCTACAACATAAAAATCAATAAAGTCCTTTGAAGGAGCAAATACATCATCATTTTTGAAGATGATACCAACAACAATGTGACACCCCACCCAGTAAAATATCGGGTGATGAGTTCTGTGGTGACAATTATTATTCAACACAAAGAGATAAGAGAAGCGCAATCACCAAGCAGAATAAGGAATATAAAATATCAAGGTCACACAACAAGAGAGGTACGTGGTTCAGCAAAAATGCCTACGTCCATGGTGGTGCAGTCGATATTATTTCTATGTGCTCCGGAGAGTAATTACAGAGAATATAGAATGTTCTTTGCCCCGGACCTAGGGTTCATTATATACATGTCCGTTTCAGGGAGTGGGGGTGTTGGACTCAACCACGTTTTCCATCTTCCCCTAGAATCCCTCTTAATGGGGACATGGAAGAAGACTAAATCGTAACTGGTTAGGATATGGAAGGTCTGGGCTTTGGGCCGCTACAATTGGGTTACTCGTCCAGACCCACCATTCTAATTTCGGGTACCCATAATTGCCCCTAAGTTTGTTGGGCCATACTTTGGGCTCAATAAATTTAATGATTTGTCATAATGGCTAATTTGTACATCGTGCAACTCTCCCCACGGTTTGAGGACTGAGTTTAGGCGGCACTTGCTTTGTTGTCTGTGCATTATGATTAGTAGCACTCAAAAGCTATCTAACGTATTCATTTCTCGACCGTCATTTCAACCTTCTCACCATTCTCCCATTTTTTGTGAGCTCTAGCGATTCACACTCTCTTCTCCCGGTCTCCATTCTTATTGCTTTTTTATCTTCCTTGTCATTTGGGCTCGTGATCCTTCATCATTCGAGTCGAACTTTCATTCTGTAAGTCTCCTATGCCTTCTCTTTGTATTTTCTTTTTGAATTTTGGGTTTTTTAGGGTTTCCCGATGGCAAATATTGGTAATAGGTCGGTGTCTGAGTTTTGGAAATTTTATAATATCCCAGAGTGGGTAGAGATTGAGTGCGTCCCCCCTAAAAATGTTCGAGAGATAGAGGGTGCCCATTGTATCCATGTCTTGCTTCTTTCCTAATGGGGACTTACTTTTCCTCCCAATAACCTATTCTTGCACTTCTTTGGTTTTTTCAAAATTATTCCTGCACAGTGTTAGCCCAATGTGTGGAAGATAATCAATGGTGTTCATAGAATAAATCAGTTATATGGTACTAAGTTAGGGCTCTCCGAGGTCTGTTTTTGCTATTCTTTTTCTCGAACTATTTCTGGTGTTCTCTATCTCAAAGCCAGGAGTCCTGACAGGGTATTGGTAGTAAACCTGCCTGATTCCCACAAGGACTATTAGCAAGAGGGTTTCCTTGCTAGAAACTGGCAGTTTTCTCCTCAGTCTGAAAGGTCGAGGTCCGATAGGTTCTCTTTTCCCTTTTATGGGGACGAATACATAGGTAGACTTTTCTCTGTCCTTTCAATTTTTATTGATTTGTGATCTTTCTGATTTTCCCTATTTTTTCTTCAGCAAGGTCGAAGAACATGGAACCTGCTCTCAGCGAGGTTCGTCTCTTTGAATTGGTCAAGGCCTGGAATATCTGGGATCCCTTAGGTGACGACGAGCATCCCCGATTCGCTGCTTTTTTTCTAGAATACAAGAATATTGGTTATTGTTTTATATCGAGGCTGGTAGATAGTATCCCTGAGTTTGATACCTCTGAAGAGACTTCTGCTGATCCTATTCAGTCGGACGAGGTGGAGAGCAGTTCTGAGAGTGATATCGCTGGTGGTGTTGAAGGCAACTTTGGTGAAGGGAGCCCCAGTGGTAGTAGCTCTTATGATTCGGAGGAAGTTTCTGAAGTTCGAGAATCTTCGAGCACATCCAGAAGTTCAAGCGAGGAGATGGTTCCTCCAAGGAAAAACTTAATTTGGGATGATAATGATGACGATCACGTGCTCCTCGCTCAGAGGTCAAAGAAGAAGAAGTCTAGTACTGGGGCAGTAGCTACTAGCTCTCGGTCTTCTACTTAGGAGCACGAGAGGAAGAGGAGAGAGGAAGAGCAGATGAGAGAGAAGGAGAGAAAAAAGGAGGAGGAAAGAAAAAAGATGGAGGAGAAGAAGAGGATGGAGGAGATGAGGATAATGGACAAGGAGAAAAAGGAAGAGAGGAGAAAGATGGAGTCAAGGATAAAAGTTGGGCAAGCCTTAGTCCCGATGTCTTCTTTGCCCAAGGGAGCCTCAGTTACCATTTTTCCTTAACTGGCTCCTGCGCTGCTCGAAAGGGAAGTTCTTCCTACAGATCGCCAGAGGGTGCTGGGGTCTGATCAATTGGCACTACAAGCTAGCCAGAGGCTAGCCTTGGTAAGATCTTTTCCATTTTCTAACGCTTTAACAAGTTTTAGTTATTTCTCCTTCCTGATCTCTTCTTTGTTTATGGGATTTTATGACTGACTTTGCCATGCTCTATCGCTCTCGCGATGAGCTGGTGAGAAGGAATGGCCAGATGGAGCAGCATAAGGTTGCTTTGGAAGAGAGGGGTACTCAACTGGAGGCTGATTTAAAGACTGTTGATGCTACCCAAGTTTCCTCTGACCTGGCCCTCGTTAATTCTAATCGAGAGAGGGATGCGACGGTTAAGGAAATGAATGAGTTGAGGCAGGTCTATGACCTAGTCTGCTCGAGCAAGATGGCTTTCGTAAAGGAGAATAAGGTGTTGATCGAGCAGTTAAAGGAGAAAGAGTCCCAAGTAGCCACCATCAAGTTCGATTCATACAACTCCGAGTGGACTGCTGCATATGAAGACGCCGAGGTTCGGATAGGCTACATTAGTCGTCTGAACTTCAAGAAGGGTTGGAACAAGGCCCTCTTAGCTTCTGGTGTTGATGCTGACTCTCCTCTGTTCGATGAGTATGACTCGGGCCCGAAGTTGACTGTGGATGAAGAAGCCCCTGCCCCTGCTAGCGAAGGTGTTGAGCCTGTCTCTCAGACATTGCCTGCCGAGGTCCTCCCTGCTCAGGCGACAGAGGTTGCCCCTGCTGAGGGGGGCGCTTCTGCTATTACTGACAAAGGGAAGCAGCCAGCTACCTCTAGGCAGCCTGAGGTTGCTAATTAGTTATCATCTAGGGTTACTTTTTTTATCTTCGTTTGAAACTTTCCTTTTTACAGCTCGATGTACTTTAACCCTTATCAATGAAAAGGTTTCTTTTTCCCAGTGCACTGATTTATTTTTCTCTCCATTGCCCTTTTATTTCTTTTAATCGATTGATGTCAATGATTATATACCAGCCACTTCCCAACTGGGAAGAATGCTTAGACCTGATGTTAGCTCTGAAGTTCGTCATACTTTTTTGAGGATTTGCAAATCACTGTGATTGAGGAACAAGATCTTTATGGAGTAGACTGAGCTTGTCGATAAATTTAAGGATAGGCTCTATAAGATGGAGGAAGTTGGCGCCTCAGTCCAATAGGAGGTGAATACACTAAGAGCAAAGCTTTTAGACGCTTCTGAGATCAACCAAGTTGGGTAAATGCTTCTGCAAGAAATTGAATCTTTAAGGAGAGAGGTCTCGCATCTTAGGGAGCATGCGTCGAGCACCGCTCCTGCAGTATTGCGAGGCTCTTCTTCATCATGAGCTAGGGGTGGCTCGAGCGACGTTCCTCCTGTGCTATGAGGTTCTACTGGTCCATCCTTTCCGCGAGCTGGAAGGAGCACCAGGAGTTCAGCTAGGGAAATGGAAGAGCTTCATGGTGATGTTCAGCGAGCATATATGATCGTTGTTGGTCTTCAAAGGTATGTTACTCGACTGCGGAACCTATTTAAAAAAGGACCTCGGCGAGTATGGGCCGACGGTTATGACTAGGGTTGGTAAGATGCTCCGACGAGGCTGACAGAGTTTGAAGAGCTCGCTGTCATCAAGGGTGGTTGAGTGCTTTAAGGGAGATTCAAGTTCCAAGGAACTCAATGCTCTGGTATCGCCATGAAATATCCCCTTCCACTCGGATGCCCAATCCCTTCCGAAGAGATGATCAGTGGATACCCATCGATGCCATCCCTCGGCAGCTATTGGAGTTGGATGCTAATAAAGTCGAGGAAGAGTTAGTTATTGCTCCCGATGATGGTCGAAGAGCTCAAGTGGATGATTATCTCGTTAAGAGGCCTCACCCCCACTAAGATTTTGCCAGTATTTACTCTGTGTATTTTGTATTAAAGTGATGTTATGTCAATGTTTTGGGCGAGATCTCCGACTAAACATGTATTGTACTTGTTGTAAATATGGTGGATTAATATAAAATTTATGTTTTGGGCTAATTTAGCCGACTAAACAAGTGTATTATATTTTCCATATTCTCACTCCTTTGTGATCTCTAAATTTGTATTATTACGCAAGTGTCCTTCTAATCGAGTATACTATCGAGATACCATTGTGAACCACTTTACCTTTTAGGTCATGTTGTCACGCTCCCTTAGGCCTAAGTGTGGCAATTCGATAGGACACACCTGGTGTTGGATGCTCTATCCGATCAGGATTTTATTCAACCAAAGATGGGTTGGTGACCAGTTTTAATTTGGCTATATTTCCTAAGGATCTCCTGTAGGGCTTCATATATTGCCAGGGGAAATGCTAAGAGGTCTTTCGTGTTTCATAACGAAAACCTGAGGAGGGGCATTTCCCTGCTATGGTGTAATGATCAATGTGCCTGTCATTTGGAAAAGGTGTGTGATAAAGCTTATATAACTGTTACTTATTATAACGCAATCGTTAAACGACTTTCATTAATGATAAGGAAAATGAACTTCTAGTTCCATAACAAAAGCATAAAAGAAGAATCTAAAAATAGAATTTCTTGAGATTGGTTGCGTTACATGATCGAGGTATTTCTCTTCCTTCCATCGTTTCTAAGTGATAGGAGCCTTGAAGATTATATCTTGTTATCTTGAATGGTCCTTCCCAGTTTGGCCCTAGCTTTTCGTCTGATGGTTTCACTGCGCTGCCCAGGACTTTCCTTAGGACATAGTCCCCAACTCGGAATGTCCTTGGGTTGACCATCTTGTTATAATGCCTTGCGAGCTGTTGTTGATAGCTCACTAGTTTTAATAGGGCTAGTTCTCGGCGCTCGTCGACTAGGTCGAGCTCAGCGAGCAATGCTGCATCATTATGGCCATGGTCGATAAGGATGGACCTCATTTTCGGCAAGCCTGATTCTAATGGGATGACTGCTTCCATTCCATATGTCAACGAAAATGGGGTTTCCCCTGTTGCTCGTCGTGGAGTGGTTCGGTAAGCCCATAGAATATGTGGTAATTCATTTACCCATGCGCCTTTGGCTCGCTTATTTAATCAGTCGATCACAGTTTTGTTAGAAGCCTCGGCTTCGCCATTGCTCTGAGGATAGGCCATCGAAATGGTGTCTGGTTCCATGTTCGTTACAGAAACTTTAAATAGAACTGCTCTCGAACTGCGTTCCATTATCGGTGATGATGGTTCTGGGGATGCTAAAATGGGTGATTATATTTATCCATATGAACCTTATCATATCTTCATCTCGGATGTTCTCTAGGGGTTCTGCCTCAATCCATTTGGTGAAGTAGTAAGTCGTGACAAACAGATACTTGCGATTGTCGGTGGCGGTAGGAAGTGGTCCTACGATGTCCATCCCCCATTGGGTGAACGGCCATGGGCTTGATAATAATTTTAGGTCGCTAGCAGGTTGGTGGACTATAGGAGCGTGAAGTTGGCATTTCAAGCACTTACGAACATATACCGTAGAGTCCATTTGCATATATGGCCACCAATATCCTTCCTTCATTGCTCGGAAAGCCATAGATCTTCCTCCAATATGGCCTCCACAGGTTCCTTCGTGAAGCTCATGTAGAACTTGCTCGACATCCTTTGGGTGAACGCATTGGAGGTAGGGACCAGAAAACGATCTCTTGTATAGCCTGTCCTCAGGAGATAAGTGAAAGCGAGCAGCTTTGACTCTTATCTGGTGAGCAGTCTTCTTATCATTCGGAAGTGTGCGATCCTTCAAATAGTCCCTTAATGGGTCCATCCAGCTGGGTGCAGACTCAATTCGGAGCACCTACTCCATGCTTGGTAGCTCGCTGTTACGGTTAATGATCGGGTGAGTGAGGAAATTGATGAGGATTGTCCTTTTTAAATCAGAATTGATTACTGAACTTAGGGCTGCTAGGGTGTCAGCATGGTTGTTCTGTCCCCTGGGGAACTACTGGACATTGACTCCTTCAAAGTTAGACAATAGCCTCTTTGCCAAGGTGAGGTAGGCTCCCATCCTTTCATCTTTTGCATTATAGTCTCCGCTTATCTGATTGGAGACTAACTGTGAGTCTCCAAACACCTGCAATTTCTTTGCTCCCAAAGCGTGTGCTTTTTGGAGGTCGGCTATCAGGGCCTCATATTTTGCTTTATTGTTGGAGGCTTCAAATCCAAGACGAATTCCCTACTCAAGGATCACATTTTTCGGAGTGATAAGTACGATGCCTACGCCTGCCCCCTTTGAATTGGAGGCTCCATTAACGAATAATTTCCAGATTCCCTCCGTCATGTGGCTCCCTTTTTGTTTTGCTGGCTGTGGTTGGTCGCAAGACTGCTCGCCTGTAAATTCGGCTATGAAATCAGTAAGGACCTGCCCCTTGATTACGTTCCTTGGTTGAAATTGGACATCAAATCCTCCGAGCTCAACTGATCATTTAGACAGTCTGCCAGATAAATACGCCTTCCTCAGGATTGCTTTAAGGGGGTGTGATGTAAGGATGATGATAGTGTGGGATTCGAAATGGTGCTTCAGCTTTCTTGAAGCGACTACTAGTGCAAAAGCGAGCTTCTCCAGTGGTAGGTACCTCTGCTAGGCCTCATGTAGGGTTTGCTCGCGTAGTAAATGGGGTGCTGGATCCTTGCAATTTTGCACATTAATGCGGAGCTGACAGTGTGGTTGGAAACGGAGAGGTACAGGTACAAAGAATCTGTTTGTTGTGGTATAACGAGCAGTGGTCGGGAGCTTAGGTAAGCCTTGAGCTCATCCAATGCCTGCGAGCAATCTGGGTTCCATTCGACCATTTTGTTCCACTTTAGAAGCTGGAAGAAAGGCTTGCACTTCTCAGAGGAATTAAAGATAAAGCGGTTTAAGGTAGCGAGCATACCAGTGAGCTTATGTATGTCCCGGGTTGTTCGAGGTGGTTGTACCATATTTATTGCATCGATCTGGTCTGGGTTAGCCTCTATGCCTCTCTTACTGACCAAGTAACCAATAAATTTTCCTGACTGGACACCGAAAGAACACTTGCTCGCATTAAGTTTCATTCGGTATTTTCTAAGGATTTCGAAGGTGTTTGACAGGTCTGAGAGGTGGTCTTCTTTCTTATTGCTTTTAACGAGCATATTATCGATGTAGACCTCCATGGTGTCTCCCATTTGACCCTTGAACATCTTGGTGACCAGCCGCTGGTAGGTTGCCCCTGTGTTTTTTAGCCCAAAGGGCATGGCCTTGTAGCAGTATAATCCAACTGTGGTGATGAATGATGTTTTGTCCTGGTCTGGGGGATACAGAGGGATCTGATGATACCCGGAGTATGCGTCCAGAAAACTCATTCTATCGTGAGTTGCAGTAGTGTCTACCAGTTGATCAATTTTTGGGAGGGGGAAACTGACCTTAGGGCATGCTCTATTGAGGTCGGTGAAGTCGATGCAAACTCTCCACTTCCCATTGCTTTTTGAAACTACTACTGGGTTGGATAACCATTCGGGGAATTATACCTCCCGTATGGATCATGCATCCATCCATTTTTCTACTTCTTTTTCCACGGCTTTTGCCTTCTCGGGTGCAGTTCGTCGTGCCTTCTGCGTGATTGGTTTGAAATTGGGATCGACGTGCATCTGATGACAAACCATACTAGGATCAATTTCAGGCAACTCGTATGGTTCCCACGTAAAAATATCTACGTTGCGTCTCAACAGAGTTTTCAATTCCTTCTGTTCCTGGTCAGTGAGAGAGGCTCCAATCAAGAAAACTATGTCACTGTCGCTATCTCCAGCTGTAACCTCTACCAAGTCCTCGATAACCCGTTCATAGGGGAGGATCCTGGTCTCCTCTACTCCAGGTCTTTCGTACTTTAATTGATATTTAGAAGGTGTCAGACCTTCTTGTTCTTCAACTTTCTCGCTGGGCTGATCAACCTTCTTCTCTGGCCTTGGTCGGATGGCTGCTATGAAGCACCTTCTTGCCATTGCTTGATTGCCGTGGATCTCCATTACTCCTCGCTCGGTTATATACTTGATTTTTTGATGGTAGGTCAAGGAGATTGCCTTCATCGCATGTAGCCATCCCCCGCCGAGGATGGCTTGGTATGGCGAGTCGATGTCAACCACCAAAAACTCAATCATCTTGGAGATGTTTCCCGCGCGTACTGGAAGTACAATCTTTCTTAGGGGCATAATTATATTTCCAGCGAACACAACTAAAGGGACAGTAGCTTCCTTTAGGTCAGCGACGCTTAACTTCAATTTTCTGAATAGGTCGAGATACATTACCTCGGATGAGCTTCCTTGGTCGACGAGCAACTTGTCGACGTCAAAGTTTGCTATCCTGAGAGTAATGATCAAAGCATCGTGATGTGGGGTTCTCACTCCCACCAGATCTTCATCTGTGAATACAATATGCTTATTATAGTTGACGTCATCTGCTCGTCGACGCTTTCCTAACTGTGACTTTGCTAGATTGATCTGAAAAGCTTGCATCACTGCTGTAAGCTTCTTCACCTCCATTCGAGCTGAATTTCCTTGGATCTGATTGGCATCAGATGCCCCATGAATTACCGCAAACTCATGTCCAGCATCATCTTCGAGCACGTTGTCAGGTCTCGCCTCTCTATTGGTAGCCGCTTTCTCTGCCTTTTTCTCCACAAACTCGTCTAAATGTTCGGATTGGGCTAGCTCGTCGAGGTGAGACTTAAGGGCCTTGCAATGCTCGGTCTTATGTCCCCCCTCTTTATGAAAAGCGCATCTCAGCGCATTCTTTCTCTTTGATGGATCTCCCCCCCCCCCCCCCCCCCATTTTCCTGGGCCACTTGATGAATGGTTCGTCTTTGATTTTCGTGAGAATTTTGTAAATTGGTTCTCTGAAGATGGTGTTGACCGCCTGAAATGCTCTTAACACATCATTTTTGCCTCCATTCTTGGATCCATTTTTTCCCCCATTCTTTCCTCCTTTCTTCTGGTTCTCAGTTTTGTCACTGCCCTTGGTAGTGAGTTTAGCTCAACCGTTTTCCCCCGTGCTGAGGCGGGTGACATCTTCCACCTTGGCATACTTCTCGATGCGAGCCATTAGGTCTTCAATAGTCATAGCCTCCTTCTTCATCAAGGACTAGTAGAGAAGGGAAGAGCTGGGTAGCCCAATTTTAAAAGAGGCCACTGCCACTTGCTCTGAGCAGTCCTTGACCTCGTTGAATAACTCCCAGTACCTCTTCGCGTAGTCTCGGAGGGTCTCTTGAGGCATTTTCATCATTGTCAGCAAAGCATCCATAATTTTGGGATTGGAGCTACTAGTAATGAATCGGCCCGTAAAGAGCTCGACCAGGGACTTAAAACTCCTGATGGACCGGTGGGGGAGCCTTTCGAACTATTTTTGTGCCACGTTATGCAGGCTCGAGGGAAAAATTCGGCACATTTCTGCGTCTCAATTATTCCAGAGAGTCGTGGCCTATCGGTACTCCCTGACGTGATCAATGGGATCAGTCTTACTGTCATATATCTTGAACCTTGGAATAGTAAACTTCTTTTGGGCTTCCTTCTCCTCTATTTCCCTCAAGAAAGGTGATTTTATCCAAGTTTTGAGAGCTCGTCTAGCGAGTTCTCGGGTCGATCTAGTACCGTTATGCGCAGGGTGTTGGTCCATCTCCCTTCGAACCAAACTTCGTATGTTTTCGTTGCTGTGAGCAGTGCTCTGGAAACGTCGAGATTTTCACATCTTCTCGCGTAGGTCTTCCTTTGACTCGTTTCCCTCAACCTTTTGGGATCCTCGCCTGGGGCTCCTTCCTCGGCTACGAGACTTGCTCGCCTGAGGGCTAGGAGTGCGGTACGGACGTCTCCTGGTATTATGATGGAGCTCTTTCTCCAATCTCTCTGATCTTCTTTTCAGATGATCATTCTCAGCCTCGTGTCTACGAGAAGACTCCCTCTGCTCATGGAGCCTTGCCTCATATCCATCAATCAGACTAGATATCTGCGTGGACCTCGTTGGTCCTTGGCTTTCTTCTGAGGCTGGCCTTTCTAAGCGAGCCCTCTGATCCGAACATCGAACTTCAGATCTAATCCTGCGAGGAACATGTGGTTCTTGAATATCCCCTGCCTGGGGAGCATTGCTACTGTGACCAGACATTTCAAGCTTTTTTCTGGGTGTGGGCTTTCTCATAGAAGATAAACGGTTCCCACAGACGGCGCTAATTGTGGTGACAATTATTATTCAACACGAAGAGATAAGAGAAGCGCAATCACCAAGCAGAATAAGGAATATAAAATATCAAGGTCACACAACAAGAGAGGTACGTGGTTCAGCAAAAATGCCTACGTCCACGGTGGTGCAGTCGATATTATTTCTATGTGCTCCGGAGAGTAATTACAGAGAATATCGAATGTCCTTTCCCCCGGACCTTGGGTTTATTATATACATGTGCATTTTAGGGAGTGGGGGTGTTGGACTCCCCCACGTTTTCCATCTTCCCCTAGAATCCCTCTTAATGGGGACATGTGAGAAGACTAAATCTTAACCGGTTAGGATATGGAAGGTCTGGGCTTTGGGCCGCTGCAATCGGGCTACTCGTCCAGACCCACCATTCTAATTTTAGGTACCCACAAGTTCTATATCAAATTAAATAGGTATCTTATCTGGTTCATCCTTAGTATCACTGTCGAAAACTTTTTAAAACTTACTAACCACCTATTATTAAAAAAAAAAACTAGTGCCAAATTTTATCTTTATTAATCGAAGACAAAATAAGTGCGGAATGAAAATAAAACATTGAATTCTAATAGTATCAATCATCACATAGAATAATAAAAGTCTTGCCGAATAAACCATTGGCTAAAACCAAAACCAACCAAACTAATAGAGAGTAATAAATCCCATACAATATGAAAAGAATCTTAATAAAACTGTGAAAGACATGCGCGAAATAAACTGATATGAATCCCTACAGTAGGAATAGAAAAATAAACTCATCTATTCAAATCCTGCAACATCCATATATGCTACAGATGCGAATCCCTAGAATGAAGTCACACCTAGCATTCCTGTGGCTGGACACCTAAAAGGTTTTTAAAATATTTGATATCAAGGATTAGAACCCAAAACATTTTGAAAATATTTAGTAAAGGATTCACTTGTAGTAATTTAAAACGCATGAATGCACTTCATATTTAAGTTAGTAGCGCACTCTCTTGAGGACATACTCACCCCTCAACTAATGTGCACACCTAGCACTTTCTCTATAACTCACCTAGGTATATATCTCGTAACTAGCTCTTGTTATAACTTTTTCCTGACACCCTACTCTAGCCCGAGTATGTTTAATAAATGATTTATAAGTTATTTATCACCTTAACTTAATTAATCATTTTCCTTGAAATCCATATAACATTCACTAGTTATATAAATAATACAATTTTCCCCATGTATTAAATTACCCGTAAATAATTATTTATCCCATTACATACGAAAAACCATATTACAACATTCAAACATATGTTGAATATATATATAACCTATATATCATTAAAGCAATTCACTTCATGTATTTAATTAATTGTATATAATTATTTATCCCATTATATACGTAGAACCATATTACAACACACACACACACACACACACACACACACACATATATATATATATATATATATATATATATATATATATATATATATATATATCCTCCCGAGTAATACCTCTCCAAATGTATTCTCAAAAGTGCTATCATACCAGGTGGGGTCACTTAACCTAGTTACCCCAAGTCGAAATCGCTCACGAACTTGGCCAAAATAAAAATGTTGTGGAGGCGGTCATATTTCCTTCCTGAAACTGAGATAAGCCCCTCACCGATATAACGAATGCTATTACCCGGGGATATACTCTTCCTGCTCCTCAATCCATGGGATTCACCCTCATCACGCAACCTCCGTTGATAGTGCTAGAGCATATAAATTAAATAAATATATAGTCACTGATATTTAATAGTACACACAATATATATATACTATCACCACATTTTCTATATATAATAATTAGTTCCCAAATTTACCATATACAAGATCCGTAGCATTAGCCTCAAATATTCCCGAGTCTATGTTCTGACTCTAATTTAATTAATCTACACATTAATTTACATAATACTTTCCCGAGTCTATGATTCGACTCTAATTTAATTAATATACACATTAATTAATTATATTACTTTCCATAGTCTATGGTCTGACTCTAAATTAATTTATTCCTCTCAGTAATTAATTAAATACATTGGCATCACTCAACCAATATACTCGAACTCTCTCACTTGACCTGTAATTTAATACTTATGAATATATTTCCCAAAATTCCTCCCATAAGATTTCACACCCTTACGTTCATTTAACATCCTTAATACCATCACCAACAAGTCCTAAGTACTAAGAATTACTTTCATTTGTACTAACTAAATCCCCTTAAAGGTTTCCCAAACAATTATGGCTTATATGTTAAAACCTAGCGTAACTGTCAAAATCCCTCTAAAGTCGATTAATCAACTCTAAGGCTCAATCGATCGATCGAACATCTCATCTTCTACGATCCTCGGCATTAGCTATTAACAGAATACTAAGGTTTTAAATTCTTAATTTACCACGTCAAAGAGACATTCTAATTATATCTTCTCAATTAGAATAGGTTATAATCATCTCCTAATCAAATTAGCATCATCGATTTTAAGAATTTGCTTCTAACCCACAAATGGGTTTTCTACGTTCTCATCATATTCGTAAACCCGAAATCAAATCCCAAAATCCGAATTCATTCATCTTTACTACTAGGTTCTACTATAGTTCTAATTCCAACAACATTGAATACTTCTATAACCTCAATTGAATCATTAATCACACAATATGTTCAATTTCTTTAAAACACAATTAAATGCCATAACCCACCCAAAAACGGATTTGGGTTTACACCCACCATAATATGAATTGATTATCATAAACTTATAATCACGTCAAGTTAACCACTTGCCTCAATTGTTTGTAGAGTCTGATCCTTTGCAGTAGATGATGGCTTGTTGAAGAACACCTCCATTGTTCTTCCTTTTGGCTCCCAAGAGTTCTCTCTTTTTGCTCCTCTACATTATAAGATTTCTACCAATTGTGTTATGGTTGATCACAACTCCTAAACTTAGGTTTAATAACTAAATCCCTTTTTTGGCTTATGGGCTTAATTAAAATGTCCCAACTACCCCTGTGTGGGCCCGATCATGCCCAAAAATACCCCGTGACCCATTTACCACCCTTCGGGTACACTTTTTCGACTATCTCGACCCGTTCGGACTCAACCGTGCACTCAGAATTGATGTTTGAATTAATTTATAAAAATCCTTATCTTACACTTAACTTAGTCTATCCCGACTCCTGGCTGAGATAAATAAATGCTACGTCACTAATACTCGTTATGACATAAATAAAATTATTACTATTCACTTAGTAATTTAAATCCCATAAATATTAACCATATAATATCTCGATTAGTATTTAAATGAATATTAACATAATTAATTCAATTAAATTACGACACACAAGTAATTTAAAATTATCCGAATTAACTAAATCTTAAATGCACAGAAATGCGGGGTGTTACATACTTCCCCTCTTACAAAGAAATTTTGTCCCCGAAACTAGGTCACACTTGTGGTGAATAAATCTGGATACGGCTCTTGTAAATCCTCTTCCCGCTCTCACATAGACTCGTTAACGTTGTGATGACCCCACTGCACTCTCACTAGTGTTACAACCTTAGACTGCAGCTTACACTCACTACGATCCAGAATAGCTACCAGTCTCTCCTCATATTAGGTGTCTGGCTACAAGCCAATCTCCTCGAGTGGAATATGACAGAAAGCCCTCTCTCTCTTCCGATATTTCTTCAGCGATACCACGTGAAACACATCGTGTATCCGCTAAAGATGCTCTGGCAAACCCAATCTATGAACTAACGATTTAACCCTCTAAATAATAGGGAAAGGACCCACATAACTCGGTGCTAGCTTCCCCTTATTTCCGAACATCATCACTCCTTTATACGAGATACCCGAACCAATACCTGGTCATAAATCTCTAACTCGATGGCCCATGACCATATAGTGCTTCAAAATATGACCCCATACTCCATCGGCTCAACTATCTCTATGTTAGGAAATTCTCTTCCTGCATGGGTTCCAATTTCCTTATTGTCAAACGTGTGAATTCCTTCAGGGTAAGTACCCGTAACGATCCCTGACTACTTTTGTTAGACTTCGAACCTTTAACCCATAGTGACGTACCACTCCTTACATCCCTGAACTATACGAAAGGATACAACTTACTCAATTCCTGCTAATGGACCGTAACCCATTTCGGGTCCTAGCAGCTTGTTATTTCCCCACCTCTTATCAACAAAAGGTGGATAATGAAACTTTTCCGAGAAAGTTTCCTAATGTGTCACGCAGATACTAAACCGTTACGAGGCATCACACATAACTCTACATGTGGTAATTACTATTCCTGAATTTCCTAAAAATCTAGAATGCCCAATCCTCGCTTCCCGTATATCCATCGACTTATGGGAGATATGTTCAACCCAATATGTAAATTTGTCCCTATCACCTCCTGACACTTTTTACCAGAGGTGGGACCGAATGGTCTCACCCAAATTCCCAACAATATTGGATGACACCTTATTCCATTTCACTCCTTCTCATTAATAGTAAATTTGGGTATACTACTCGATAGTATAACCCATTCCAAGATAACAATTCTTGTTCAGTTCAATCCATTCAGTAACCCGATGGAAACCTTGACACCCCTCCACGATTTTTTTTGAATCACCAAAATATGAATTTTACCAACTCGAGCATTAATTCCATCACTGGAACCACAAAATTCCAAAATTTTCCAGGTTGATACCCTCAAACCAACCTTTTACCATATGTGTCAATCAACACCAATTCCCATGCTCAAGAACTCTATTCCTTGTGCAGTTGTTGTCAGGTAGGAATCTACACATTGTCTAAGCGTAAAACCACTCTAGGCATATGACTTAGTGATACTTTTTTCTATTTTTGCAAAAATGTGGGTTTCTCCCTTGCCTAGGGATATCTTATTACATAGGCCTCCCCTACTTTTCCACTCCCTACAGTGGAGGTAGTTATCCTTGATATACATATACTCAGATCGTTTCCTTTCTGAAATGGATTTCAGTTCACTACACTTTTCCAGTTATTTTCTGACTACCCCCTAGGCATACATTCAATATGTTTATTTACACATCCATTTACTTAAGACGACTCTGAAATCACACTTACTAGGGTGCCCACACACCCGATATCCCGTGCATATTTACAATCTAATTCTTCTCGATGTTGCACCACCCATTAATTTGTAGTACACAAATTTTTTCAATGTTCTTTTCATCGAACTCTCTGGCTGTAGTGGACTTGTAGCGCAATAGCTCTCAAGACAAAGTGTTTTCTCCACACATTTAATAATAGCCATTTAAATCGATGTTAAACATCAAATAATGTCTCTCCAATACCGACGCTCATTTGGGCTTATGCTTTTCACAAACGATCCCAAAAGAACTTTCCCCGATGCATTAAACACTAGCATTGTCATTCACTGATTTTTGTAGGCCCAAGTATATAATCGAAACATTCAAAACTCTGTCCTTATACTCATAAGTCTAATCATCGACTCCCATGTCTCTAAAGGGTTCATATAATGTTGTGGTCTCACTATCACTAAGTCCTCAGCGCTAAGTCACCAACGAGTTGAATCTCTCCGCTCCATGGTCAATTCGCCACACCCTAAATTACTTCAGTAAAACTCCCTGTGTGTCGGGATCATATAAAATTAAGCAACTGTTTTCTCTGAAGTATAATTCATACAAAAATTTGTCACAAGACCAACCCTCTTTCAGGTGGAATATCGCAAAAATATACATCCAGATATGGAATAGTGAATATGATAGTCTTGCTGTAACTGCCCACCACCGCTTACCCATTGCTAACCAATCCATACCCAGGATAAAATCATGCTCACATAGCACTCTTTAAAATGAGCTAATTTTGTACAATATATATATCCTCTCTGTGTCTGCATCCATCCCCTGCAGATGAGAGTAAAGAGAGCCCTGCTACCCAACGGTAACCATATACAAACCATAGTAACACTGACAATACACTCACTAGACCCGTTTCTCGCGCAAATATAATGTTACCTAAAAAAATTACGTGATTCACCTGTATCACACATAATTTACCCAATTTACCCGAGGATAAAACTTACACTTTCCATCTTCATTACACTAACGGTTAAAATAGTTCTTGGACATAATACTCCCGTCCAAACTGAACCAAAACTCCTATAAGTGTTTCCCTTGCCGGACATCGCACTCTTGTCCTCAATCCGTTGCGTAAAGGTTTACACATGAGTTCCTACTCTTTACTAATAAGACACTTCTCTATTTCATTCCCATTCTTTTGGCCCCACTGGCCATGTCGGGATTGTCCTTACCACGCATCTAGTAGTCTTAACCCTGATTGCTACCCCATTTTTGTCCCTTTTGCTTCACTGGCCCTTACGGGACTCGTTGACGGCGTTGACGGCATTAGCTGAATTCACCATCACTTGGTAGAAATCCTATTGACCTTAATCATTAAAATGGATCCTTTACAGGGTATTCCCTCTTGTGGTGTCTCACTAGCACCATTAAATCCAGTTCTTCCCATTGGATAGATTCACCAACATTCTTGTCTCCTTCTTCATAGAAGCGTTAATGTAAACTCGTAAATGTATGACTCCTGACGACATCGACACTAGTCAACCTGGTCGGATGTTCCCATCCATGCTTGTGTTTCCTCCCCATGAGTCCATTATCCACTTACGGACACTATTATATTATCAATACCCTTCGTCGGGTGTAAAGTTTGCTAAAGTGGTCAACTTATCTATTATGATCGGACTTTATCCTACCCACTAGTGATAAGTTTCAAAATTACATTCGCATCTTTATCTTAACACCAGATGGAAGGTCTCTCGGTCAGACTATACCCAAATTTTTGTTCCATTCCACACATATTTCTCAATGTGGGGTGACTAACCCTTGTCAATCCACGCTTCTCTTATGAGCAAAAATTTTGCCTAAAATTTAATATTTGGTGTCGCTACACTCCACCCTACACTATTTCTTTTGGATTCTCTCTTTTCTGTTTTCTCATCACACTTCCTTTCCTCCTCGAATTCCTACAATAGCTTTTCAAACGAGTCCCTCTGACTCCCCCTGAATAGTACTCATGGTGACCCTTATCACGATCACGATTTCTAGAATACTCCACCTCTTCCGCTGAGCCAGTCCTCTTACAATCCTCCTAATGGCCCTCGCTAGTCGTCCATGATGTTGGTCGTACAAAGCCCAACCGAACTCATATATGAATCACCTTCACTATACTTAATAGAAGGAAAACGTAAATGCACATACATAAAGGAAAACAACAATCCTATCATAAGGCTCTACATTAAAGAATGCTAAGCTGAAACGTAAAAAGGCGCACAAATCCTAAGGACACTAGAACCTGATGCTCTGATACCATTGATGACATCCCGCCTAGTAAAATACCGGGTGATTAGTCATATATCAAGTTAAATAGGAATCTCATCTGGTTCATCCTTAGCATCACGCCAAATTTTATCTTTATTAATCCAAGACAAAATAAGTGCGAAATTAAAATAAAACATTCAATGCTAATATAATAAATCATCACATAGAACAATAAAACCCTTGTCGAATAAACCATCGGCTAAAACCAAAACCAACCAAACTAACAAAGAGTAATAAATCCCATACAATTTGAAAAGAAGCTAAATAAAACTGTGAGCGACATGCTCGAAATAAATTAATATGAATCCCAACACTAGGAATAGAAAAATAGATGAATCTATCCAAATCCTCCAGCATCCACATATGCTACACCTGCGAATCCTTGGAATGAAGTCACACCTGGTGTCCCTGTGGTTGGACACATACAAGGTTTTGAAAATATTTGATAGCAAGGGTTAGAACTCAAAACATTTTGAAAATATTTAGCAAATGATTAACTTGCAGTAAATGAAAATGCACGAATGCGCTTCATATTTAAGTTAGTGCCGCACTCTCTTGAGGACATACTCACCCCTCAACTAATGTGCACGCCTAACGCTTTCTCTATAACTCACCTAGTTATCTATCCCGTAACTAGCCCTTGTTATAACTTTTTCCTGAGAGCCTACTCTAGACCAAGTATGTTTAATAAATAATTTATAAGTCATTTATCACCTTAACTTAATTAATCATTTTCGTTGAAAGCCATATAACGTTCACTAGTTATATAAATAATATAATTTTCCCCATGTATTAAATTATCCGTGTATAATTATTTATCCCATTATATACGTAAAACCATATTAAAACATTCACACATATGTTGAATATATATATAACCCATATATGATTAATACAATTCACTTCATGCATTTAATTACTCGTATATAATTATTTATCCCATCACATACATAGAACCATATTACAACGTAACACACACACACACACACACACACACACATATATATATATATAACCCATCCTCCCGGGTAATACCTCTCCGAATGTATTCTCAAAAGTGTTATCATACCAAGTGTGCTCACTTAACCTAGTTACCCCAAGATGGCCAAAATATAAACATTGTGGAGGTGGCCATATTTCCTTCTTGAAAGTGAGATAAGCCCCTCACCCGTATAACGGATGCTATGACCTGGGGATGTAGTCGTCTTGCTTCTCAAGCCAAGGGATTAACCCACATCGCGTAACCTCCCTTGATAGCACTAGAGCATATAAATTAAATAAATATGTAGTCACTGATATTTAATAGCGCACACACAATATATATATACTATCACCACGCCATCTATATATAATATTTAGTTCCCTTATTTACCGTGTACAAGATCCATAGCACCAGCCTAAAATATTCCCATGTTTATGGTCCGACTCTAATTTAATTAATATACACATTAATTAATAACACTTTTCGGAGTCTATGGTCCGACTCTAATTTAATTGATATACACAATAATTAATTATACTACTTTCCCGAGTCTATGGTCTCACTCTAAATTAATCTATTCATCTCAATAGTTAATTAAATACCTTGGCGTCACTCAACCAATATACTCGGACTCGCTCACTTGGCCCGTAATTTAATGCTTATGAATTTATTTTCAAAAATTCCTCCCATAAGATTTCACACCCTTATGTCCATTTAACATCCTTAATACCATCTTCAACAAGTCCTAGGTACTAAGAATTACTTTAATTTGTACTAACTAAATCCTCTTAAGGTTCCCCAAACAATTAAGGCTTATATGCTAAAAACTAGCATAACAGTAAAAATCCCTGAGCATTTGATCGATCGACTCCAAGGCTCGATCGATCGATCGAATAACTCATCGTCTTTGACCCTCAGTTTCAGGCATTAACAGAATACTAAGGTTTTGAATTCTCAATTTACCACCTCAAAAATACATTCTAATTATATCTTCTCAATTAGAATAGGTTATAATCATCTCCTAACCAAATTAGCATCATCGATTTTAAGAATTTACTTCCAACCCACAAATGGGTTTTCTACATTGTCATCATATCCGTAAACTAGAAACCAAAAAAATCTGAATTCATTCATCTTTACTATTGGGTTCTGCCATAGTTCTAATTCCAACAACATTGAATACTTCTATAACATCAATTGAATCATTAATCACAAATATGTTCAATTTCCTTAAAACCAAATTAAATGCCATACCCCACCCTAAAACGGATTTCGATTTACTCCCACCATGATATGAATTGATTATCATAAACTTATAATCACAACAAGTAAACCGCTTGCCTCAATTGTTCGTAGAGTCTGAACCTTTGGAGTAGATAATGGCTTGTTGAAGAACGCATCTGTTGTTCTTCCTTTTGGCTCCCAAGAGTTCTCCCTTTTTGCTCATTTACGTTATCAAATTTCTCCCAATTGTGTTATGGTTGCTCACAACTCCTAAACTTAGGTTTTAATCACTAAATCCCATTTTTTGGTGGCTTAATTAAAATTGCCCAACTACCCCCGTATGGGCCCGGTCATGCCCAAAAATATCTCGTGACCCATTTACCACCCCGAGTACACTTCTCCAACTATCTCGACCCATTCGGACTCAATCGTGAACTCAAAATTGACGTCTGAATTAAGTTATAAATTTTTTTATCTCACACCTAATTTACTCTATACCCGACTCCCGACTGAAATAAATGACTGCCACATCACTAATACTAGTTATGACGTAAATAAAATTATTACTATTCACTTAGTAATTTAAATCCCATAAATATTAACCATATATTCTCTCGATTAATATTTAAATGAATATTAACATAATTTATTCAATTGAACTACGACACACAAGTAATTTAAAATTATTCAAATTAATTAAATCTTAAATGCACAGAAATTTAGGGTGTTACAAACAATGTTGAGGCTGACTTACATCAGTTAGTTACACGAGTGAGGGCTACAATATATGTTTGTGCTTAACATGGGTTGGTTTGTTTGAAAACATTTATAGAGGCATCCATCTGAATTACCCATATTTTATAACTTCTAACATAAAGTGTTCCATTACAACTCAATGGCTCTAACCAAAGTTCATAGTTATCCTAGTGACATTATAGAATGGAAGCCTAACAGAAATGCAATTTTCACTATGAAATGTGCTTATAATTTGTTGACAGGTCAGGGAAATACTAGCTATACTACTTCATATATCTAGAACTAATGTATACCTCTAAAAAAAATAACATAATCCATGAAAGCTCACCAATAAATAAAATCCTAGCAATGTTATATAATAGAAGTGCATAAGTTAATCAAATCAATTATGCAAATAAAATGACAACAAGATCAACAAAGAGTACAGAAATAAGATACTCGCAGTTACGAACTCCCATATGTTCTCCTTGATATCATCATCGACCTTGTCCCAACTTTTATATGTTATTGGTAAGTACTCTCGGGCCAAAATCCCAAGAATAGAACTATGTTGAATTTATTCAAGTCCAAATGGTTGCTCGAACTCATTGAATTATATCTCTTTGCGGTCTCTCAGTCTAATTGCAATTGTGTTCAATTACATTGGTCCTCTCATCTTTTTTTTTCTTGATTTACGAAAGAAAATTCGGGCATCTCTTGAGAAGAAGAAGATTCGGGAATCTCTTCAACATCATGTGAATTAAAAGCATGTTCACCGGATACACTTTTGTCCTCACTCTCATTACCCACAATGAAACTAGAAGTTTTTCATGGCCTCTTACCCCTGGAAACCTATTTTTGATATTCATTGGATACTCTTTTACCATCCTTTTCATTACTCGCAACAAAACTAGATGTTTTTAATGGCATCTTACTCGTGGAAACCTACTTTGGATATGTAAAATATATAGTAAGGTTAAATAATGAGGATTTCAATATAATTTAAGAAGACACTAAAAATTAAATAGGATAGATTATGTTGAACCTTACCTCTAGAGATATGCGAGTAGACATATCTGCCAATTTCAAAAATAGATCATTATTTTCTCTTCAGCCTGTAACATTAAAAAAAAATTACAACACGAAAGGAAAAAGCTAGAAGAAGCACATTTTATGGGATAAAATAATTAATACCCATAAAACTAATGAATTATATACAACTTAAAAATTAAAATACAAATATAACTACAAATGAATTTATTATAAAAATTCCTGTAAAGAAAAAAAACGTAGAAAAACACACTACTCTATACAAAAGAAATTAGCAACTACACTTCGAATGAGTTATAAACGAATTATAATTATAATACAAAAATAACTATAAAAAAATTTACTCTAAACATTACCACAAATATATAACTCAAGTTTATATTCATCAATCAAATTTAATGTCACATGCTATAATCCTAAAAAATCAACAACAATACCCTCATTATCAACAACAAGACCCTCACAATCTATCCTCACATAAGAATCATCTTTGTCCCTCTCAGAAACATGAATCAGTGAATATGAAGTACAAGCACTCTCATCATATGCCTCCAGCTCATGAAAACCTCTCGGTGGGGTCTTGAGAACCACATACCAATTTGATGTTTTACTCTACTTTGAATTGAATACTTATTTTGCTTGAGATGCCAGAATAAATGGATCTTCTTTTAGTTTATTTTGTCCTTGGTGGAGGATGACTAAAGTGAACCCATCTCCAATTTTAATGTCATTCAGAATGTTGGGTTAATCATACCGGAAGAGAGGCAATCAAAATGTGTGACAGTCCAATAAAATTATATCTCGTATAATTCCATAATATGAAACATTTGCAATGACGTGTGTTGTATCCCTTCCACTAGATTTACAAATGGCTCGATTGCTAACCACTTGATGGTATTTGATACTTCGGTCATACTTTGCTAAGCAATTTGGAAAGTTGGATTCACGTGTAGAGCTTTTTTATATATGTTTAGGATTTGCAAATTTTGTGACTTTGAACCCATGTGATATGCCCCAAATCTGATTTGAATAGAAATGAATTTATGATAGAAAATTTGGTCTAAGGGTCGTGACCTATCTATGTAAATTTTGGGATTTAGGGAAAGAATAAAATGTTAATACATTTATTTATTATTCAAAGATGAGTAATTAATTCGTAGGGATCTGTTCATAGGTTTGTGAGAAAGAATTAACCATTAGAATGGATCTTGGGAGGAAAATAGGAAATCCCATATTGAAGAAAGGTAGCAGATCTAGGCTATGGCCTAGGTCCGAATCGATTCGGCGTAGAAGGTGAATCGATTCGTCCCCTTGGGCAGGCCGAGTTGGAACCAAGGCTGGATCTGAGGTATTTTTAGAAAACCATACGACCTGGTGGGATGGTGTTTGGGTTAACTAGGATTTTATTAAAAATGCTACTGTGACACATATATTAATTTGGAAATTTCATTTAACTAGATGGTTTAATAATATTTTAAGAAAGAAAAAAATAATAACTAACTAGATGGTCAATTTTTAATGGGTGAATATTTATGGATATCATGTGGGATATCTTAGGTAATTACAGAGTAATTACCTATACATGTTATATTAGAATAATATATAGTTAAATTTATTTGTGTTGTCATACCCATGTTCGTGGACAGTCCTATCTGTTGGGATTACACACATTAGGGCCCGGAGCACACGTTAGAATTGGTGGGCTAGACATTGTGTAGGTCATTATGATAGGTGTTACGCATCAACGCCATCTATAAGAGGAAGATGTGGATGCTTGGATCCTATATCACCATTCGGTATGGATCGTAACTTGGTGTACTGCGTAGGAACTGCCCCACTTATGTATGTTTTATGATGCCTAATTGGATAGAAGACTCCTTCGGACTTACCGATGAAGCACGAATTAAAAACCACTAAAAGATGCCTTTGAGTGTCGCATATATGAAAGGACATATATATAATTGCCCAAATTAAAGAAGATTGATTAATTTGTCTTAGAATGTAGACAGTAGATTACAGACCCGTACTATGTTGTGCATAATATATATGTTTATGTAACCTTAATGAGATATATGAGACTGGGATACTTTGGGTATTGATATTATGAATGTAGACGGTTACATTTTAGCATGTTGACTATAGGTAATGCAATTGATATTAAATTGACACAATTGTCATTTATTGTTTCGGGAATTGTTTGGATACGGGTAATATCACACTTAGATGAGAGGTGAGATGTTAATCGTATATGAGAGATGATGGGGGATATTTACTTTGAATATTGTATTTATTAAACTTTAAATTAAATAATTTAATTCTTGCAATTGTAGGACACTGACCCATATTTAAATTTTTTTCTCCCACAGGTGCTCTTAAACAGAGATAGTAGGACTGTTGACGGATTAGCCTTGAAGTCTTATTTTTCTCATCATATTTTTCCATTAATTCTAGTTTATGTGTTACTCCTCTTCAGTTTATTTATTTTACTTGGGATTTTTGTATAGGCATAAGCCCGAGATTTACTTACTTCACCCTGGTTTGAGATATTTACTATTATGTTGGATTTCTTACACTTAGTGCTTTGTTGGACTTTATTATAACTTTGAATATTAATTTAAACTCAATTATGATTTATCAATGTATGTTTATATGTTTTAATTCTAAGAGTGGCATTAATTTACAAACAAGCCCCATATTCGACGTATCGTGTCTAGCTAACCTTTACCTAAGAAAATGGCGATTGTCACAGTTGGTATCAGAGCATCTAGGTTTTAGTGTCCTTAGGATTTGTGTTGCGTTCAATAAGTTATGCATTACACCCTTTGATATGTAGGGCCTACACTTACAGTTCATTGTATTTTGGATTTGTACTAATTAGAACCTTGTTCGCCTTTAGATGGGAAGCGGATGGAGGGATAAACCTAGGCACGTACTCACACTTGCTACAGAGGATGAGGCTCAATCGGAGACACAAAAGAAGCCTTAGGCCCCACTAACCTGACAGTTGATCACTCTAGTAGAGATCGCCACCATTGTGACCCATGTAGTTTCCATTGCTATGACAGCCATGCTTCAGCACTATCCATCAACACATGCTCAGTAGCAACCACCACCACCGGCACAGCAGGTCACCGTACCAGCCCAAGTACCGGGATTAGTTTGGGATAGGGCTAAAGAGGCCTTCGTAAAGGGCCAACCTCTAGAGTTCTCGAGCAGTCCAGATATTTTAGTGGCATGCTGATAGAACAAAGATATTCAAAGACATTTATTAATGGTAGAGTGTACACCAGTGCAGAAGCAGATGTTAGCTTCATTTTGGCTTGTGGGGGCGCGCTCCAGTAATAGGAGTCAGCCATATGAGTTGCAGGGAGAGACAACTTGACGATATATGAGTTTTGGGAGAGATTTGGAGGGGAAGTATTCTCCACACGCTATGTAATCTGAGATGAGGATCCAATTTATGGAGATCAGGCAGGAGGGGCGTATAGTGGCAGTGTATGAGGAGGAGTTTACTGCCTTTTCGTACTTTACAAAGGAAGATGTGAATACTCATCAGAGAAAGATGGATAGATTCATAGCGGGATCAGCTTGGCACATTAGGAAGGCTCTTTTGGGGAACCCAACCTTCACCACGTATAATCAGATGGTGAGCGTTGCACTTCTCCACTCTAAGGATTACAGGGTCTTCCAAAAGAACAAGGGAGAGAAGCGACAAAGAGTTGGGTCATCGAGCCAGTAAGGTAAAATGAGTGGGGGTAGTGGGCCCAGGACCCAAGAGTTCTGGGGTACCTCATTCGTAGATCAACATAAGAGATTTAGGGTTTCTGATGATCGAAACATGCAGGGCTATGGGCAACAGGGACAAGGACATCAACACATAGGTCATCAGGGACAAGGTTAGAAAGGTCGAGTTTAGTAGGGCCTACAGGTAGAGTGGCGCTTGTGGAGAGGGGTTCATATGTCGAGGCAGTGTCCTTCGGGTAATCAGGCACCTCGGGAGCATGGAGGTCTTAGGCATCAGGCACCACAGGGACAACGCCCACCATTACTAGCTCCAGGAGTTGCTACACTAGATGCTCCAGCACCTGTCATCCCACCTCAGGGACATTCGTCACTGCTACAGTACGAACGAGTTTACCACATTGCTTCGGCAGAGGGGCCAGTGCCAGCTAAGACAGTTGAGGGTATATTCCTTATCTTTGGATATGTAGGTCATATTTTATTTTACACGAGGTCATCTGACTCATTTGTTAGCACGGGTTTTACATGCGAGACTAGGATGACAGACTTTGCTTCTGATATTGTACTACACATAGACTCACCTGCGGGTAGAGGGGCACACATACGTTCAGTTTTTGGGGGTATAGGGATCGAGATAGGACAACTCACTTTTGTAGATGACTTAGTAGTACTAGATATGCATGAGTACAATTTTATCTTAGTGATGGATTGGTTAGCTACAAACAGAGAATGTGTTGATTGTTACGGGAGGTCCATCATCTTCACCATTCCATAGAAGGAGATGTACCTAGTTTCGATGCGACACCCTGGGGGTGGGTCTAGCACGCACATATACTATAACAAGGAAGAAACTTCTTCGAAGGTCGTGGTGTCTCTAGATTCCATCCCAGTAGTTAGCAGTTTTCGAATGTGTTTGGGGAGATCCTAGGGTTGCCACCTAATTGGGAGATGGACTTCGTAATTGATTTGATTCCGAGTGCGAGACCCATTGCACGTATATCATATTGAATGGTTCCTTTAGAGATGAGGGATCTTTGGGGTAAGATTGAGCAGTTATTAGGATAGGGGCATTAGGAGCAGTACTTCATTATGGGGTGCTCCAGTTTTTTTTATCAAGAAGAACAATGGATCATTGTCACTTTTTATCGAATACAGGGGGTTGAACAAGGTCACCATACAGAATAAATATATGTTTCCCCACATTGATAATTTTTTTGACCAGCTGAGGGGCGTTGCATATTTCTTTAAGATTGATTTGAGATCGGTTATCATCAGTTGAGAGTTTGGGATCCAGATATCTCGAAGACGGAATTTTTTACGAGATATGTCTTTTGGGATAACCAATGCACAGGCGGTGTTTATGGATTTAATGAATCAATAATTTAGAGATTATTTGGATCAGTTCATTATAGTGTTTATTGATGACATTATCGGACTGCAGTAGTACAAGACCACCAGTTGTATGCTAAGTTTGAGAAATGTTGTTTTTAGTTACGAGAGGTTAAGTTCCTGGGCCACATTATGTCTAAGAGGGGGATATCTGTGGACCCAGGAAAGGTTTATATTGTGATGGAGTTGTGACAACCCACTAAACCCACTGAGGTATGCAGCTTTTTGGGACTATTCGAGTATTACCGTCGATTCATTAAGGGGTTATCCATGATATCCATTCCCCTAACAATCTTGATAAGGAAGAAAGTGTCATTTGCATGGGATGATACGTTCCAGAGGCATTTGATGAGTCAAAGAGTATATTGACTAAAACATTGGTTATGGCATTACCTTGACCAGGGATAGACTACAAGGTCCACACTGATGCATCCTTGATGGGACTTGGAGGGGTTTTGATGCATGAGGAGAGGTCGATAGCTTATGCTTCATCAAAGCTTAAACCCCACGAGGTACATTACCCATCCCACCACTTGGAGTTAGCAATCATGGTTTTTTTAGTACGAGCATGGAGGAATTGTCTCCTAGGGTAGAAGTTCCAGCTATTCATAGACCATAAGAGCCTACAGTATATGTTCACGCATCAGGAGTTGAACATGAGGCGGATGAGGTGGCTAGAGCTTGTGAAAAACTACTAGTTCGACATTCAGTACCACCCTGGGAAGGTGAATGCCGTAGCGAATGCTTTGAGCCACAAGCCAATATTGTAATTAGTGACAGTATAGAAGACGAAGTGGAAATCACTTCGTGGTGATGACGACTTGACCCGTGCATTTATGTAGGTTCTCACTATCACACCCGAGATCATTATTCGGGTGGTGAAGGCATAGGAAAGAGATCAACTTTGCCAAGAGCGAGTTAGGTAGTTCTTAGCTGATGGAGCAGAGCATTATTCTGTTGGGTCGGATGTGGATTGAGATTCCTACGCAGACTAGTTATCCCAGATGATGTGGAGTTGAGGCTATCCATTATGTCCGAGGATCACGATTAATGCTTTATGGGACATCCCGGAGGGGATAACGTGTACTATAGCATATGATGTCAGTATTGGTGGGCTGGGATAAAGGGGGACATAACAGATTTTATGTCCAAGTGTGCTACATGTCAGCTGGTAAAGGTGAACCATCAGCATCCTGCAAATATGTTGCAGCCTTTGGAGATCCCAATGCGAAAATGGGAGAGCATCTCCATGGACTTGATCACTGGACTACCTATAACACAGAGGGGGCACGATTCTATCTAGGTGATCGTCGATAGATTGACGAAGGTGGCTCACGTTTTACCAGTCCAGATAGATTGCAGCTTAGAGTAGTACACTAGACTTTTCCTCACAGTGATTCTAAAATTGCATGGGGTACCACTTAACATTGTGTCATGCAAGGACAGGACGTTTGTGTCCTCTTTTTGGAGGACCTTTCAGCAAGCTTTAGGGTAAGAGTTGAGATTGATCACCTCATATCACCTACAGACCAACGGGCAGACACATTGGGTGAACTTGATGTTGGAGGATATGTTACGAATGTGCGTATTAGATTTTAAGGAGAGCTGGAAACAATATTTGCCTTGGGTGGAGTTTATGCACAACAATAACTACCAGTTCACGACTAGTATAACACCATTTGAGGCAAATTATGGTAGACCTTGTCATTCATCCTCATACTGGTTGGAGGTGGGGGAGAATAAGTTACTTCAGCCAGATTTCATTTAGGACACCTCAAAAAAGTTAGAGATGATTCGAGCTAGGATACAGATTACCCAGGATTTGCGAAAGAGTTATGTAGATGCGGGCCAGAGACACTTAGACTTTAATATTGGGGATTAGGTGTTGATTAAAGTGTCTCCCATGAAGGGAGTGATGAGGTTTTGTAATAAAGGGAAGCGTGATCCCCGATATATGGAACCATTCCCCATCCCTGAGAGTATTGGGACCATATCATATCTGTTGGGATTATCGGATAACTTTCAGTGGATACACGACGTCTTCCACATATCTCCACTTCTGAGATTACTTATGTAACACCCCGTAATTTTGAGTAATTAAAATTTAATTGTTTTTGGGAGAAGTGGATATATTTAAATTAGAGAAACTTAAATTTGTGATTTGGAGGATTTATTTAAGTGGGAAGAATTATTTTTATTTGGCGACTTTAAGTTCAATTGTTCGAATTAATGTGTGTCGAATTTTGAGTTCGAAATTTGGAAATGTTATAAAGTATTTTGGATGACAATTCTGAGTGCGCGGTTGAGTCTGGATGGGTCGAGATAGTCAGAAAAGAGTGCTCGGGGTAGTAATCAGGTCTCGGGACATTTTTGGGCATAGTCGGGCCCATACGGGATGATTCAGGCCAATCAAATTAGGCCCGTATGGCCTAAAACGGGATTAGGGGTTTTAAACATAATTAGGGGAAAATTTGAACAGCATTTAACAAATCCTAAACCTAGGGTTTGAGAGAGACACAAAGGAATCAAATCTATAAACAAATTGGGAACCTTTTTGGAGACAAATTAAAGGACGGATTGGGGTGGTCTTCATCAACAGGTTCTCTACACCAACGAATCAGACTCTACGAACAATTAGAGGCAAGTGTTTAAGTGTTGTGATTTTAATTTGATGATAATCAACCCATACTATGGGAGGTGTAAACCAAAATTCGTTTTGGGTGGGTATTCATATAAAATTGGGTTTTCAGTATTTGATATACTTTAATGGGATTAGGGGTGAAATTTAGTATGTTTATGATTCTGGAATGTAGAGGTGTGAATCGTATGTTAAAACCAGTAAGAATCGATGGTTAATTTTTGTTAATAGGAATGAAAATTGTATTGGGGATTTGAAACCCGGACAAAACCTAAATTGGGAAACTGTTGGAATTAATGGAAATTAGTTGACTAATTAAGGTCTCTAGGATGTTTAGACCCTTTTATTATGTGGAGATAATGTTGGTTGTTCTTGGGTAAGGGTTTGGAATGAAACAAAAGCTTGAGGGTTCATCAATGGCTGAAACAGCAAGCCGGAGAAGACGAATACTTGTTCGATCAATCGATCGACCCAGGGGATCGATCGATCAATGGTCCTAGAATTTTGGCAGTTCGGCCTATTTATATATATTAGGGAAATTAATTTAGGATTTAATCCCCTACTTTTAGTTAGTGATAAATTCATATGCGACACATATTCCTTAACAATTATAAGGGGATATAATTGGGTTTATGAGGGTGATAATTGTATGTCACGGGACAATTAAATTTTGGGAATTTATTCCTAGATATTGGTTTTGGACCGAGGGAAAAGGTCGGATATTGTAGTTGAGTGGCACTAAATTATTAAAGTAATCGAAGTGTAATTAATTACTTAAGGGGGGAATATAGAATCGAATATTAACGATAGTACGGGCCAAGTGAGCGAGTCTGTGTATAATGGTTGGGTGACACCAAGTGTTGAATTTATTGATGTGTAAATTAATTAAATTAGAGTCGGACCATAGACATGAATTGGTAATGATTAATTAATGAGTAAATTAATTAAATTCGAGTCGAATCATAGACTCGGGTAAATATTATATAAATTAATGTGCAAAGTATTTATATAAGAGTCGGACCATAGACTCGGAGGAATATTATATTAATTGATGTGTGAAGTGAATAAATTACAGTCGGACCATAGACTTGGGGAGATGATAAATTAATAAGTGAGAAAAATTAATTAAGTTGAGTCAGGCCACAGACTCGGAAAATTACGTGCTAGTGTTAAGGTCTTTTTTTAGTACACGGCAAAGTCGGGGTTCATATTATATTATATATATATATTGTGTGTGCTTGTAAATATCAGTGACTAGATATTTATTTAATTTATATACTCTAGTGCTATCAACGGGGATTGTGAGATGTGGGTGAATCCCCAAGCTTGAGGAGTAGGGTGAGTATATCCCTAGGTCATAGCGCTCGGTATATGGGTGAGGGATTTATCTCACTATCATGGAAGGAATATGACCGCCTTCACTACGTTTATATTTTGGTCCAAGTTGGTTAGCGATTCCAACTCGGGTAACTAGGTTTTGTGAGCACACCTAGTAAGATAGCACTTTAGAAGGAATCATCCGGTGAGGGTATACTCGTAGGGATGGATGTACATACATATATATATATATATATATATATATATATATATATATATATATATATATATATATATATATATATATATATACACATATATATATATATATATATATATACACATATATATATATATGTGTGTGTGTGTGTGTGTGTGCGTGTGTGTGTGGTTGTTCTTAGTAGAGGTACGTATCTAATGGTAGTAAATATTATATGCGAGGAATAATACAGTGTGTGATGTATATACTTTATATAACTTTTGTCATGGTTATATGTTATGATTTAAAGGAAATTAATTAAGTTAATTAGTGAGATAAATTTTAATCTAGGAATTATTATACTCGGGTTATAGTAGTATGGCAAGGGGAGATTATATCAGGACTAGTTGGATAGGATAGTACAACTAGGTGGGGTTAAGGTAACCGTTAGGTGTGCACATTAGTGGAGGGGTGAGTATGTCCTCATGGGAGTGCAACACTAACTTAATTATGAAGCACATTCATGCATTTTAAATTACTGCATATAATTCACTTGCTAAATATTTTTAAAATGTTTTGGGATCTGACCCTTGATATAAAACTATTTTCAAAACCTTTTAGGTGTCCAGCCACAGGGACGCCAGGATTGATATTCTATTCCAGGGACACGGAGTTGCGGCGTATGTGGATGCTAGCAGGAGCTTGGATTAGATTCCTCATCCATTATTTCCTAGAGTATTAATCATCTATCAGTTTCAGTTTTACCTAGGGCATGTCACCCAGAATTTTCAGTTGTAGTTTCCAGATTTATTTATTCCGGTGTTGAATATTTGTATTGGATTATTTACTTTGGTGACCGATGGTTTATTCGGCAAGTAGTTATTATTTAATTCATTTGTGTGAATGGATTATAATTATTTTCTGCATGTACTAATTGGTTTAATTAATAAAATAATATTTTGCACCAGTTTTTTGGAATACTAGGTGGTTAGTAAGTTTTAAAAAGGTTTTAGACAGTGATGCTAAGGATGAACCAACTGGGATTCCTGTTTTAGTTTTGTATAGGACTGATCACGCGGTATTTTATTAGGCGGGGTGACACATATGGTATCAGAGCATCAGGTTCTAGTATTCTTAGGATTCGTGTGGATTTTTACGTTTCAGCTTAGCATTTTTTTATGTAGAACCCTATCACAGGATTGTTGTATTCTCATACATATGCTCATTTACGTTCTTCTGCCAATTACTTTATATTTGAGGGTGAACTCATATGATTCGATTCTCATTTCAGATGCCGCCCAGGAGAGAGAGGGAAGCTAGGGCAGTAGTGGGAGGTGAGACTAGGGAAGCTCATCAGGAGTCAGAGTTACCGCAGCAACTACTAGAGATGATTTCTGCAGCACAGGTAACTGAATTAGTGATGCAGGCAGTTGAAGGGACGATGATCGCAATGGCAAGGTACTTTCCATGAGATCAGCCACAGGCGTTAGTGGTACCGGATGTTCAGGCCCACCCGGGGCATCGGAGTGGCATCAAGTACGACAAGTCTTTCAAAAGGGCCACCCACTAGAGTTTTGAGGGGGTTCAGATGTGACGCTAGAGTGTCAGCGGAAGAGAGATATCCAGCGTCACCTATGCATGGTAGATTACAATGAGGTGCAAAAATAAATGCTAGACACTTTTAAGTTAGTGGGAGCAGCGCTACCATGCTGGGAGTCGATAACCACAGCTGAGAAAAGGGATACATTAGCAATTGCAGAGTTTTGGGAGCGGTTCGACCGCAAGTATTTTCTGCCAGTGGTGGAGATCGAAATGAGGAGAAAATTTAGAGATGTGAATCAGGGGGACCGTTCAGTGGCCGATTACGAGGAAGAATTCACTTGTTTAGCAAATTTTGTACCGGATGAGGTAAGAGATGAAGAAAGAAAGAAGTCAAAGTTCATGGATGGGTTAGTCTGGAGTATCAGGCAACAGTTGATTGGTAATCCCGCATTAATAGCTTATACGGACATCGTAAATGTAGAACTCATGCACTGTCATGAATATCACTTCCATGTGAGAGGAAGAAAGAGAGGAGGAGAACCCAGTCAGTCGGATAAAGTAGGAGGGAACAGTACTAGTGGGGTATCTCAATAGTAGATAGGGGGACATCCGGGGCAGGATTCCAGGCAGGGGAATCACGCCAAGCGATTTACGTCTAGAGGCTATCGATAGGATGGCCAGTACTTTTAATAAGGCCAACAAGGAAGGGGTCAGTGGCAGGATGAATTTATTAGAAGGTGTTTCGTTTATGGGGAAGTGGGACACGTGAAGAGAGATTGTCCTCAGTGAGGAAGGGGTCAACTGAAGGACGAGGTCCTGGATGTGCAGCCACTACGACAAGTCATGGGTGCATTCGGAAAGGGGGGAGATGCTTAGGAAGCCGAGGATCAGCCATTGCAACTAGAGTATGGAGGTAATTATCTTTTATCCAATGGGCATGGGGTATGTTTTGGGTGTTCGTGAGGGTGTCATAATATAATATTATTTTTTACTAAAATTCGCGAGTGAGTTGGATTTAGTGGGTGCACTGGCTGTAGAAGCCATAGTATGTAGATAAGATTTTTCTGTGGGGTAGAGGAGTCCTTTGTGTTAACCACGAGAGAATGGAGGTGCACACTGAGAGAAGCTTTGAATTATGCAAGGGGTCGCTACTTTGGAGAATTATGGAAGTAGGGTAGATGATTTTTTTTATCGGCTGGATAGCGACAGATTTGAACTAATGTGAATAGTGGGGAGTAAGTTGATAAGCATCCAAAATTGTACAATTTATACCCCGAATAGACGTACTTTTGTTGCTCATTCTCGACAATTTGGGTCTTATTTGCTTAAATGTTAATTATGAAGGCTTAATTGTGCGTTATAGAGTTCAAGCATTAAAATCAAAGCAATTGCGCATAAATGGAGTTAAGTACATTGTCCCTAAACCTGCCTAAACCCTTACACGAGCCTAAATCTAGCCTAAACCTACCCTGAACCATGTATGTGTTTTGTTTGTGCCCTCTTATTATTTTTTAGACTTTTAGTTTGAGTCATTTTTATTTTTAGGATTTATTTTTGATTTATTTAGGTTTCTAGGTTTTATTTTCTATTTTTATCTTTATTAGTATAATTTTATTTTATTTTGATTTTTATTAGTTTTTAGTTTTAGTTTGAGTTTTATTTTATTTTATTAGGATTAGAATTTTTAGGATTTCTTGTATTTTTAGTGTTATTAGATTTTGCATTTTCTTTTTAGGATTTTAATTCTAAGTTTTACTAGATTTTATTTTTATTTTTATTTTTTATTTTATTTCTTTTTAGTTTCAATTTTTATGAGTCTTTGTTTTATTTTAGAATAGGATTTTATTTTTTTTAGGTTTTAATTTTATTTTATTAATTTTATTTTTTTTATTAGTTAGTTTTATTTTAAGGGTCCAAATTATATACACACATACACTCAAATACTCACTCACACACATCCTACTAACCTACACTCAACCAAACACAGCCACACACCCCTAGATTCCATACACCCTACCTCACCCAATTACACACCCCTTCTTCTTCAACCTCCCATTATCTTCTCTCTCCTCATCCACCATTAACAAACACAAAACCCAAACAAACCCCAATCACTTCCTCTGTCCTACCCCCATTAAACCACTCAATCTCTCCTCGTTCACCCTTACCCACTGCCACCTCCGGACAAGAAATCCGATCGACGTCCTCACCAAAACCCATCACCGGCCTGTCACCAACTAGAGACGCTCAGGCGTTGCCCTCAGGCATTCCCGACCCGCCGGCACTACTCCCCTGCCGTCGGTGTCGAACCCAAAACCCCTCCAACCCAGCCGCCGCAACCCCTGATGCGAACTCCTGCGCCGACCTCCGATTGGTATCCCTCCGGTGACCCTTTACCAACCCCCATTCCGGCGCCAGCCCGGAAACCATTCCGACCGAACCTGCTCCTCCTTACCTCCTCCGGTGGCTCACCATCCAGCTACCCATCTCGGGTATTGCCTGCCCCAAACCCATGACCCTCTCTAATCCCTTACCCACTCTAAAAACAAAAACCCATTACCCATTTTCAAGCCAAAGCAATCTCATACCCATTTCTCCAAAGTCACGATTTATACCTGCCAAATGCAAAACCAACGCCAATACCCATGTGCCACTTAAACCTCACTTATTCCCCCTTTAAAACCATTTACCCAAAATACCCCCAACTACCACTTTTTATCCAATACCCAAAAATACCCCCATAACTAAATCAGATTTTATTCTCATATCCCCTCACCCACTTGACCTCACACCTCATGTGCACACACTCCATTTCCATGCACATTAAACCTTCCCAATATACCCCTAATCCCCCATGCTCCATGTACCTACTATAAATGAAGAAGAAGACCCAATTTAGAAAAAAGAGCTTTTAGATAGAAATTTGTAGAGAGAGAAAATAACATTTTAATGTAGTTTTAGATTAGAATTTTTATTTTATTATTTTTAGATAGTGAGGAGAAAATAAATTGTTGTGAGGATTAAATTGAGTGGGATTCTTGAAGTAATTGTGTTTGAATCATTCAAATTAAGGGATGTGAATTTCAACTCATGGATTGAAGATCAATTAAGCATCAAGAGATTGGGGTTTGATTGTTTTCTTCTTTTCTCATTTATTTTATGCCTTTGATTATTAATTAGTCATATTTCATATCATGTTAGGGTAAAACCCCTTTCAAGGGGTGGGAGGAAACCTTTATTTGATGTTATTTTAGTTTAATTAGTTTGATTACTTGAAATTTCCCTTTGAATGTTAATTTTGATCCCTCACTCTTAGATTTACGCCTCGAGAGAGGGTAAATGATTTTCGAGAGAAAATCAAAATTCTAGTTGTAATACCCATTTTAGATTGGAACTAGAGACAGGGGTTTCTTAAGTGGGGTATTATAACTTGAATTTCAACTCTAAAATTATTTTCTAAGATTGATATAAATTTTAATTGATCGATCCTAGCGGGTGATTAATTAAAAGGGGTGTAGATCTATTTTTCTAGAGTTGTGGGGTGTTAAACTTAACATTCTAAAATATTACTATTATAATTACACTTGCAACGAGAGTTGGTTTGTAATTTTGATATTAATTTGGGAGAATTCAAATAATTAATTAATTAATTATAATAAGTAAAATTTGTGGTGTAATCCCACTCCTTGATTGTTCTCACAATTATTTACCTCACTTATCTCTTATTTTTAGTTTAGACTTTAATTTTCATTTTAGTAAATTTCAAGTTAGTTGTTTTCATCTCACACTTTAATTTAGTTTAGTTTAAATCATCACCTCACCCTATTGTTTTAATATTGAAAAAGCTAAAAAAAATTAGAAAAGCGAAAAAGCACAAAAAGAAAATAAAAAGTGAATTACAATTGAATTTGTCTCTAGCTTACTCCCTAGGAAGTGGATTGATACCCTTACTTACCTCTACACTTTAGAATGTTCTATTTTGTAGGTAATTCAAGGTTTTGATTATAAGGAGCTTGTACAACAACGACAAATATACACAAAAAGTCTTTCAATCAAATGGCGTCATTGCCGGGATATAAAAAAATCATTTCTATCAAATGGCGCCGTTGCCATTCTTGGGAGCGTGAAGCACTCGGAGCGGATTCAATTTTGTTGTTCATTTATTTTGTATATTTTTTCATTTTAGCACCATTTTTCTTTATTAGGCTTGTATTAGGATTTTATCATTGGCTTGTGTTGCGGTGCATAGAGACACCATTTATTTTTCATTTTAATTTGTAATAATTGAAGCAAGCGTAATAGGGAAACCGGACAAGGTAGAGAGAGGGCGTCCAAAGGCGAGGATTTAGAAGTCTCTCTACCTTGGGTCGGTAGGACTCCCGGGGACAACTAAGATAGGCGTAATCTCCCCCCGGTCGACTCAAAATTTTTCGGCACCCCACGGCCTAAAAACTGTGGGAGGTACAGTTTTTTACACCCTCGCGCCTCTCCTGTTAGCGAGTCAATTCTTTTGTGTGCTCGTACTTGATTTTATTCTCGATTTATTTTCGAATGGTGTGATGAATTAATTGACTAAGACCTACACCCGGTAACTCACGAGAAGGGATTTCATCACCCGACTCACTTGCTTACCATTGTGTGCTACCCTTGCCATCACTAAATTTAAAATCAATCAACTAGGTAGCCCAATAGGAGAAAATTTTGCAAATGCGATCCCATATATTTCCGTGATTTTTTATCGCCCGCGGACTTAATTAAAATTTGACTACCCTTTCACTAAATCTAAAGATAAAAATTGGCTATGTACTATTTATGAAATTTTCTTGACTTGTGTGTGTCCAATTCATTTTTCGGTAGTCGGGTTTAGTTGGTTCGTCCAAAATTCAAGGAGTCCACACTTTTCCCCTCCTTTTTCTTCCAAAAAAATCCAAAAATATTTTATTTTTCTCATTTTTAGAAAAATCCAAAAATATTTTCTTTCCTTTTGAAAAAAAAAATTACAAAATCCAAAAAAATATTTTCTCCCCACAGGGCCGACGAGTGTCCTTTACAGGACTACTTTGGTAATTTTCCATTGTCATGTGACATGTGTGAGAGTGATCGTGAGCCGTCTCTTTCTAATATTCTTAGTCGTTCCACTTCTCTCACGAGTACCGTTGGTACTCTTGACCCATCCATGCATGCACCTCATATTTCATCACCCTCATTGTCAAGTGTCGACGTGTCTCGTCCTTTGTTGTGCACCCACTGTTATTATACCGATCACATGTCTCATGAGTTCCCATAGTGTTCATATCCATACAAACCCACTAGGGACCATGTGTATCCATACGACACTGTTCCGGAACCCACCTCGGCCTACTACCCCGCTATACCTAATCCCGAGTTGTGTGAGCACCCGAGCTATTCATGGTGGCCTAATCACCCTTCCACGCAATACGAATCACAACCCGATGTTTTGGATCCTCAAACGTTTCAACAGTTGTCATGGCAACCTTGTGCACCCGTTCACAATCAGTTCCCTCACTACGCACCCCATGATTATCAACCATTGGTCCATCACGAAAGCAATTCTTTCGTGTATGATGAACTTGGCCCCACCCCACACACTTCATATGAGTATTCTCCATATAGTACCGATTATAGCGAGTTGTGTCCACCTCGCCCACCGCTACCACTATCATCCACCTCCACACTCGAAACCCTCTTGCAAAAGTTCATACTTGAGCAAGAGCAAGAAATTCAAACTCAAGCTCTCCAAAGGCTTGAACAAAGGTTAAATGAATTGGAGTGTGCGCGAGAGCCGGATATTCCCATGGCCCCACCCATCGTTGCCACCGAGTGTGACGATGTTGTGTCCTCTTGTGACACGGATTCTGAGTGTGACCAACCCTACCACCCAGAGAATCTCGAAGTTAAGACCATTCCATGGTTCGGTTCCCAAGTCGACAATTGTGTTGACTTACCTTTATATAGTGAGACTGATCCAATCCCACCATTTCCACATGAACCCCACTTTGAGGTTCCCACTCACTCTCCCGTCATATCCCAAATAATGCCTGAGTCTACACCTATTAAGACCACTATGTATGTTCCCAAGGAATCTATTTATTCTAGGTTAGCTCCGACTACGAGTACTCACCATTTTCCCTAGATAGAATCCGTGATAGTTCCTAACTATCCGGATTTGGATCCTATTCCACCATGCATGGCTCCCGTTGAGCCTGATAATTCTAGTGATCGTTCTATCTCCGATCTTGGTGCCTCGTTTGAACCACCCACCATATTCACCAATGATACTTTTATGGAGAAGTCGATCACTCCATCTTTAGATACCACACCTCCTCCTGCGAGTTACCTTGTGGATTACTCTGCGCCTCATGAGGAGTGTGTGTCTCCCACTCTTGAGTTGGATCATTTTCCTCCACCATTTATCCCACCCGATGCACCATTTATCCCACCCGACCCACCCATTATATCTTCTATCCCATCACCCGTGATCGATGCTTCATCACCCATGCCTTTCTTACCCTTACCCTAACACCCACCCACCCATGGTCCACCAATGCTTTGCATCGTGTGATGCACATTGCCATACAAGTGCATTGACCCATTTCAGCCTCTATCCAACAAGACTGACGCTTCAGTCTTGTTTGGGGGTGATTATCATCACCCATTTTTTCTGCCTCCTCGCACTTTCATAGATCTTATATTTAGGGTGAGAATAGTTCGTTCTGGTTGAAGACATTAAACTTAGCGCTACCGGGAGGCAACCCTCTTTTTCTGAGTATGAGTCTTATCTTGTTTGGGGGTGGTGTTTCACACCACCCAATGTTCTATCATGCTTATAGACTTGTCCTTATTTTGCTATCTCACTCACTTATTCAGGTTTCATCTTCGCTTCACATGTCCACTTCAATAGCGGTTCATTCTGGTACTCTCTTTCCTACCTTATGATCTCAAATTAAAAAAATCATTTTATCTAACATCGAGGTCGATGTTCCTTTTTGTTTGGGGGTGGGGAATTTTATCAAAATTCTGCCTCGTTTGAAATTTTTTGAGTTTTAAACTTGATTTTTTTTAAATTTTGTGAAGTTTCTTTCATCTCACTCATTGATGTGAATTTTCAATCATCCATCTTTCAAAGTCTAGGAATCAAGCTAGAGAATATTTTTTCTAATGGCTTATGTGATACGTAACAAGGCATTTTGCACCATGAATTTCTAGACTCAACAAAATTTGCGCACTTATCGCTTCATTACGTTTAGAGTTGAGCGGTACTACAATTCTAAAGAGAACCTTAAGGATCACTAGTACAGACTTTAGCTTGTGAGATTTGTGCCTTTCACCCTTTCAGAGTGTCTTACGCAATCTCCGAGTCACAAGTTGATTCAACTTCTTTTGGGTCCGCACTAAATTATTGTATGATCTCATTATCATTCATTAAAATTTGGCTTGATCACTGAGAATGACATCTTTTTCGAGTTGTAAGAAACGCATGTCTTGAAATTTGCCCCGAATACTAGATTTTCATCCTTACACTTACCACTTTCCCCCCAATCACATTTCCATTCACTCACCCATTACCTTCCCATCTATTCCCCTCACCATCCGTATACATTTCTCCACACCATCACCTATGATCTCCGTATCATCTTTTATTTCCAAATAAAAGAGTGTGATTTCAAAATGTAAAATGTCTTCAGTGTTAGTTTGAAAAGAGAGAGAGGAAAAAAGGAAAAAAAAATTAGCAAAAATAGAAAATATAGAAAAAAATTGAGAAAAAGAAAAGAAAAATCAATAAAAAAAAAGAGAAGAAAAGAAAAGAGAGAAAAGAAAAAAAAAAGAGTTTGTAGTTAGTAGTTGGTTTTGAAATAAAGACATTTGTGCCTAAAGTGTATATATTCTTTTATCGCATCCATCTTTTATCCATCACACATTCATCCATCATTCTTCATCCTTCATATCACTACCCTCATCCCATCCATCCTACCTCATTTTATTTCCCCTCGCCCATATAATCCATATTTCCCCTAGGTGTTCGGGCAAATGAAAGTCAACGTGGTGAATAACTCGACGTTCTTACTATAGTGGTTAGCATTCTTTCATGAGATCATTTTTCTTTCTAATTGTTCGTTCTTTCTTATGTGTGTGTGAGACGTTTGAACTTGCTTACATTTACTCACCTCCTCACACACAAGAGCGATACACTAACCCATATCTCGAGAGTTCATTTGAGAGAGATATATCCGTGAGATTTGAAGTTGAAGCGTTGATTCCGAATAGGCAATCTAGGAATTACTCTTATGATACTCGACCCGTTTTGACTGATTCACACTACACAGGTTGAGTTTTAGGAAGGATGTGCCCTGAGTATTTACTTAGCTAAACTTTTTACGCATTCTATATTGTATTTCTGCAAATATTTTTCTTGTCACGGATTGTGCGATTATTCTATGTCTAATAAGAGATTGACTACCCTACAATAAATTTTTACAAAATAAATAATTTTGTGGGTATATTCTCTACAAACCCTCACGAGACACAACTCGCCCTGTAGGGCAACCTATAGGTTTAAAGGCATGTTGCACATGCTAAGTGAAATCGCAAGTGCACGCGAAAGTCGTACACTTTTGGTTGCTTATCTTTCTCTTTCTCTCTATCTTATTGCTCGATGACTAGCAACGCTCTGTTTGGGGGTGGTGTGATAAGCACCCAACACTATACAATTTATACCCCGAATAGACGTACTTTTGTTGCTAATTCTCGACAATTTGGGTCTTATGTGCTTAAATGTTAATTATGCATGCTTAATTGTGCGTTGCAGAGTTCAAGCGTTTAAATCAAAGCAAGTGCGCATAAATGGAGTTAAATACCTTCTCCCTAAACCTCCTAAACCCTTACCTGAGCCAAAATCTAGCCTAAACCTACCCCGAACCATGTGTGTGTTTTGTTTGTGCCCTTTTATTATTTTTTAGATTTTTAGTTTGAGTCATTTTTCTTTTTAGGATTTATTTTTGATTTATTTAGGATTTCTAGGTTTTATTTTCTATTTTTATCTTTATTATTATAATTTTATTTTATTTTGATTTTTATTAGTTTTTAGTTTTAGTTTTAGTCTTATTTTATTTTATTAGGATTAGAATTTTTAGGATTTCTTGTATTTTTAGTGTTATTAGATTTTGCATTTTCTTTTTAGGATTTTAATTTTAAGTTTTACTAGATTTTATTTTTATTTTTCTTTTTTATTTTATTTCTTTTTAGTTTCAATTTTTTTTTTGAGTCTTTGTTTTATTTTAGAATAGGATTTTATTTTTTTTAGGTTTTAATTTTATTTTATTAATTTTATTTTTTTCATTAGTTAGTTTTATTTTAAGGGTCCAAATTATATACACACATCCTACTAACCTACACTCAACCAAACACAACCGCACACCCCTAGCTTCCATACACCCTACCTCACCCAATTACACACCCCTTCTTCTTCAACCTCCCATTATCTTCTCTCTCCTCACCCACCATTAACAAACACAAAACCCAAACAAACCCCAATCACTTCCTCTGTCCTACCCCCATTAAACCACTCACTCTCTCCTCGTTCACCCTTACCCACTGCCACCTCCGGCCAAGAAATCGGATCGACGTCCTCACCAAAACCCAGCGCCGGCCTGCCATTCCCGAATTCGATGACGCCCTCAACTGTCACCAACCAAAAACGCTCAGGCGTCGCCCTCAGGCGTTCCCGACCCGCCGGCGCTGCTCCCCTGCCGCCGGTGTCGAACCCAAAACCCCTCCAACCGAGCCGTCGCGAACCCCTGCGCCGACCTCCGATTGGTATCCCTCCGGTGACCCTTTACCAACCCCCATTTCGGCGCCAGCCCGGAAACCATTCCGACCGAACCTGCTCCACCTTACCTCCTCCGGTGGCGCACCATCCAGCTACCCATCTCGGGTATTGCCTGCCCTAAACCCATGACCCTCTCTAATCCCTTACCCACTGTAAAAACAAAAACCCATTACCCATTTTCAAGCCAAAGCAATCTCATACCCATTTCTCCAAAGTCACGATTTATACCTGCCAAATGCAAAACCAAAGTCAAATACCATGTGCCACTTAAACCTCACTTATTCCCCCTTTAAAATCATTTACCCAAAATACCTCCAACTACCACTTTTTATCCAATACCTAAAAATACCCCCATAATTAAATCAAATTTTTTCTCATATCCCCTCACCCACTTGACCTCACACCTCATGTGCACACATTCCATTTTCATGCACATTAAACCTTCCCAATATTCTCCTTATCCCCCATGCTCCATGCGCCTACTATAAATGAAGATGAAGACCCAATTTCGAAAAAAGAGCTTTTAAATAGGAATTTGTAGAGAGATAAAATACCATTTTAGTGTAGTTTTATATTAGAATTTTTATTTTATTATTTTTAGATAGTGAGGAGAAAATAAATTGTTGTGGGGATTAAATTGAGTGAGATTCTTGATGTAATTGTATTTGAATCATTCAAATTAAGGGATGTGAATTTCAACTCATGGATTGAAGATCAATTAAGCATCAAGAAATTGAAGTTTGATTGTTTTCTTCTCTTATCTTTTATTTTATGCCTTTGATTATTAATTTGTCATATTTCATATCATGTTAGTCTAAAACCCCATTCAAGGGGCGGGGGGAAACCCTTATTTGATGTTATTTTAGTTTAATTAGTTTGATTACTTGAAATTTCCCTTCGAATGTTAATTTTGATCCCTCACCCTTAGATTTACGTCTCGAGAGAGGGTAAATGATTTTCGAGAGAAAATCGAAATTCTAGTTATAATACCCATTTTAGATTCGAACTAGAGATGGTGGTTTCTTAAGTGGGGTATTAAAACTTGAATTTCAACTCTAAAATTATTTTCTAAGATTGATATAAATTTTAATTGATCGATCCTAGCGGGTGATTAATTAAAAAGCGTGTAGATCTATTTTCTAAAGTTGTGGGGTGTTAAACTTACCATTCTAAAAGATTAGTATTATAATTACACTTGCAAAGAGAGTTGGTTTGTAATTTTGATAATAATTTGGGAGAATTCAAATAATTAAATTAATTAATTAGAATAACTAAAATTTGTGGTGTAATCCCACTCCTTGATTGTTCTCACAATTATTTACCTCACTTATCTCTTATTTTTAGTTTAGACTTTAATTTTCATTTTAGTAAATTTCTAGTTAGTTGTTTTCATCTCACACTTTAATTTAGTTTAGTTTAGTTTAAATCATCACCTCAACCTATTGTTTTAATATTGAAAAAGCTAAAAAAATTAGAAAAGCGAAAAAGCACAAAAAGAAAATAAAAACCGAATTACAATTGAATTTGTCTCTAGCTTACTCCCTAGGAAGTGGATTGATACCCTTACTTACCTCTACACTTTAGAATGTTATATTTTGTAGGTAATTCAAGGTTTTGATTAGAAGGAGCTTGTACAACAACGACAAATTACACGCAAAAAGGTTTTTTATCATAAGTTTTGGTGTTCGTGATACCAGGGTATGAATGATTTTTACTAGGTATCATCTGAGAGGGAATCTAGCCTATATATATGTGTATATATGTTCTATTATGTGGTGCGATAGACACAGAATGAGGTCTTGTGTTCTCATATTTATCCCGGTAAGTCGGGGTGTTTACTGAAGTGAATCCGGGTGGTTAGATTAATTTTCAAGAAGGGAGAGATAGCTTGGGGTTTATTTTGCGCAAGAACTAGTGATAGTAAGGGCTTGTTATTTTATGTTGTCTTTTGTAGCATAAGGGTAGGTATGTATGCTTTTGTATTAAGAGACAAGTATTTGGGGGTACATGCTATGGACTGAGGGTCTAACGAATCTCAATGACCGATAATGTTAGGTAGTAGTGTATCGAGGGTGTTAACGCAAAAATTCTCCATCTACGAGGACCAATCAGAAAAGGACACATGTCATCCTACGTGGTAATATTCGACACCAGAGGAGAGTTGGTCGGCATCCGAGGAGAGTTGGTCGGCACCCGAGGAGTGTTAGTCGGCATCCGAGGAGAGTTGGTCGGCACCCGAGGAGTGATAGTCGGCACCCGAGAAGAGTTGGTCGGCATATCAACCAGGAAGATCAAAGGATAACTATGCATTTAATGTCCATTAATGAAGATGGCAGCGCATTTAATGAGCCTTAATGTACATTTATACTGTAGATGACAACACATAGCATACCAAGCAATTCAACAATTAGATTCGTTGAATGTAGACATAATGTATAAATGTCTACATTCAATGAATCTCTTTATCTCCCATCACTATAAATACATGTATTCCCTTAGCCAAAAGAAAGAGAACCAAGAAACACCATACACAAGATACATATCCTTTCTCTCTCTACCACATTGTGCTATTGTAAACCCCTGGGAATAAAATAACAGTGGACGTAGGCTTTCCCTTATAGCCGAACCACTTTAAAAATCTTTGTCTCTTATATGTTTGATGTGAATGTTTATCTTCATCTTCAATCTCATCCTCATCATTTATCTGCTGTTGACGCCACTAAAATGGCAGTGGCCATTTTCTGTCTTCAACAGATTGTCGCCGTTTGTAGGAACGTGTTACAAGCACTGTTCTCCATCAAAAGCTAAGTTTTTATTTTCTATATGATTCAATCATGATTTTTATGTTTATATACATAAATTAATTGTCCAATTTTTATTTGCAAAATATTGCATATCATGATTTTAAAATCATAACTGTTAGATTAATTCTTATTTAGAAATCTGAAAAATAGTGGATTTCATAAATCATAACTTTTTGCTTGATTCTCAAGTTTCTATTTTATATCATGGAATAAATATTTTAAATGATTACATATACCAATATATACGACGATGATAAGATTTGATCATTTTCATTGTTGATTTTGTAATAAATTTTGTAAGATCTTTGATGTCTATTCAAATTCCCATCATATTTTTAATAAAATAATGGGAAAAGGTTAAAGACAATAAAAAGTTTTCTCATGGAAATCATGACCCAGATCTATTTTCTCTCTTCAAGTTTGAGTCTCTTTGCATTCATTTTTATTAACTATATACTTAATTTGGTTCAGCTTCCATTTATGTCAATAAAGTCAAATTGATTGATTTTTGATATAAATTTGGTAATAACTTTAATCATTCACCATATTTTTATCTCTCCAAATAGGGAATAGGAAGGGATCAATATAAAAAATAATTTTCTCTCACCTGAAAAACCCACTAACTGTAGTTGGTCGACGAGGAAAAAATATTCCAAACTGTATCAACGTAGTTGGTCGACGGGGAAAAAATATTCCAAACTGTATCAACGTAGTTGGTCGACGAGGAAGAAATATTCCAAACTGTACCAACGTAGTTGGTCGACGAGGAAAAAATATTCCAAACTGTATCAACGTAGTTGGCCGACGAGGAAAAAATATTCCAAACTGTATCAACGTAGTTGGTCGACGAGGAAAAAATATTCCAAACTGTACCAAGTATGGTTGGTCGGGGATAAAAACCCACTAACTGTAGTTGGTCGACGAGGAGAATTTATCGACCTTGGTTGGTCGGACACATTTTATGAGAAAGAAAAAAATTTACCAAGTATGGTTAGTAGGATAAAAAATCTCACTAACTATAATTGGTCGACGAGCACAATTTAACAACCTTGGTTGGTTGGAAAAATTTTAAACATTTTTATACTCATTACTTTATTATTAAGTGATCGAGCAACATTACTAATACTTGTAACTTTTTTATTACTAAGTTGGTCGATGAACAACACAATATTGTTATCTTTTTAACTTATACATATGCACAGATGTAGAGTATTTTACAAGACAATAGCAATTAAGATTGCGAACAAAAATGAAAGTCTTTCATTAAAATCAAAAGCAAAATACATTGAGAATGAAAATGCATACTAACTATTACATTGAGATTCCTACTCTATTGGTTTCTTTCCCTCTTCTTTTGAAACAGGTTCCTCGCCAGCAGGAGGATCATCCAAAGCATAAGGGGAGTTTATGAAGTTAAAATCTTTCAGCATTCTGATGTTCATCATAGATGGTCTGTCCGAGCAGATCCTTCTCGTCCCCGAGAAGCTCTTGCTCGTCCCCGAGCAGGAAGTTGCTCTTCAAGACTCATGATGTTCTTGGACATCTCAGCCAAGGCCTGGTTCTTTGCCATTAGTTGGAAGGCTTGATTCCCTAAAGAAGATTGAGTTCTCTGTTCTTCGACAGTTACCCGAGCAGCTCTTGCTCGTCCCAGAGAACCTCTTGCTCATCCCCGAGCAGAGGTAGAAGTCAAAATCAGCATCTACAGCACTGAGATCTTTGCTACTACTGTCTCGACGAATAATGAAGAAGAAATTGTGTGAAAATGTTTCGAAGTCCACCACTAGCTTGGTACTAATCAGATTGAAGAGTTGGGGTCAAAAGCTAGTATGTTACTCGACAAAGTATTCAGAGGATCATAAATCATAAGAATCAAGCACGTGAAGTTAGCACTCAGTTACTCGGCACAGGAGGCAGTTGGTCGGCTAGCAAACCAATCAACATACTTGAAGACTATGACAAGCTACAAGCTGCATACTATAGCATGGCTGTATCCAAATTCCCAGGGGTGATACATAGCACACGGAGTTCCTCAAAAGAAAGATTAGTAACCATCAATCAGCCTGCATCATATGTCGTCCAGGAGATAATTCACTTTATGTTAAACAAATAAAGACGGTAGATCAAGAATTTCACAAGCACCGAGCAACACTGCAGAATAAATACTCCATCCTTTCAAGTAAACCATCAAGCATGGAGCATTAGGGGCTTCTGTTAACGTAAAAATTCTCCATCTACGAGGACCAATCAGAAAAGGACACATGTCATCCTACGTGGTAATATTTGACACCCGAGGAGAGTTGGTCGGCATCCGAGGAGAGTTGGTCGGCACCCGAGGAGTGTTAGTCGGCATCCGAGGAGAGTTGGTCGGCACCCGAGGAGTGATAGTCGGCACCCGAGGAGAGTTGGTCGGCATATCAACCGGGAAAATCAAAGGATAACTATGCATTTAATGTGCATTAATGAAGATGGCAGCGCATTTAATGAGCCTTAATGTACATTTATACATTAGATGACAACACATAGCATACCAAGCAATTCAACAATTAGATTCGTTGAATGTAGACATAATGTATAAATGTCTACATTCAATGAATCTCTTTATCTCCCATCACTATAAATACATGTATTCCCTTAGCCAAAAGAAAGAGAACCAAGAAACACCATACACAAGATACATATCCTTTCTCTCTCTACCACATTGTGCTATTGTAAACCCCTGGGAATAAAATAACAGTGGACGTAGGCTTTCCCTTATAGCCGAACCACTTTAAAAATCTTTGTCTCTTATATGTTTGATGTGAATGTTTATCTTCATCTTCAATCTCATCCTCATCATTTATCTGCTGTTGACGCCACTAATATGGCAGTGGCCATTTTTTGTCTTCAACAGATTGTCGCCGTCTGTAGGAACGTGTTACAAGCATTGTTCTCCATCAAAAGATAAGTTTTTATTTTCTATATGATTCAATCATGATTTTTATGTTTATATACATAAATTAATTGTCCAATTTTTATTTGCAAAATATTGCATATCATGATTTTAAAATCATAACTGTTAGATTAATTCTTATTTAGAAATCTGAAAAATAGTGGATTTCATAAATCATAACTTTTTGCTTGATTCTCAAGTTTCTATTTTATATCATGGAATAAATATTTTAAATGATTATATATACCAATATATACGACGATGATAAGATTTGATCATTTTCATTGTTGATTTTGTAATAAATTTTGTAAGATCTTTGATGTCTATTCAAATTCCCATCATATTTTTAAGAAAGGAATGGGAAAAGGTTAAAGACAATAAAAAGTTTTCTCATGGAAATCATGACCCAGATCTATTTTCTCTCTTCAAGTTTGAGTCTCTTTGCATTCATTTTTATGAACTATATACTTAATTTGGTTCAGCTTCCATTTATGTCAATAAAGTGAAATTGATTGATTTTTGATATAAATTTGGCAATAACTTTAATCATTCACCATATTTTTATCTCTCCAAATAGGGAATAGGAAGGGATCAATATAAAAAATAATTTTCTCTCACTTGAAAAACCCACTAACTGTAGTTGGTCGACGAGGAAAAAATATTCCAAACTGTATCAACGTAGTTGGTCGACGAGGAAGAAATATTCCAAACTGTACCAACGTAGTTGGTCGACGAGGAAAAAATATTCCAAACTGTATCAACGTAGTTGGTCGACGAGGAAAAAATATTCCAAACTGTATCAACGTAGTTGGCCGACGAGGAAGAAATATTCCAAACTGTATCAACGTAGTTGGTCGACGAGGAAGAAATATTCCAAACTGTACCAACGTAGTTGGTCGACGAGGAAAAAATATTCCAAACTGTATCAACGTAGTTGGTCGACGAGGAAGAAATATTCCAAACTGTACCAACGTAGTTGGTCGACGAGGAAAAAATATTCCAAACTGTATCAACGTAGTTGGCCGACGAGGAAAAAATATTCCAAACTGTATCAACGTAGTTGGTCGACGAGGAAAAAATATTCCAAACTGTACCAAGTATGGTTGGTCGGGGATAAAAACCCACTAACTGTAGTTGGTCGACGAGGAGAATTTATCGACCTTGGTTGGTCGGACACATTTTATGAAAAAGACAAAAATTTACCAAGTATGGTTAGTAGGATAAAAAATCTCACTAACTATAATTGGTCGACGAGCACAATTTAACAACCTTGGTTGGTTGGAAAAATTTTAAACATTTTTATACTCATTACTTTATTATTAAGTGATCGAGCAACATTACTAATACTTGTAACTTTTTTATTACTAAGTTGGTCGATGAACAACACAATATTGTTATCTTTTTAACTTATACATATGCACAGATGTAGAGTATTTTACAAGACAATAGCAATTAAGATTGCGAAGAAAAATGAAAGTCTTTCATTAAAATCAAAAACAAAATACATTGGGAATGAAAATGCATACTAACTATTACATTGAGATTCCTACTCTATTGGTTTCTTTCCCTCTTCTTTTGAAACAGGTTCCTCGCCAGCAGGAGGACCATCCAAAGCATAAGGGGAGTTTATGAAGTTAAAATCTTTCAGCATTCTGATGTTCATCACAGATGGTCTGTCCGAGCAGCTCCTTCTCATCCCCGAGAAGCTCTTGCTCGTCCCTGAGCAGGAAGTTGCTCTTCAAGACTCATGATGTTCTCGAACATCTCAGCCAAGGCCTGGTTCTTTGCCATTAGTTGGAAGGCTTGATTCTCCAAAGAAGATTGAGTTCTCTGTTCTTCGACAGTTACCCGAGCAGCTTTTGCTCGTCCCAGAGAACCTCTTGCTCATCCCCGAGCAGAGGTAGAAGTCAAAATCAGCATCTACAGCACTGAGATCTTTGCTACTACTGTCTCGACGAATAATGAAGAAGAAATTGTGTGAAAATGTTTCGAAGTCCACCACTAGCTTGGTACTAATCAAATTGAATAGTTGGGTTCAAAAGCTAGTATGTTACTCGACAAAGTATTCAGAGGATCATAAATCATAAGAATCAAGCACGTGAAGTTAGCACTCAGTTACTCGGCACAGGAGGCAGTTGGTCGGCTAGCAAACCAATCAACATACTTGAAGATTATGACAAGCTACAAGCTGCATACTATAGCATGGTTGTATCCAAATTCCCAGGGGTGATACATAGCACACGGAGTTCCTCAAAAGAAAGATTAGTAACCATCAATCAGCCTGCATCATATGTCGTCCAGGAGATAATTCACTTTATGTTAAACAAATAAAGAAGGTAGATCAAGAATTTCACGAGCACCGAGCAACACTGCAGAATAAATACTCCATCGTTTCAAGTAAACCATCAAGCATGGAGCATTAGGGGCTTCTGTTAACGCAAAAATTCTCCATCTACGAGGACTAATCAGAAAAGGACACATGTCATCCTACGTGGTAATATTTGACACCCGAGGAGAGTTGGTCGGCATCCGAGGAGAGTTGGTCGGCACCCGAGGAGTGTTAGTCGGCATCCGAGGAGAGTTGGTCGGCACCCGAGGAGTGATAGTCGGCACCCGAGGAGAGTTGGTCGGCATATCAACCGGGAGATCAAAGGATAACTATGCATTTAATGTGCATTAATGAAGATGGCAGCGCATTTAATGAGCCTTAATGTACATTTATACTGTAGATGACAACACATAGCATACCAAGCAATTCAACAATTAGATTCGTTGAATGTAGACATAATGTATAAATGTCTACATTCAATGAATCTCTTTATCTCTCATGACTATAAATACATGTATTCCCTTAGCCAAAAGAAAGAAAACCAAGAAACACCATACACAAGATACATATCCTTTCTCTCTCTACCACATTGTGCTATTGTAAACCCCTGGGAATAAAATAACAGTGGACGTAGGCTTTCCCTTATAGACGAACCACTTTAAAAATCTTTGTCTCTTATATGTTTGATGTGAATGTTTATCTTCATCTTCAATCTCATCCTCATCATTTATCAGCGGCCATTTTCTGTCTTCAACAGAGGGGTTCCTTGTTTAGATTTCGCTTGCGAGATGTCCCACGCATGAAACTTAGCGTAACGTTGGAAGTTGGGAGATTTTTGATCGTTAGTACATGGGTTGGGTACCCCAGTCATGATATATATATGTGATATGACTACATGTTGGAAGCTATATTACGGTTCACGACTAATAACCGGGTAAGTTTCGAGCGATAAAGCACGGGAATATTATGTATGGGCACCCGATTAATTAAGGCAACTTTTGTGCGATCAAGGATGGGTACAGGGTGTATGGGCGCCCTGGTTAATTAAAATGCATATTTGTGTAATTTATAGTTAGAAGTGGGAGAGATAGATATAGCGAGCTTAGAGGCACATGACTAGAAAGTGATATTTGAAGCTTGGAGCACTAGGTTTATCTTAATTTCGAGGACGAAATTCCTTTGTAAAAGGGGAAGTATGTAACACCCCGTAATTTTGTGGATTTAAAATTCAATTATTTTTGGGAGAAATAGAAATATTTAAATTGGAGAAACTTAAATTTATGATTTGTAGAATTTATTTGAGAGGGGAGATTTATTTTTATTTGGTGACTTTAAGTTAAATTGTTCGAATTAATGTGTGTCGCATTTTGAGGTCGAAATTTGGAAATGTTATAAAGTATTTCGGATGAAAATTCTGAGAGCACAGTTGAGTCCGGATGGGTCGAGATAGTCAGAATAGAGTACTCGGGGGTAGTAATCGGGTCTCGGGGCATTTTTGTGAATAGCGGGGCCCACACAAGGTGATTCGGGCCATTCTAATTAGTCTCGTAGGGCCGAAATCGGGATTAGGGGTTTTAAACCTAATTGGGGTAAAATTTGAACGACATTTAACAAATCCTAAACATAGGGGTTGAGGGAGACACAAAGGAATCAAATCTAGAAACAAATTGGGAACCTTTTTGGAGACAAATTAAGGGACGGATTGGGGTGTTATTCACCAACACGTTATCTACACCAACAGATCAGACTCTACGAACAATTAGAGGCAAGTGGTTAAATGTTGTGATTTTAAATTGATGATAATCAATTCATACTATGGGAGATGTAAACCAAAATTTGTTTTGGGTGGGTATTAATGTAAAATGGGATTTTCGGTAATTGATACACTTTAATGGGATTAAGGGTGAAATTTAGTATGTTTATGATTCTGGAATATTGAGGTGTGAATCGTATGTTAAAACCAGTAAGAATCGATGGTTAATTTTTTTTAATAGGAATGAAAATTGTATTGGGGATTTGAAACCCGGAGAAAACCCAAATTGGGAAACTGTTGGAATTAATGGAAATTAGTTAATTAATTCAGGTCTCTAGGATGTTTAGACCCTTTTATTATGTGGAGATAATGTTGGTTGTGTTTGGTTAAGGGTTTGGAATGAAACAAAATCTTTAGGGTTCATCAATGACTGAAACAGCAAGTCGAAGAAGACGAATGCCTATTCGATCGATCGATCGACCCAGGGGATCGATCGATCGATGGTCCCAGAATTTTGGTTGTTCGGCCTGTTTATATAAATTAGGGAAATTAATTTAGGATTAATCCACTACTTTTAGTTAGTGATAAATTCATATGGGACAAATATTTCTTAACAGTTATAAGGGGATATCATTGGGCTTAGGAGGCTGATAATTGTATGTCACGGGACGATTAAATTTTGGGAATTAATTCGTAGATATCGGTTTTGGACCAAGGGAAAAGGTTCAGATATTGTAGTTGAGTGGCACTACATTATTAAAGTAATCGAAGTTTAATTAATTAGTTAAGGGGGGAATATAGAATCGAATATTAACGATGGTTCGGGCCAAGTGAGCGGGTCCGGGTATAATGGTTGGGTGACACCAAGTGTTAAATTTATTGATGTGTAAATTAATTAAATTAGAGTCGGAACAGACACTCGAATTGGTAATGATTAATTGATGTGTAAATTAATTAAATTCGAGTCGAATCATGGACTCGGGTAAATATTATATAAATTAATGTGCAAAGTATTTATATAGGAGTCGGACCATAGACTCGGAAAAATATTATATTAATTGCCGTGTGAAGTGAATAAATTAGAGTCAGGTCATAGACTCGGGGAAATGATCAATTAATAAGTGAGAAAATTTAATTAAGTTGAGTCGGACCACAGACTCGGGAAATTACATGCTAGTGTTAAGGTCTTTTATTTAGTACACGGTAAATCCGGGGTTTATATTATATATATACGGAGTAGTGATAGTATTTATTTATATATATATATATATATATATATATATATATATATATATATATATATATATATAGGTGTGTGTGTGTGTGTGTATGTGTGTATATTGTGTGTGCTATTAAATATCAGTGACTAGATATTTAATTAATTTATATACTCTAGTGCTATCAAGGGAGGTTGCGCGATGTGGGTGAATCCCCTAGCTTGAGGAGCAGGGTGAGTATATCCCCAGGTCATAGCGTCCGGTATATGAATGAGGGATTTCTCACTTTTAGGGAAGGAATATGACCGCCTTCACTACGTTTATATTTCGGGTCAAGTTGGTTAGCGATTCCGACTTGGGTAACTAGGTTATGTGAGCACACCTAGTAAGATAGCACTTTAGAGGGAATCGTCCAGTGAGGGAATACTCGAAGGGATGGATGTACATATATATATATGTAATTCTTCTTAGTAGAGGTACGTATATAATGGTAGTAAATATTATATGTGGGGAATAATACAGTGTTTGTTGTATATACTTTATATAACTTGTGTCACGGTTATATGTTATGATTTAAAAGAAATTAGTTAAGTTAATTGGTGAGATAAATTTTAATCCAGGAATTATTATACTCGGGTTAGAGTAGTATGGCAAGGGGAGATTATACAAGGACTAGTTGGACGGGATAGTACAACTAGGTGGGGTTAAGGTAACCGTTAGGTGTGCACATTAGTGGAGGGGTGAGTATGTCCTCAAGGGAGTGCGAGCCTGACTTAATTATTAAGCGCATTCATGCATTTTAAATTACTTCAGATTATTGAGTTTCTAAATATTTTTAAAATGTTTTGGGCTCTAACCCTTTCTATAAAACTATTTTCAAAACCTTTTAGGTGTCCAGCCACAAAGACGCCAGGATTGATATTCTATTTCAGGGTCACGGAGCTGCGGTGTATGTGGATGCTAGTAGGAGCTTGGATTAGATGCTGCATTCATTATTTCCTAGTGTAGGAATCATCTATTAGTTTCACTTTTATTTAGGGCAAGTCGCCCAGACTTTTCAGTTGTAGTTTCCAAATTTTTTTATTTCGGTGTTGAATATTTGTATTGGATTATTTACTTTGGTGACCGATGGTTTATTTGGCATGTAGTTATTATTTAATTCATTTGTGTGAATGGATTATATTTATTTCTGCATGTGTTGTTTGATTTAATTAATAAGATAAAATTTGGCTCCAATTTTTTGGAATACTAGGTGGTTAGTAAGTTTTAAAAAGGGTTTAGACAGTGATGCTAAGGATCAACCAACTGGGATTCCTATTTTAATTTTATATAGGACTAATCACGCGGTATTTTATTAGGCGGGGTGTCACAGATGGTATGAGAGCATTAGGTTCTAGTGTACTTAGGATCTGTGCGGCTTTTCACGTTTCAGGTTAGTGTTCTTTGCTTTAGAACCCTATCACAGGATTGTTGTATTCTCATAAATATGAGCATTTGTGTGCTTTTTCCAATTACTTTATATTTGAGGGTGAACTCATATGATTCGATTCTCATTTCACATGCCGCCTAGGAGAGAGAGGGCAGCTAGGGAAGTAGGGGGAGGTGAGACTAGGGAGGGTCATCAGGAGTCAGAGTTACCGAAGAAACTGCTTGAGATGATTTTGGCAGCATAGGTAACTAAATTAGTTACGCAGGCAGTTGAAGAGACGATGATCGCAATGGCAAGGTACTTTCCACGAGATCCACCACGGGCGTTAATGGTACCGGATGTTCAGGCCCACCCGGGTCAGTCGGAGTGGCATCAAGTACGAGACGTCTTTCAAAAGGGCCACCCACTAGAGTTTTGCGGGGGTTTAGATGTGATGCTAGCGTGTCAGTGGAAAAGGGATATCCAGCATCACCTACGCATGGTAGATTGCAATGAGGTGCAAAAACAAATGCTATCCACTTTTAAGTTAGTGGGAACAACGCTACAGTGATGAGAGTCGATCACCACAGTTCAGGAAAGGGATACATTTGCAATTATAGAGTTTTGGGTGCGGTTCGACTGCAAGTATTTTCTGCCAGTAGTGGAGACCGAAATGAGGAGAAAATTTAGAGAGGTGACTCAAGGGGACCGTTCGATGGCCGATTATGAGGACAAATTCACTCGTTTAGCTTATTTTGTACCGGATGAGGTAAGCGATGAAGAAAGAAAGAAGTCAAGGTTCATGGATGGGTTAGTCTGGAGGATCAGGCAACAATTGATTGGTAATCCAGCATTAATAGCTTATATGGACGTCGTAAATGCAGCACTCCTGCACTGTCAGGAATATCACTTCCATGTGAGAGGAAGAAAGAGGGGAGGGGAACCCAGTCAGTCGGATAAAGTGGGAGGGAACATTACCAGTGGGGTATCTATGCAGCAGACTGGGGGACATCCGGGGCAAGATTCCAGGCAGGGGAATCAGGCCAACCGATTTAGGTCTTGAGGCTATCGATAGGATGGCCAGGACTTTCGACAAGGCCAACAAGGATGGGATCAGTGGCAGGATGAATTTATTAGGAGTTGTTTCATGTATGGGGAAGCGGGACACGTGAAGAGAGATTGTCCTCAGTGAGGCAGGGCTTAACTGCAGGATGAGGTCCTGGATATGCAACCACTACATCAAGTCATGGGTGCATACGGGCAGGGGGAAGCTACTTAGGAACTCGAGGATCAGCCATTGCAACTAGAGTATGGATGTAATTATCTTTTATCCTATGGGCATGGGGTATGTTTTGGGTGACAGTTAGGGTGTCGTAATATAATATTATTTTTCATTAAAATTCGCAAGTGAGTTGGATTTAGTTGGTGCACTGGCTGTAGCAGCCATAGTATGTTCATAAGATTTTTCTGTGGGGTAGCGGAGTCCTTTGGTGTTAACCACGAGAGAATAGAGGTGCACACTAAGAGAAGGTTTGAATTATGCGAGGGATCGCAACTTTCGAGAATTATGGAAGTAGGGTAGATGATTTTTTTTATCGGATGGATAGCGAAGGATTTGAACTATTATGAATAGTGGGGAGTAAGTTTTAGTGTTCGCGACACTAGGGTATGAATGATTTTTACTACGTATCACCTGAGAGGGCATCTAGCCTATATATATGTGTATATATGTTGTATTGTGTGGTGAGATAGACACATAATGAGGTCTTGTGTTCTTATACTTATACCGACAAGTAGGGGTGTTTACTGAAGTGAATCAGGGTGGTTAGATTTATTTTTGAGAAGGGAGAGATAGCTCAGGGTATATTTTGTGCAAGAAATAGTGATAGTAAGGGTACATTATTTTATGTTTTCTTTTGTAGCATAAGGGTAGGCGTGTATGCTTTTGTGTTAAGAGACAAGTATTTGGGGGTACATGTTATGGACTGAGGGGATAACGAATCTCAACGACCGGTAATGTTAGGTAATAGTGTATCGGGGGGTTCCTTGTTTAGATTTTGCTTGCGAGACGCCGCACGCATGAAACTTAGCGCAACGTTGGATGTTGGGAGATGTTTGATCGTTAGTACATGGGTTGGGTACCCCTTCCATTATATATGTATGTGATATGACTACGGGTTGGAAGCTAAATTAAGGGTCACGACTAATATTCGGGTAACTTTCGTGCGGTAAAGCACGGGAATAGGGTGTATGGGCACCCGGGTTAATTAAGGCAACTTTTGTGCGGTCAAGCACGGGTACAGGGTGTATGGGCGCCCTGGTTAATTAAAATGCATATATGTGTAATTTATAGTTAGAAGTGGGAGAGATAGATATAGCGATCTTAGAGGCACATGACTAGAGAGTTATATTTGAAGCTTGGAGCACTAGGTTTATCTTAATTTCGAGGACGAAATTCCTTTGTAAAGGGGGAAGTATGTAACACCCCGTAAATTTGAGGATTTAAAATTTAATTATTTTGGGGAGAAATATAAATATTTAAATTGGAGAAACTTAACTTTATGATTTGGAGAATTTATTTAAAAGGGAAGAATTATTTTTATTTGGCGACTTTAAGTTAAATTGTTCGAATTAATGTGTGTCGCATTTTGAGGTCGAAATTTGGAAATATTATAAAGTATTTCGAATGACAATTCTGAGTGCGCAGTTGAGTCCGGATGGGTCGAGATAGTCAGAAAATAGTACTCGGGGGTAGTAATCGGGTCTCGGAGCATTTTTGGGCATAGCGGGGCCCACACGGGGTGATTCGAGCCATTCTAATTAGGCCCGTATGGCCTAAAACGGGATTAGGGGTTTTAAACCTAATTGGGGGAAAACATTGAACGGCATTTAACAAATCCTAAACATAGGGGTTGAGGGAGACACAGAGGAATCAAATCTAGAAACAAATTGGGAACCTTTTTGGAGACAAATTAAGGGACGGATTGGGGTGTTATTCACCAACACGTTCTCTACACCAACGGATAAGACTCTACGAACAATTAGAGGCAAGTGGTTAAATGTTGTGATTTTAAATTGATGATAATCAATTCATACTATGGGAGATGTAAACCAAAATTTGTTTTGGGTGGGTATTAATGTAAAATGGGGTTTTCGGTAATTGATACACTTTAATGGGATTAAGGGTGAATTTAGTATGTTTATGATTCTGGAATATTGAGGTGTGAATCGTATGTTAAAACCAGTAAGAATCGATGGTTAATTTTTTTTAATAGGAATGAAAATCGTATTTGGGGATTTGAAACCCGGAGAAAACCCAAATTGGGAAACTGTTGGAATTAATGGAAATTAGTTGATTAATTAAGGTCTCTAGAATGTTTAGACCCTTTTATTATGTGGAGATAATGTTGGTTGTTTTTGGTTAAGGGTTTGGAATGAAACAAAATCATTAGGGTTCATCAATGACTGAAACAGCAAGTCGAAGAAGACGAATGCCTATTCGATCGATCGATCGACCCAGGGGATCGATCGATCGATGGTCTCAGAATTTTGGTTGTTCGGCCTGTTTATATATATTAGGGAAATTAATTTAGGATTAATCCACTACTTTTAGTTAGTGATAAATTCATATGGGACAAATATTTCTTAACAGTTATAAGGGGATATCATTGGGCTTAGGAGGCTGATAATTGTATGTCACGGGACGATTAAATTTTGGGAATTAATTCGTAGATATTGGTTTTGGACCAAGGGAAAAGGTTCAGATATTGTAGTTGAGTGGCACTACATTATTAAAGTAATCGAAGTTTAATTAATTAGTTAAGGGGGGAATATATAATCGAATATTAACGATGGTTCGGGCCAAGTGAGCGGGTCCGGGTATAATGGTTGGGTGACACCAAGTGTTAAATTTATTGATGTGTAAATTAATTAAATTAGAGTCGGACCAGACACTCGGATTGGTAATGATTAATTGATGTGTAAATTAATTAAATTCGAGTCGAATCATAGACTCGGGTAAATATTATATAAATTAATGTGCAAAGTATTTATATAGGAGTCGGACCATAGACTCGGAAAAATATTATATTAATTGCCGCGTGAATTGAATTAATTAGAGTCAGGCCATAGACTCGGGGAAATGATCAATTAATAAGTGAGAAAATTTAATTAAGTTGAGTCGGACCACAGACTCGGGAAATTACATGCTAGTGTTAAGGTATTTTATTTAGTAGACGGTAAATCCGGGGTTTATATTATATATATACGGAGTAGTGATAGTATTTATATATATATATATATATATATATATATATATATATAGGTGTGTGTGTGTGTGTGTATGTGTGTATATTGTGTGTGCTATTAAATATCAGTGACTAGATATTTAATTAATTTATATACTCTAGTGCTATCAAGGGAGGTTGCGCGATGTGGGTGAATCCCCTAGCTTGAGGAGCAGGGTGAGTATATCCCCAGGTCATAGCGTCCGGTATATGAATGAGGGATTTCACACTTTTAGGGAAGGAATATGACCGCCTTCACTACGTTTATATTTCGGGTCAAGTTGGTTAGCAATTCCAACTTGGGTAACTAGGTTATGTGAGCACACCTAGTAAGATAGCACTTTAGAGGGAATCGTCCGGTGAGGGAATACTCGTAGGGATGGATGTACATATATAAATATGTGATTCTTCTTAGTAGAGGTACGTATATAATGGTAGTAAATATTATATGTGGGGAATAATACAGTGTTTGTTGTATATACTTTATATAACTTGTGTCACGGTGATATGTTATGATTTAAAAGAAATTAGTTAAGTTAATTGGTGAGATAAATTTTAATCCAGGAATTATTATACTCGGGTTAGAGTAGTATGGCAAGGGGAGATTATACCAGGACTAGTTGGACGGGATAGTACAACTAGGTGGGGTTAAGGTAACCGTTAGGTGTGCACATTAGTGGAGGGGTGAGTATGTCCTCAAGGGAGTGCGAGCCTAACTTAATTATTAAGCGCATTCATGCATTTTAAATTACTTCAGATTATTGAGTTTCTAAATATTTTTAAAATGTTTTGGGCTCTAACCCTTTCTATAAAACTATTTTCGAAACCTTTTAGGTGTCCAGCCACAAAGACGCCAGGATTGATATTCTATTTCAGGGTCACGGAGCTGCGGTGTATGTGGATGCTAGTAGGAGCTTGGATTAGATGCCGCATTCATTATTTCCTAGTGTAGGAATCATCTATTAGTTTCAGTTTTATATAGGGCAAGTCGCCCAGACTTTTCAGTTGTAGTTTCCAAATTTATTTATTTCGGTGTTGAATATTTGTATTGGATTATTTACTTTGGTGACCGATGGTTTATTTGGCATGTAATTATTATTTAATTCATTTGTGTGAATGGATTATATTTATTTCTGCATGTACTGTTTGATTTAATTAATAAGATAAAATTTGGCAACAGTTTTTTGGAATACTAGGTGGGTAGTAAGTTTTAAAAAGGGTTTAGACAGTGATGCTAAGGATGAACCAACTGGGATTCCTATTTTAATTTTATATAGGACTAATCACGCGGTATTTTATTAAGCGGGGTGTCACAGATGGTATCAGAGCATTAGGTTCTAGTGTCCTTAGGATCTGTGTGGCTTTTCACGTTTCAGGTTAGTGTTCTTTGATGTAGAACCCTATCACAGGATTGTTGTATTCTCATAAATATGAGCATTTGTGTGCTTTTTCCAATTACTTTATATTTGAGAGTGAACTCATATGATTCGATTCTCATTTCACATGCCGCCTAGGAGAGAGAGGGCAGCTAGGGAAGTAGGGGGAGGTGAGACTAGGGAGGGTCATCAGGAGTCAGAGTTATCGAAGAAACTGCTTGAGATGATTTTGGCAGCATAGGTAACTAAATTAGTTACGCAGGCAGTTGAAGAGACGATGATCGCAATGGCAAGGTACTTTCCACGAGATCCCCCACGGGCGTTAATGGTACCGGATGTTCAGGCCCACCCGGGTCAGTAGGAGTGGCATCAAGTACCAGAGGTCTTTCAAAAGGGCCACCCACTAGAGTTTTGCGGGGGTTTAGATGTGATGCTAGCGTGTCAGTGGAAAAGGGATATCCAGCGTCACCTACGCATGGTAGATTGCAATGAGGTGCAAAAACAAATGCTAGCCACTTTTAAGTTAGTGGGAACAACGCTACAGTGATGAGAGTCGATCACCACAGTTCAGGAAATGGATACATTTGCAATTACAGAGTTTTTGGTGCCGTTCGCCGCAAGTATTTTCTGCCAGTAGTGGAGATCGAAATGAGGAGAAAATTTAGAGAAGTGACTCAAGGGGACCGTTCGATGGCCGATTATGAGGACAAATTCACTCTTTTAGCTAATTTTGTACCGGATGAGGTAAGCGATGAAGAAAGATAGAAGTCAAGGTTCATGGATGGGTTAGTCTGGAGGATCAGGAAACAATTGATTGGTAATCCAACATTAATAGCTTATATGGATGTCGTAAATGCAGCACTCCTGCACTGTTAGGAATATCACTTCCATGTGAGAGGAAGAAACAGGGGAGGGGAACCCAGTCAGTCGGATAAAGTGGGAGGGAACATTACCAGTGGGGTATCTATGCAGCAGACTAGGGGACATCCGGGGCAAGATTCCAGGCAGGGGAATCAGGCCAAGAGATTTAGGTCTTGAGGCTATCGATAGGAGGGCCAGGACTTTCGACAAGGCCAACAAGGATGGGATCAGTGGCAGGATGAATTTATTAGGAGGTGTTTCGTGTATGGGGAAGCGGGACACGTGAAGAGAGATTGTCCTCAGTGAGGCAGGGATTAACTGCAGGATGAGGTCCTGGATATGCAACCACTACAACAAGTCATGGGTGCATACGGGCAGGGGGAAGCTACTTAGGAACCCGAGGATCAGCCATTACAACTAGAGTATGGGGGTAATTATCTTTTATCCTATGGGCATGGGGTATGTTTTGGGTGACAGTGAGGGTATCGTAATATAATATTATTTTTCATTAAAATTCACGAGTGAGTTGGATTTAGTGGGTGCACTGGCTGTAGCAGCCATAGTATGTTCATAAGATTTTTCTGTGGGGTAGCGGAGTCCTTTGGTGTTAACCACGAGAGAATGGAGGTGCACACTAAGAGAAGGTTTGAATTATGCGAGGGATCGCTACTTTCGAGAATTATGGAAGTAGGGTAGATGATTTTTTTCTATCGGATGGATAGCGATGGATTTGAACTATTATGAATAGTGGGGAGTAAGTTTTGGGGTTCGCGACACTAGGGTATGAATGATTTTTACTACGTATCACCTGAGAGGGCGTCTAGCCTATATATATGTTGTATTGTGTGGTGAGATAGACACATAATGAGGTCTTGTGTTCTCATATTTATACCGACAAGTAGGGGTGTTTACTGAAGTGAATCAGGGTGGTTAGATTTATTTTTGAGAAGGGAGAGATAGCTCAGGGTATATTTTGCGCAAGAAATAGTGATAGTAAGGGTACATTATTTTATGTTTTCTTTTGTAGCATAAGGGTAGGCGTGTATGCTTTTGTGTTAAGAGACGAGTATTTGGGGGTACATGCTATGGACTGAGGGGATAACGAATCTCAACGACCGATAATGTTAGGTAGTAGTGTATCGGGGGGTTCCTTGTTTAGATTTTGCTTGCGAGACGTCGCACGCATGAAACTTAGCGCAACGTTGGATGTTGGGAGATGTTTGATCGTTAGTACATGGGTTGGGTACCCCATCCATTATATATGTATGTGATATGACTACGGGTTGGAGGCTATATTAAGGGTCACGACTAATATTCGGGTAACTTTCGTGAGGTAAAGCACGGGAATAGGGTGTATGGGCACCCGGGTTAATTAAGGCAACTTTTGTGCGGTCAAGCACGGGTACAGGGTGTATGGGCGCCCTGGTTAATTAAAATGCATATTTGTGTAATTTATAGTTAGAAGTGGTAGAGATAGATATAGCGAGCTTAGAGGCACATGACTAGAGAGTTATATTTGAAGCTTGGAGCACTAGGTTTATCTTAATTTCGAGGACGAAATTCCTTTGTAAAGGGGGAAGTATGTAACACCCCGTAAATTTAAGGATTTAAAATTTAATTATTTTTGGGAGAAATAGAAATATTTAAATTGGGGAAACTTAACTTTATGATTTTGAGAATTTATTTGAAAGGGAAGAATTATTTTTATTTGGCGACTTTAAGTTAAATTGTTCGAATTAATGTGTGTCGCATTTTGAGGTCGAAATTTGGAAATATTATAAAGTATTTTGAATGACAATTCTGAGTGCGCAGTTGAGTCCGGATGGGTCGAGATAGTCAGAAAAGAGTACTCGGGGGTAGTGATCGGGTCTCAGAGCATTTTTGGGCATAACGGGGCCCACACGGGGTGATTCGAGCCATTCTAATTAGGCCCGTATGGCCTAAAACGGGATTAGGGGTTTTAAACCTAATTGGGGTAAAATTTTAATGGCATTTAACAAATCCTAAACATAGGGGTTGAGGGAGAGACAGAGGAATCAAATATAGAAACAAATTGGGAAGCTTTTTGGAGACAAATTAAGGGACGGATTGGGGTGTTATTCACCAACACGTTCTCTACACCAATGGATCAGACTCTACGAACAATTAGAGGCAAGTGGTTAAATGTTGTGATTTTAAATTGATGATAATCAATTCATACTATGGGAGATGTAAACCAAAATTTGTTTTGGGTGGGTATTAATGTAAAATGGGGTTTTCGGTAATTGATACACTTTAATGGGATTAAGGGTGAAATTTAGTATGTTTATGATTATGGAATATTGAGGTGTGAATCGTATGTTAAAACCAGTAAGAATCGATGGTTAATTTTTGTTAATAGGAATGAAAATCGTATTGGGGATTTGAAACCCGGAGAAAACCCAAATTGGGAAACTGTTGGAATTAATTGAAATTAGTTGATTAATTCAGGTCTCTATGATGTTTAGACCCTTTTATTATGTGGAGATAATGTTGGTTGTGTTTGGTTAAGGGTTTGGAATGAAACAAAATCTTTAGGGTTCATCAATGACTGAAACAGCAAGTCGAAAAAGACGAATGCCTATTCGATCGATCGACCCAGGGGATCGATCGATCGATGGTCCCAGAATTTTGGTTGTTCGGCCTGTTTATATATATTAGGAAAATTAATTTAGGATTAATCCACTACTTTTAGTTAGTGATAAATTCATATGGGACAAATATTTCTTAACAGTTATAAGGGGATATCATTGGGCTTAGGAGGCTGATAATTGTATGTCACGGGACGATTAAATTTTGGGAATTAATTCGTAGATATTGGTTTTGGACCAAGGGAAAAGGTTCAGATATTGTAGTTGAGTGGCACTACAATATTAAAGTAATCGAAGTTTAATTAATTAGTTAAGGGGGGAATATAGAATCGAATATTAACGATGGTTCGGGCCAAGTGAGCGGGTCCGGGTATAATGGTTAGGTGACACCAAGTGTTAAATTTATTGATGTGTAAATTAATTAAATTAGAGTCGGACCAGACACTCGGATTGGTAATGATTAATTGATGTGTAAATTAATTAAATTCGAGTCGAATCATAGACTCGGGTAAATATTATATAAATTAATGTGCAAAGTATTTATATAGGAGTCGGACCATAGACTCAGAAAAATATTATATTAATTGCCGTGTGAGGTGAATAAATTAGAGTCAGGCCATAGACTCGGGGAAATGATCAATTAATAAGTGAGAAAATTTAATTAAGTTGAGTCGGACCACAGACTCGGGAAATTACATGCTAGTGTTAAGGTCTTTTATTTAGTACACGGTAAATCCGGGGTTTATATTATATATATACGGAGTAGTGATAGTATTTATATATATATATATATATATATATATATATATATATATAAATTAATTAATTATCTAGTCACTGATATTTAATAGCACACACAATATACACACATACACACACATACACAGACACACACCTATATCAAGGGAGGTTGCGCGATGTGGGTGAATCCCCTAGCTTGAGGAGCAGGGTGAGTATATCCCCAGGTCATAGCGTCCGGTATATGAATGAGGGATTTCTCACTTTTAGGGAAGGAATATGACCGCCTTCACTACGTTTATATTTCGGGTCAAGTTGGTTAGCGATTCCAACTTGGGTAACTAGGTTATGTGAGCACACCTAGTAAGATAGCACTTTAGAAGGAATCGTCCGGTGAGGGAATACTCGTAGGGATGGATGTACATATATATATATATGTGATTCTTCTTAGTAGAGGTACGTATATAATGGTAGTAAATATTATATGTGGGGAATAATACAGTGTTTGTTGTATATACTTTATATAACTTGTGTCACGGTTATATGTTATGATTTAAAAGAAATTAGTTAAGTTAATTGGTGAGATAAATTTTAATCCAGGAATTATTATACTCGGGTTAGAGTAGTATGGCAAGGGGAGATTATACCAGGACTAGTTGGACGGGATAGTACAACTAGGTGGGGTTAAGGTAACTGTTAGGTGTGCACATTAGTGGAGGGGTGAGTATGTCCTCAAGGGAGTGTCAGCCTAACTTAATTATTAAGCGCATTCATAGATTTTAAATTAATTCAGATTATTGAGTTTCTAAATATTTTTAAAATGTTTTGGGCTCTAACCCTTTCTATAAAACTATTTTCAAAACCTTTTAGGTGTCCAGCCACAAAGACGCCAGGATTGATATTCTATTTCAGGGTCACGGAGCTGCGGTGTATGTGGATGCTAGTAGGAGCTTGGATTAGATGCCGCATTCATTATTTCCTAGTGTAGGAATCATCTATTAGTTTCAGTTTTATTTAGGGCAAGTCGCCCAGACTTTTCAGTTGTAGTTTCCAAATATATTTATTTCGGTGTTGAATATTTGTATTGGATTATTTACTTTGGTGACCGATGGTTTATTTGGCATGTAATTATTATTTAATTCATTTGTATGAATGGATTATATTTATTTCTGCATGTACTGTTTGATTTAATTAATAAGATAAAATTTGGCACCAGTTTTTTGGAATACTAGATGGTTAGTAAGTTTTAAAAAGGGTTTAGACAGTGATGCTAAGGATGAACCAACTGGGATTCCTATTTTAATTTTATATAGGACTAATCACGCGGTATTTTATTAGGCGGGGTGTCACAGATGGTATCAGAGCATTAGGTTCTAGTGTCCTTAGGCTCTGTGCGGCTTTTCACGTTTCAGGTTAGTGTTCTTTGATGTAGAACCCTATCACAGGATTGTTGTATTCTCATAAATATGAGCATTTGTGTGCTTTTTCCAATTACTTTATATTTGAGGGTGAACTCATATGATTCGATTCTCATTTCACTTGCCGCCTAGGAGAGAGAGGGCAACTAGAACAGTAGGGGGAGGTGAGACTAGGGAGGGTCCTCAGGAGTCAGAGTTATCGAAGAAACTGCTTGAGATGATTTTGGCAGCATAGGTAACTAAATTAGTTACGCAGGCAGTTGAAGAGATGATGATCGCAATGGAAAGGTACTTTCCACGAGATCCACCACGGGCGTTAATGGTACCGGATGTTCAGGCCCACCCGGGTCAGTCGGAGTGGCATCAAGTACAAGAGGTCTTTCAAAAAGGCCACCCACTAGAGTTTTGCGGGGGTTTAGGTGTGATGCTAGCGTGTCAGTGGAAAAGGGATATCCAGCGTCACCTACGCATGGTAGATTGCAATGAGGTGCAAAAACAAATGCTAGCCACTTTTAAGTTAGTGGGAACAACGCCACAGTGATGAGAGTCGATCACCACAGTTCAGGAAAGGGATACATTTGCAATTACAGAGTTTTGGGTGCGGTTCGACCGCAAGTATTTTTTACCAGTAGTGGAGACCGAAATGAGGAGAAAATTTAGAGAGGTGACTCAAGGGGACCGTTCGATGGCCGATTATGAGGACAAATTCACTCGTTTAGCTAATTTTGTACCGGATGAGGTAAGCGATGAAGAAAGAAAGAAGTCAAGGTTCATGGATGGGTTAGTCTGGAGGATCAGGCAACAATTGATTGGTAATCCAACATTAATAGCTTATATGGACGTCGTAAATGCAGCACTCCTGCACTGTCAGGAATATCACTTCCATGTGAGAGGAAGAAAGAGGGGAGGGGAACCCAGTCAGTCGGATAAAGTGGGAGGGAACATTACCAGTGGGGTATCTATGCAGCAGACTGGGGGACATCCGGGGCAAGATTCCAGGCAGGGGAATCAGGCCAAGAGATTAAGGTCTTGAGGCTATCGATAGGATGGCCAGGACTTTCGACATGTCCAACAAGGATGGGATCAGTGGCAGGATGAATTTATTAGGAGGTGTTTCGTGTATGGGGAAGCGGGACACGTGAAGAGAGATTGTCCTCAGTGAGGCAGGGGTTAACTGCAGGATGAGGTCATGGATATGCAACCACTACAACAAGTCATGGGTGCATACGGGCAGGGGGAAGATACTTAGGAACCCGAGGATCAGCCATTGCAACTAGAGTATGGAGGTAATTATCTTTTATCCTATGGGCATGGGGTATGTTTTGGGTGACAGTGAGGGTGTCGTAATATAATATTATTTTTCATTAAAATTCGCGAGTGAGTTGGATTTAGTGGGTGCACTGGCTGTAGCAGCCATAGTATGTTCATAAGATTTTTCTGTGGGGTAGCGGAGTCCTTTGGTGTTAACCACGAGAGAATGGAGGTGCACACTAAGATAAGGTTTGAATTATGCGAGGGATCGCTACTTTCGAGAATTATGGAAGTAGGGTTGATGATTTTTTTTTATCGGATGGATAGCGATGGATTTGAACTATTATGAATAGTGGGGAGTAAGTTTTGGTGTTCGCGACACTAGGGTATGAATGATTTTTACTACGTATCACCTAAGAGGGCATCTAGCCTATATATATGTTGTATTGTGTGGTGAGATAGACACATAATAAGGTCTTGTGTTCTCATATTTATACCGACAAGTAGGGGTGTTTACTGAAGTGAATCAGGGTGGTTAGATTTATTTTTGAGAAGGGAGAGATAGCTCAGGGTATATTTTGCGCAAGAAATAGTGATAGTAAGGGTACATTATTTTATGTTTTCTTTTGTAGCATAAGGGTAGGCGTGTATGCTTTTGTGTTAAGAGACAAGTATTTGGGGGTACATGCTATGGACTGAGGGGATAACGAATCTCAACGACCAATAATGTTAGGCAGTAGTGTATCGGGGGGTTCCTTGTTTAGATTTTGCTTGCGAGACGTCGCACGCATGAAACTTAGCGCAACGTTGGATGTTGGGAGATGTTTGATCGTTAGTACATGGGTTGGGTACCCCGACCATTATATATGTATGTGATATGACTACGGGTTGGAAGCTATATTAAGGGTCACGACTAATATTCGGGTAACTTTCGTGCGGTAAAGCACGGGAATAGGGTGTATGGGCACCCGGGTTAATTAAGGCAACTTTTGTGCGGTCAAGCACGGGTACAGGGTGTATGGGCGCCCTGGTTAATTAAAATGCATATTTGTGTAATTTATAGTTAGAAGTGGGAGAGATAGATATAGCGAGCTTAGAGGCACATGACTAGAGAGTTATATTTGAAGCTTGGAGCACTAGGTTTATCTTAATTTCGAGGACGAAATTCCTTTGTAAAGGGGGAGGATGTAACACCCCGTAAATTTGAGGATTTAAAATTTAATTATTTTTGGGAGAAATAGAAATATTTAAATTGGAGAAACTTAACTTTATGATTTGGAGAATTTATTTGAAAGGGAAGAATTATTTTTATTTGGCGACTTTAAGTTAAATTGTTCGAATTAATGTTTGTCGCATTTTGAGGTCGAAATTTGGAAATATTATAAAGTATTTCGAATGACAATTCTGAGTGCGCAGTTGAGTCCGGATGGGTCGAGATAGTCAGAAAATAGTACTCGGGGGTAGTAATCGGGTCTCGGAGCATTTTTGGGCATAGCGGGGCCCACACGGGGTGATTCGAGCCATTCTAATTAGGCACGTATGGCCTAAAACGGGATTAGGGGTTTTAAACCTAATTGGGGGAAAATTTGAACGGGAGTTAACAAATCCATAACATAGGGTTTGAGAGAGACACAGAAGAATCAAATCTAGAAACAAATTGGGAACCTCTTTGGAGACAAATTAAGGGACGGATTGGGGTGTTACTCACCAACACATTGTCTACACCAACGGATCAGACTCTACGAATAATTAGAGGCAAGTGGTTAAACGTTGTGATTTTAAATTGATGATAATCAATTCATATTGTGGTGTGTGTAAACCAAAATTCGTTTTGGGTGGGTATTTTTGTAAAATTGGGTTTTCGGTAATTGATCTACTTTAATGGGACTAAGGGTGAAATTTAGTATGTTTATGATTCTGGAATGTGGAGGTGTGAATCGTATGTTAAAACCAGTAAGAATCGATGGTTAATTTTTGTTAATAGGAATGAAAATCGTATTGGGGATTTGAAACCCGGATAAAACCCAAATTGGGAAACGGTTGGATTTAATGGAAATTGGTTGATTAATTAAGGCCTCTAGGATGTTTAGACCCTTTTATTATGTGGAGATAATGTTGGTTGTGTTTGGGTAAGGGTTTGGAATGAAACAAAATCTTGAGGGTTCATCAATGGTTGAAACAGCAAGCCGAAGAAGACGAATACCTGTTCGATCGATCGATCGACCCAGGGGATCGATCGATCGATGGTCCCAGAATTTTGGAAGTTCGGTCTGTTTATATATATAAGGGAAATTAATTTAGGACTTAATCCCCTACTTTTAGTTTGTGATAAATTCATATGGTACACATATTCCTTAACAATTATAAGGGGATATAATTGGGTTTAGGAGGGTGATAATTGTATGTCACGGGACGATTAAATTTCGAGAATTAATTCGTAGATATTTGTTTTGGACCGAAGGAAAAGGTTCGGATAATGTAGTTGAGTGGAACTACAATATTAAAGGAATCGAAGTGTAATTAATTTGTTATGGGGTGGGGGGAATATAGAATCGGATATTAACGATGGTACGCGCCAAGTGAGCGAGTCCTGGTATAATGGTTGGGTGACACCAAGTGTTGAATTTATTGATGTATAAATTAATTAAATTAGTGTCGGACCATAGACTCGAATTGGTAATGATTAATTGATGTGTAAATTAATTAAATTAGAGTCGAATCATATACTCGGGTAAACATTATATAAATTAATGTGCAAAGTATTTATATAAGAGTCAGACCATAGGCTTGGGGAAATATTATATTAATTGACGTGTGAAGTGAATAAATTAGAGTTGGACCATAGACTAGGGGAGATGATAAATTAATATGTGAGAAAAATTAATTAAGTTGAGTCGGGCCACAGACTCTGGAAATTACAGGCTAGTGTTAAGGTCTTTTTTATTAGTACACAGTAAAGTCGGGATTTATATTATATATATACGGTGTAGTGATTATATATATATATATATATGTGTGTGTGTGTGTGTGTGTGTGTGTGTGTGTGTGTGTGTGTGTATATTGTGTGTGCTATTAAATATCAGTGGCTAGATATTTATTTAATTTATATACTTTAGTGCTATCAAGGGAGGTTGAGCGATGTGGGTGAATCCCCTAGCTTGAGGAGTAGGGTGAGTATATCCCCCGGTCATAGCGTCCGGTATATGGGTGTGGGATTTATCTCACTTTCAGGGAAGGAATATGACTGCCTCCACTACGTTTATATTTTGGGCCAAGTTGGTGAGCGATTTAAACTCGGGTAACTAGGTTATGTGAGCACACCTAGTAAGATAGCCGTTTAGAGGCAATCATCCAGTATGGGTATACTCAGAGGGATGGATGTACATATATATATATGTGTGGTTGTTCTTAGTAGAGGTACGTATATAATGGTAGTAAATATTCTATGCGGGAAATAATACAGTGATTGATGTATATACAATATATAACTCGTGTCACGGTTATATGTTATGACTTAAAAGAAATTAATTATGTTAATTGGTGAGATAAATTTTAATCCAGGAATTATTATACTCGGGTTAGAGTAGTATGGCAAGGGGAGATTATACCAGGACTAGTTGGATGGGGGTGGGGTTAAGGTAACCGTTAGGTGTGCACATTAGTGGAGGGGTGAGTATGTCCTCAAGGGAGTGCGACACTAACTTAATTATGAAGCGCATTCATGCATTTAAAATTACTGCAGTTAATTCACTTGGTAAATATTTTCAAAATTTTTTGGGTTCTAACCTTTGCTATAAAACAATTTTCAAAACCTTTTAGGTGTCCATCCACAGGGACACCAGGATTGATATTCTATTCCAAGGACATGGAGCTGCGGCATATGTGGATGCTAGCAGGAGCCTGGATTATATGTCTTATTCATTCTTTCCTAGAGTAGGAATCATCTATCAGTTTCAGTTTTACTTAGGGCAGGTCGCCCAGACTTTTCAGTTGTAGTTTCCTGATTTATTTATTCCAGTGTTTGATATTTGTATTGGATTATTTACTTTTGTGACCGATGGTTTATTCGGCATGTAGTTATTATTTAATTCGGTTGTGTGAATGGATTGTATTTATTTCCACATGTAATGTTTGGTTTAATTAATAAGATAAAATTTGGCAGCATCTTTTTGGAATACTAGGTGGTTAGTAAGTTTTAAAAAGGTTTTCGACCGTGATGCTAAGAATGAACCAACTGGAATTCATGTTTTAATTTTGGTATAGGACTGATCACCCGGTATTTTATTACGCGGGGTGTCACAACTTAATGATAAGATAGTGTACCTACATATCGACATTGATTAGATAGAGCTCTAGTCAGACGCTACCTACAAGGAGATACCAGTAACAATTCTGGACCGTCGGGAGCGGCGAATTCTATCCAAGCTTATTCCTTTAGTTTCGGTGCAGTGGGGACACTATAGGGAGGACGAGTTGACTTGAAAGAGGGAGGATGATATGCGAACGAAATATACTGAACACTTCTAGCTAGATACGTAATCTTCTAGATTTCGAGGACGGAATCCCGTTATTAGGGGAAGAATGTAATACCCCATATTTTTCAAGAATAAATAAAACCATTTTTGGAATAAAGAAAAATTCATGGAAATTAAATTCAATCGATGAATTTAATTTATTAGTTATGAAGAAGTAATTTGTTAGTATGTCATAATCATGTGAGATTGATTTTTATGTGAATAATTACAATAGAAAATAACTGAATGTGTAGTGAAAAAATTAATGTATGATGTGTGACTCAATTATAAATATAATTTGGAATAAAAATAATTGGGACGCATTCCTGGAAGCTTTATGGTCTTATTTAGGTTTTTTACACCTTTTGAAACGATCTCGGAGTATTGGTATATAAGTTGGGAAACTTTTGGGCTAGTTTAATTATGGGTTCGGGCCCACTTGGGGTCCAATATTAGGAAAATAAGGTCAAATTGGGGCACTTTATCAAATACATAACCCTAGCAGCCCCACCTCAAGAGAGAAAAGAACAGAGGTTTTTGATATATTATTAAGATCTGGAAATTTAGTGACATTGAACTCATATGATATGCCCCAGATTTGATTTGAATATAGATGAATTTATGATAGAAAATCTGGGCTAAGGGACTTGATCCATTTATGTAAATTTTGGGATTTGGAGAAAGAATTAAATGTTAATACATCTATTTATTGTTCTAATACAAGAATTTAGTCGTAGGGACCTGTTCATAAGTTTGTGAGGAGGAATTAACCATGTGAATGGATCTTGGGAGAAAATTGGGAAATCTCATGTAACACTCCATAGATTTTAAACCGGTCTGAATTTAAATATATTCAGAATTCGGGAAAAATAAAAAATTTGGATTAAATTATTTTTTGTAATTTAAAATGTTGGATTTTATTTATGAAAAATAAGATTTAATCGGAATTGAAATCGGGGGCAACATTCATTTTTATTAACATTTATACATTTTGGGGCGTCTTGGTAGCGATTCAGGGGTGAGTCGATTCAGCCTTATAGCGGAATCGATTCGGTTTAGTCAGGGGCAGCAATTTTATAATTTAACTAGAATTCTAATCATAATCAAACTCTACTCTTTTTTCCACTTAAATTAACTCAGGGTTATACTTTTCTAATCATTTTTTAACAAACTTTACAACCAGAAGGCTCCTACAATTTTATCAACTTTCACCTACAAACCCTGCCCCCAAATTTAATCAAGATTCAACTCAAAATTTGAAGTCCTGATTGGTGTTTTCTCGAGCTTTTTCAAGAATTAATCTTTCTTAATTTTTAGAGAGGAACACAAACATATAATGAAAAATTTTAATCGACTCTTCAGTAGGCACGAACACTTCTATTTTCTCTCTTTAGTATGATGCATTTTTAATGTCGCACAAACCTTAATTTACATACTTTTATAAATTAGCAACCTTAATTAGGGAAAGTGAAACTAATTTGGGACTATTTTTCTTAAAAATCTTAATCTGAATTAATGATTATAACCTTTGTGTGCTTAGGGTAGAGGTTAGGTTTTGGGTAATATGGGTATAGGTTTTCTTATAGAAACCATAGTAATTTGATTTAAATGAAAACTAGATTTGTACAACCACATAAAATTATGTAAGTATGATTAAAATGAATTATTATTGTGTGCTTCATAAATTCGCATGATGTCGATATTATATTTGTTGAATAAAATAAATTATTCTAATAACGACGATGGATTGAATAAATTAAATTGAGATTAATTATAATTATATGAGAAATTGTCTTTTTGTTGATAAATTTGATTGTCCCACTTAGTGTGTCAGTTATAATCATCACCGCGAGGGCGACGAGATTTTGGGTAGTATGCTATCACCTTAATTTTAGGAATACTTACTAGGTATGGGACTAGCAGGTAGTCCGTATGTTCGGTTAACACATTCTAGGTATGTGACTAGATAGTGTAGATTTTTAGGGACCGGAGGGTTGATTTTGATGTCATTCTAGTTAATTGTATAGTCTATCCACAAGGCTAGGAAGATATAAATAATAAACATTCATTCGACAAAATACGATAGGACGAGTTTGTATTTTGGAGAACTCTAGGTATGGGACTAGGGGTAGGTTTGAGAATTTATGCTCTAAAATAGGGTGGGGTTAAAATAAAATAATGAGAAAATGACATGATGAGAAAAGAAGAAATTGAGAAATAATACCTAAGATAATTAACAAGTAGTAAAATGAATTTGTGGCACGAGTATGTGGAGGGCTGACAGTTAAATGGGCCGACTGACTATAGAGACGTGGGTGTGTGTTGGTGTCACAAGAATGTGCGGACTGACAGTTAAACAGACAGACTGGCTATAGTGACGTGTCGTGAACCTCACGAGTATGTGTAGAACTAACAAGATACGGGTTAAACTGGTTATGGTGAGGGGAATGGGTGTGATGTGTAGAACTTTGGGCATGCCAAGAATGTGTGCATGGTCGATAAGGGGTCGACTGGCCATACTGGTGTCACATGCATTAAAATAATTGATTAATTAAAATAAGTAAGGATAAGAATAAAATTGTGAATAATAAATGCTAATGGAATATTTGGGTTTATACTTTAGGGTGGATCGGTTGAATGTAGATAGTGGTAGTTTACATTTATTCCCACATTATTAAATATCTCATTTAAATTAAAATATTCAATTGTGGTATTTATTGCGTATAATGCGATTGTCTGGGTTGACGGACCCTAATTGGGGAGAGTTCCGTGTATTCATGCAATGGGCTCTAACCCATTGCGTTGACTAAAATTTTACGTTTAGCATGGCAGTAGCTGCAGGGGAGTATTGGAGATATTTTCTATGTGTAACTGGAGTTTATTATAGATGCTTAGTAGTTTAGATTTATTTTCCTTTATATCGAATTTCTATTATGAGACTTTACTTATGGATTTGGTGGGCCAATTGGTTCCATAATTGCTTGCGGTTTTTTTCAGATATTTATAGTTTGATCATTTAATTTCGATTTATATTCATTGGAGATTGGATTTATTTACAGATTATCATGATGATGGATTTTATTATTGCTTGAATGGTATTATTATTGGGATAAATTTAATTATTATCTCGTGGAATGAAATTTGTAAGTCTCATATCTATCACATGCTAAGAACCATTACTTATTTAGTGATGTCCAATATAGTTTCACGGCGACGGCTATCCACCTCGCTTTTTAGACTGCGCTGGGTGTTACGTCTCATATTGAAGAAACATAGAAAATCCGGGCTTCTGCCCAGGTCCAAATCAATTCGGACATTAAGGGGAATAAATTTGTTTGGGCGAATCGATTTGGCCCCTGATGCAGGACGAGTTGGGATTGGGGATGGATCAGGGGTATTTTTAAAAATCCATACGAGTTGGTGGGATGGTGTTTGGGACAACGAGGATTTTATTAAAAAAGATATTGTGACACTTACATTAATTTGGAAATTTCATTTAACTAGATGGATAAATAATCTTTTAAGAAATAAGGAATTAATAATTAACTAGATGGTCAATTATGATTGGGTGAATATTTATGGATATCAATTGGGATACCTTAGGTAATCATAGAGTAATTACCTATACATGTTATATGAGAATAATATATACTTATATTTATTTGTGTGGACATATAAATATTCATGGACGTTCCTATTGGTTGGGGTTACGCGCATTCGGGACAGTAGCACACGTTGGGCCAGACGGGCTAGACATTGTGCAGGTCATTATTATTGGTACTATATAGCAACACCATCTATTAAAGGTAGGTGTAGATACTGGGATCCTTTTCATCGTTGGGTATGGGTCGCGAATTGGTGTACTACGTAGGGATCTCCCCAATTTTGTGTGTTTTGTGAATCCTAATTGGATAGAAGATTCCTTCGGACTTACCGATAGAGCACGAACGTGACACAACTGGTAGATGCCTTTGAGTGTCGCATATATGAAAGGACATATATATAATTGCCTGAATTAATTGACATTGATTAATCTGTCTAAGAATGTAGGCAGTAGATTACGGGCCCATACTATGTTGTGCACAATAGATGTTTATGTCTCCTCACGAGATATATGAGACTGGAATACTTTTGGTATTGATAATATGAATGTAGACGATTACTTTTAAACATGTTGACTATAGCTAATGCGTTTGATATTAAATTGGAACAATTGTCATTTTTTTATTTTTGGACTTGTTTGGGTACGGGTAATATCATACTTAGATGAGGGGTGAAATATTAATCGTATGTGAGCAATAATGGGGGGTATTTTTTTTTAATCGGCTGTATTTCTTGCACTTTAAATTAAATTCGTTAATTCTTACAACTGTAGGGCGCTGAACCAAATTTAAATATTCCCCCCCCCCCCCAGATGCTCCTAGACAGAGAAAGCAAGACTGTTGACGGATCAGCCTTGCAGTCTCTTTTTGCTCATTGAATTATCCAGATTTATTGATTCTAGTTTAGGTGCTACTCCACCTCAGTTTATTTATTTTACTTGGGATTTTTTTATGATCATAAGCATGGGATTTATTTACTTCATGATGTTAAGTTGGATTTCTTATACACTTAGTGCTTAGTTGGATTTTATTATCGTTTTGGATATTAATTTGAACGTAATTATGATTTATCAATATATGTTCATACGGTTTGAGACTGAGAATGGTATTAATTGACAAACAAGACCGATCTCCGGCGTATTGTGTTTGGCCAACATTTACGTGAGAAATTGGGGGTTGTTAAAGTCGGTGTTTCTTTTCCCTAAGATTTTATCCCCTAAACTTAACTCTCTTATTTGTAATTTTTAGTGTGGGAAAAATAGGGCAATAATTTTATTCATTAACAAAGGTTAGACAAAGGTTAGACAAAGGTTCTAAACTTATAATTTGAGAGTGGCTTGAGATTTAGAGACTTTCACTTTTTCAATATTGCTTTTATTGTTAAACAATGTTGGAGGCTTATTCTCTTCCCAAATTCTTTGTCGTCTCAAGTCTATATATTTTTCCAATTATTCCTTTTTGGATGCGAGGAAGGGGTTCAGGCCCTCTTTATTTTGGTCTAGTCTTTTACAAGGTAGATTTATTCTAATATAAGGGCTTTATAAGAGGGTGGGTGGGGGTTCTACCATTTTTATCTTGGAGGACCCCTAAATTCCCTATCATAAGAATTTCAAGGTTTTGTGTCCAAAACCTTCGAATTGTGAATATAATGATGTCAACGATTTGATGTTTAGGAATGCAGGGTGGGGGGAAAGTAAGATCTGGTTAAATCCCATTTTCTAAGGCCCTGTTTGGTTGTTCCCAAATTGTAAATTGGATCATTAATAAATTGCCCCATTTACAAATTGACTCATTAATTGTGTTTGGTTTCATTAATGAAATGATTCATTAATTGTCCCATTTTAACTCATGTGCAAAATCTGAAATTGGATCATTTCACAAAAAATGTGAAATGAATCCATTTGAAATAGGAGCCACATTAAGTGCGTGTCCCTTCTCCCCCTTCATCTTCCCCTCCCCCTCTCCCTCTCTCTTTCCCTCCCCCTCTCTCTCTTGATTTGTTTTTATATTTTTGTATAGAACCTTAACATCAATTTCAAATTACCAAACATCGTGTCAAATTGAATTTAACTCATTTCAAATTCACTAATTTATAATTCACTAATTCACAATGAAACAATTTACATAATCAAACAATTTGCGCAATCAAACTGGGCCTAAATCAATAGGCTGATGTTATTCTTAAAATCCATTTAAGTCGAGTTAGATAAAATAATAGCTTTTGGTGGTCCTTGCTATCGATGGCAATTATTCGGTCAAATCCTGTTAGTTATGTGGTGAGATGACGAAAAATAACATTGCTAATATTCCATCATCCTCTTGGAATCCCAACCCATCTATTTGGAAGGCCATTTTGAACTTAAATACCCCCCCCCACAACACACACACACATACACAAAAAAAATGTATTTCTTTTGGTTGAGAGTTTGTGTTAATGTTCTTCCAACTAGAGAAAATCTTTCTCATAAAAAGTGTAATAACGCACCTGTGTGCAGATTACGTTATATATGGGTGCAAAATTTAAAAGAATTTGGGATATGATAAAAAAAATTATACTCACTATATATATAGTGCGCCCACTTTGATTAGGTGGACTTCGGATTTGGTGGGTGTGTCTTCCTCTTTTTCACAAGCTATTGAGATATTGTATAAAGTGACATGTGTTGGTTGTTAAGTTTGGTAAAAGTAAAACTCTCACATATTTGAAGGTCATAGCAAGCCATCGTGTGTCATTGTGGATCTTTTTTGGAATGTTTATTCAGGTTTTATTAATATTTTTGTTGTGCGGGCAACCACATTGACAGGTTCTAGTTTGATGCATTTAAGTTGATGTTCACCTCATATGGGTGAAAATTTAAAAAGCAATTGTCATGGTGCATTCCTTGCTAAAGTTGGTAAAGCGGCAGTGTGGGAGCGACTCGTGATCATTACGGAAATTTGGCTTTTGGATTTGTTAGCTCCATCACGGCTCCATCATCTTTTGTTTACGGACGTTGAAGCTCCATCTTGCTTACTTTTATATTTTTGATTTGAATATTTTTGATGTTGTGGTACAGATTGATTATAAACTTGCAATTGACTTGTGTTCCTCGAACCTTAAACGTCCATGGGGTGTGGTGAACATGTTAGATGACATCAAATTATTGGATTCAAGTTGTAGTATTTTTTTTCTTAGATTCAGAGAGATACCAATAAGTTAGCAAATTGAGTGGGAAAAGAAAAATGTTCAAATTATCTTCCTTTAGATTGGGTTTCAAATCTGTGTCCTTTTATTGATGTATTTGTTGTACTCAGATAATTTAGCTTAATATATGATATGTTTTAATTGTGTTAAGAAAAAGATTTGGTGACATAATTCAATGACGTAACTTGTTGTTTGGGGATCTAAATAATCATATAAATTATCCATCTTCTAAATGTGGGAGGACCGAATAATGGATCATTTACGTTGGGGTAAATTGTATTTTAAGTTTTTAAAATTATGGATCCTTTGTCTCAAACTAATATGAGAGTTTTCCATTTTAATCATGGATAACTTATATATATATATATATATTGTTAACGCAAAAATTCTCCATCTACGAGGACCAATTAGAAAAGGACACATGTCATCCTACGTGGCAATATTCGACATCCGAGGAGAGTTGGTCGGCACCCGAGGAGTATTAGTCGGCACCCGAGGAGAGTTGGTCAGTACCCGAGGAAAATTAGTTGGCACCCAAGGAGTATTAGTCGGCACCCGAGGAGAGTTAGTCGGCACCCGAGGAGAGTTGGTCGGCATACCAACCAGGAAGATCAAAGGATAACAATGCATTTAATGTGCATTAATGAAGATGGCAGCGCATTTAATGAGCCTTAATGTACATTTATACTGTATTAATAGATGACAACACATAGCATACCAAGCAATTCAACAATTAGATTCATTGAATGTAGACATAAATGTCTACATACAATGAATCTCTTTATCTCCCATCACTATAAATACATGTATCCCCTTAACCAAAAGGGGGGAGATCCAAAAGAGAGATCCGGGAGAACCAAGAAACTAAGAAACACCATACACAAGATACACATCCTTTCTCTCTCTACACCCTATGGTGCTATTGTAAACCCCTGGGAATAAAATAACAGTGGACGTAGGCTTTATTCATAACCGAACCACTTTTAAAAATCTTTGTCTCTCATGTGCTTGATTGGATTTCTTTTATCTATTTATCTGTGATCATAAAAATGGGATTTGGTCCAGTTTTTTGCATCAACAGATTGATGCCGTCTGTGGGAACGTGTTACAAGCATTGTTCTCCATCAAAAGCTAAGTTTTTTATTTTCTCTACGTACAATCAATTATATATTCTACATACATCTTTTGATTCAATCATGATTTTTATGTTTATATACATAAATTAATTGTCCAATTTTTATCTGCAAAATATTGCATATCATGATTTTAAAATCATAACTATTAGATTAATTCTTATTTAGAAATCTGAAAAATAGTGGATTTCATAAATCATAACTTTTTGCTTGATTCTCAAGTTTCAATTTTATATCATGGAATAAATATTTTAAATGATTACATATACCAATACATATGACGGTGGTAAGATTTGATAATTTTCATTATAAATTTGGTAAGATCTTTGATGTCTATTCAAATTCCCATCATATTTTTAATCAGAGAATGTGAAAAGGTTAAAGACAATAAAAAGTTTTCTCATGGAAATCATGACCCATATCTATTTTCTCTCTCTTCAAAGTTTGAGTCTCTTTGCATTCATTTTTATGAACTATATACTTAATTTGGTTCATCTTCCATCTATGTCAATAAAGTCAAATTGATTGATTTTTTATATAAATTTAGTAATAACTTCGATCATTCACCATATTTTTATCTCTCCAAATAGGGAATAGGAAGGGATCAATATAAAAAATAATTTTCTGTCACCTGAAAAATCATTACCCACCTCTTGTAAAAGATGATCAGTAAAACAATCATGACCATATCAAGACTCTGGGCACAAATTTGATATGTTGGCCCCTCGTTCATCACATCACAGGGTTTCTTTATCGGAATCACACGATATAGTGGATTAGATAATTATTCATTTAATTAACATTCTTAATGCTTAGATTTTACATCGAATGTTATTTTTCTTATCTAAGGATTCGAGATATTCTGGTCAACCATCCATATTGTTGGTCGACATCATCTTGGGCCACTTTTTATTAAAGGGAAGCTTAACCAGACCATTTTTATTTGTCGGAGATAAGATCTGAAGATCCATCAACAGCGTTGAAATAATTTTATCCATCTACGAGGTATCTTATTGTTGGTCAGAGACTCATATTGTAGCTCGGTGGTACTAATTGCAGGTCGACGATCATCTACTCCTTGATTGGCGGCATCCTAGTCTTGTTCGGAGGGTTCAATTTACTGGTCGGCAACTATCCAACCATCCATTTCTTGGTCGGCGACATCTGATATTGTTCGGTGACCATTCAATAGCTGGTCTGCAATATCAATGCACCATTTTTGTCGATTGGCAAAATCTCTCTGCTGGTCGGGGACCATTTGCTTCTTGGTCAGCACCATATATTCTATAACTTGAGATATCCTTAAATGTTGGTCGGCAACATCCATGCCGTTTGTCGGCAGCAGTAGAATCTTGGGCTATTAAAAAATGCGAAGCACCCCAGATATTTCTTTAAACAAGAGTTCAGCTTGGGGACAAACAGGGGGCTTAAGTCCTTTTTAACTTCTGATCACCCCAAAATTATTTTTAAAACCAAGTGATAAATAATTTTCAAACAGCAACTTATACCTAATTAGTTGTTGGAGATTAAATAACTTTACAAAAAACTCTACGTCTTATTTATGGCGCATATCTAATAATAATTTATCCATCTCACACACATTTGGCATAAAACATATTATTTCATATTTTGAAATTTTTATTGCCTTATGCTGATACACATCACATATTATTTGGCTGAATAATTATTCTCATGACAATAATTATTTGATCTAGTCTCGACAGGTGCTCGGGAATCTTATTAATATTTCATAGGGACGATATTAAATCCCGACCAAAGCTCAACCACAATCTTAAACCTCTGGAAACTATTATTGCTCGACATCAGGCAGTTTTACCTCGACATATCGGCCAACATATATTATTTCATTTTTTAAAATTAATATTTTTATTTCTCAAGCATATACATATCATATATTGATTGGATGAGTAAATTATTCTCACGACTAATCAATTCAGCCTACACAAATGGTAGAGCAAGATATTAATTTTTACAGGTACAAGACTCAACGTCGACGAATGCTCGGAAATAATCTGGAAACTATTATCATTGCTCAGCATGATGAAATTTCACCTCAGCAAGGAACTATATATTTTATTACTGCTTTGATCTGTGCTCAAGCACGAATTATTCTATATATCCATTCGGATTCATATTCTATATTCATCTCTTCATGGAGCTCGGCGAAATACTTATTATCATATTCAGCTCCGAGAAAAAGCTACAATAGTTATTATATTTCACCCCCAACGGATAGTTGGTCGGGGCAATTCTCATTTATATTCAGGCCCAGATATCGGCTCAAGCACAAATTATTCTATATATCCCTTGGGATTCATATTCTATATTCATCTCAACATGGAACTCGGCGAGATACTTATTATCATATTCAGCTCCGAGGAGAACTATAACATTTATTATATGTCACCCCCAATGGATAGTTGGTCAGGGTAATTCTTATTTATATGCAGGCCCAGCAAAGTTCTCAGCCATATTCTTATGTTCTGTAAAATATTATTCTTATTCGGGATTATGCAATTGTGCCTCGACAAGATACTTATTCAGCTTTGAGGAGAATTATAACATTCGTTGTATTTCACCCCCAACGGATAGTTGGTCGGATAATTCTTATTTATATTCAGGCCTCACAACGTTCTCGGCCATATTCTTATGTTCTGGAAGATCTTATTCTTGTTCGGCATTATATAATTCTACCTCGACAGATCAACGAGGCACTTTATTATTTTTAATTATTCTTTATATCTATTTGGATGCATATTCTATTCTTATGTCAGCTCCAAGGAGGTCTTCAACATTTATATTATCTTATTCCCAACAATCTGTTGGTCAGCGCCGAGGAGGACTCCACTATTTATTATATTTTATTACCAACAATCTGTTGGTCAGCGCCGAGGAGGTCTCCAGTATTTATTATATTTTATTCCCAACAATCTATTGGTCAGCGCCGAGGAGGTCTCCAACATTTATTATTTCTTATTCTATTCCCAACAATCTGTTGGTCAGCTCCGAGGAAGTCTCTATCTTTTATTATCAAAAATGTATTCCTCCGGGAAGTAAAACTTGTATTCCTCCGGAAAGTAAAGCTACTTGTATTCCTCCGGGAAGTAAAACTTGTATTCCTCCGGGAAGTAAACTTGTATGCCTCCGAGAAGTAAAACTTGTATGTTCCTCGGGAAGTAAAAATATTCCCAAAAATACCAACTTATGTTGGTTAGGAAGTAAATCTATTCCCAAAAATGTCAACTCAGGTTGGTCGGAAATAAGAAGCTGTCAACTATAGTTAGTCGGAAACATTTTATGAGTATGTGAAAGCGATCAAGCAAAAAGCATTCAAAGTTCACATTCCACGCTTGGGGGCTCTATTGAAAATCCAGTTGTTCATTCGGTAGCACATTCTCATAACATCATGCAGTCGAGCATCAGATTCAGCCCCAACTAATTATCATTCAGAAGTTATTTTTCTTGCTCAGGAGCTAATTTTGCTTATGAAGTTCAGGAGGCATATTCAGGAGTTATTATGCACATGCTATTGAAGTTCATGAGGCATATTGAAGTTCAGGAGGCATTCAGAAGTTCGGGAGGCATATTCAGGAGTTATTATGCACATACTTTTGAAGTTCAGAAGTCAAATTCAACATCTACAACACTGAGATCTTTACTACTACTGTCCCTACCAACATTGAAGAAGAAGTTATATGAAAATGTTTCGAAGTCCACCACTAGCTTGGTACTAATCAGATTGAGGAGTTGGGTTCAAAAGCTACTATGTTACTCGACAAAGTATTCAGAGGATCATAAATCAGAAGAATCAAGCACGTGAAGTTAGCACTCAGTTGCTCGGCACAGGAGGCAGTTGGTCGGCTAGCAAACCAATCAACATACTTGAAGATTATGACAAGCTACAAGCTGCATACTATGGTATTGTTGCATCCAAGTTCCCAGGTGTGATACATAGCACACGGAGTTCCTCAAAAGAAAGATTAGCAACCATCGATCAGCCTACATCATATGTCGTCCAAGAGATAATGCACTTTATGTTGAACAAATCAAGAAGGTAGATCAAGAATTTCACGAGCACCGAGCAACACTGCAGAATAAATACTCCATCCTTTCAAGTAAACCATCAAGCATGGAGCATTGGGGGCTTCTGTTAACGAAACAATTCGCCATCTACGAGGACCAATCAGAAAAGGACACATGTCATCCTACGTGGCAATATTCGACATCCGAGGAGATTTGGTCGGCACCCGAGGAGTATTAGTCGGCACCCGAGGAGAGTTGGTCAGTACCCGAGGAAAATTAGTTGGCACCCGAGGAGTATTAGTTAGCACCAGAGGAGAGTAGGTCGGCACCCGAGGAGAGTTAGTCGGCACCCGAGGAGAGTTGGTCGGCATACCAACCAGGAAGATCAAAGGATAACTATGCATTTAATGTGCATTAATGAAGTAAAACTTGTATGAAAAATGTCGCTAATGCCGTTTAATACAAGATTAAACTGTATAAGCAACTCCGAGAAGTTTGTTGGAGAAACCCTTTTCTTTTGAAAATAAAAATTATAAACAACAAGATGTGTTTACAAAAAACTTATGTACGAGAGTAATCAAGACTTTGTAATCAGTTTTTTTTTTAAAATAAGACAGTTTTAAAAATCAACACACTATAGACAGAGATGAGGAGATGAAGATAATCAACACACAGTTTTTAACGTGGTAAAACCTCTCCCAACAGAGGAAACAACCACGGTGACTTCTAAGTCACATAAACAAAAATCCACTAATAACAAATAATAGTTACAAACAATACAACATACATGCACACAAATCAACCTATTCTATGTTTAGGAATATACCCCACTTGGTGTCCTTCTAACTTCTCATAGATCTGATTGTTGATGATGTTCGTCCAGTTTGATAACTTCCTTTGCTTTAGCTTCCTTATGTCGACTCAATGATCTATGATCTTATACATAACACTTCCAGTGTAGTAGTGTGTTAAGTGTTTGTGAAGTGATTCCTATCACATGCATGAACTCACACACACTTAGATTTACAGACAGTCCTAGAAAAATTACATATAAAGTCTATATGCTGTGATTTTGTTTTCTTTCTTTCTTACAGAACTAAAAACCTGTTTGACCTTTAATATAACCCAGATTCCACGGATATCTCACTTCAAAATTGGTCAAGATCTTAATCAATCTCGGTTTTAAAAATATTTTTGAGACTGAAAATCTCCAAGTGTGAATCCAACTAGGTCAAGGTTAAGTTTCGTAAGAATAGAAACCATAAAACATTTTCAAAATCAAAACAGTAAAGATTTTCTTAAACCAAGTAAGAAATATGCAGATCTAGTGAAAATGTAACATGCAGAATGTAGATCTAAAGTTTCTATGAAAAAGAAACACAGATCTTCACACGAATGTTTAAGTTGTAAACAAGATCATAGACAAAGAGGTTATAGCTTCAGATGAACAAACCACTCTCTCTCTCAAACACTCAAGGTTGTGTTTGGGGTTAAGTGTATACGAAGGTTTGATTCAGAAAAATGAAGTGTTTAGGTTTAGTGTTAGGGTTTGGATAACTGTTTTTCCTTTCTCTCTCTTCTCTCTTTTCTTTTCTCTCTTCTCTCTCACTTATTTCTTCTCTCAATTTTTTTTCTCTCAGAAAGACGAATGCCCAAAAGTCTTGAAATGCTGAGAAGTGAAGGGTTTAAATAGGGGTGAGGGAAGATTCTGGAACAACGAATGGAATCAATGGCTTAGATCAAGTCTTTCTAACTTTGACTTGATCCAAGGGTTATGAAATAGCGGTGGTTAAGACGATTCTGATTGGTTCATAGATATAGCACCAGGATTGACTAAAAACACATGCAGACCTTCGATTAGGAATGATCCAACGTTCAGCAATGCACCAGGCAATCCTCTCACAAAACAAACACAAATTGATGCAACAAAAGGATGACAAGTGTAGGCATGTGATTGGTGATCAAACGCGCGTCAAACTTAATTACAAGCATCACCCTGAAGTCTCTAGCACTTTTATATTCTACCCAACCAAACAATTCAATGAAAACTGAAGTTTCCAAAATAGAATATTAACCCCACACATTTTATTAATGAAAACATTTATTTAAAAAATGTTTAAAAAATGTTTAAAAATATTTAAAAATTCCCAAAAAATTATTAAAGCTCCATTTTAAGGGGAATTAATCACACACTCAATTTCAAGCAATATGTACACATGTATGCACTTCTAATTGTGTGTAGTGTGATTCAACTTATACCTTCATGAATTATTGAAGAGGATTAGAGAGATAAGTTCTGAGGCTTTTTGGATTCTAGGTTAGACAACCAATTTTGTCACTATTTCCAGATTAGATGAACACTTATACAGTATAGACTTAAGCAAGTCAAAAGTATAAGGTTCTTCAATCTCCACCTTTGGAAATATGCTTAGTTCGCGAGTGTTGAACCGGGTTTTTAGATATGTTAATGGCGCTTTTATTGTCACAATACAATTGTAATTGATATCTTTAATCCCATAATCACTTAACATCTGTTTTATCCATAACAATTGAGCACAGCAACTTCCTGCTGCTATATATTCGGGCTCAGCCGTAGATAAAGATGTGCAATTCTGTTTTTTGCTACTCCAACCAACTAAATTATTGCCGACATAATAATAGGCACCTGATGTACTTTTACTATCATCAGTACAACCGGCCCAATCAGCATCAGTATACTCTATGATGGTGCTACAGGTATCCTTAGTGTACCTAAGTCCAAAATTAAGAGTGCCTTTTATGTACTTTATTATACATTTTACACTCAATAAATGGCTCTCTTTAAGGTTATTCTGGTAACGAGCACACAGACATACAGCATACATTATGTCTGGTCATGAGGCAGTTAGATAGAGTAGGCTACCAATCATACTACGATACAGTGTGGAATCAACTGACTTTCCAGTTTCATCTTTACATAATTTAACAGTAGTACTCATAGGCATTTTGGGAACTTTAGCATTATCTAAACCAAATTTCTTAACAAGATCTAATGCATACTTAGTTTGAGAGACAAATAGTCCATCAGAATTCTGTTTCACTTGAAATCCTAAGAAAAGTTGTAGCTCCCCCATAAGGGACATGTGAAATTCCTTATGCATAATAGCAGATAAAGATTTAACTTCAGAGTTTGAAGTTGACCCGAAAATGATGTCGTCTACATACACTTGGGCTATAATAATGTTTTTGTCAAAATGTTTGACAAAGAGAGTCTGGTCATTTCCTCCTCTCTTAAAACCCTTATCCAACAAAAAGTTGGAAAGGCGTTCATACCAAGCTCTAGGAGCTTGTTTTAAGCCATACAAAGCCTTTTTTAGACGAAAGACATGGTCAGGGTATTTAGGATCAATGAACCCTTTGGGTTGTTCTACATATGTTTCTTCGGACAGAATTCCATTGAGGAAGGCAGATTTGACATCCATTTGATAAAGTGTAAATTTTAAGTGACACGCTATGGCGAAAAGAAGTCGAACAGATTCAAGATGAGTGACAGGGGCAAAAGTCTTGGTAAAATCTATTCCTTCTATTTGTGAGTAGCCTTGATCAACTAGTTTAGCTTTGTTTCTAAGGATGACCCCATTTTCATCAGATTTGTTCTTAAAAATCCAACGTGTCCCAATAACATTTTTGTTTTGAGGCCGCGGTACAAGATACCAGACATCGTGAATGACAAATTGTAAAAGTTCTTCCTGCATAGCAGAAATCCAGTGTGTGTCATTCAATGCTTCATTAACATTTTTCGGTTCCACAAGGGAGACGAAACATGCATAATTAGCATAATTTCTTAACTGGGATCTAGTATGAACTGGCTCATTAGGATTACCGACCACGTTGTCAATGGGATGATCTTTAGAGACCCAGCCAGGTACTTCTGGACTCTCACTAGGCAATGAGTCATCTATTTCTGGTGAATCAGTTTTGAAATCATTTTCAGATTCAACCACAATAGGTGATTCAGATATCTTATTTTCGACAATAGTGTCGCTTACAATTACATTTATCGATTCCATAAGGGCCTTAGTACGCAGATTGTATATACGATAAGCACGACTGTTTGGGGAGTATCCTAAGAAGATGGCTTTATCACCACGTGTCTCGAATTTAGACAGATGTTCTCTGTCTTTACAGACATAACACTGACTTCCGAAAGTTCTTAGATATTTCAGGTTAGGCTTCTTACCGTACCACAACTCATAAGGGGTTTGTTTAGAGTTTTTCCTAAGGTAAACCCTATTAATAATATGACATGCAGTTCTAATAGATTCTACCCAGAAGTATTTAGGTAGAGATTTGGCATGCAACATAACACGTGCCATCTCTTGAAGAGTTCGATTTTTCTTTTCAGCAATACCATTCTGCTGAGGAGTTTTAGGGGCACTAAATTCATGTTTGTAACCGTTGTAGTCACAATATTCAACTATTCCTGTTTCTATGAACTCTCCCCCTCTATCACTACGAATGCGATTGACTTGTGTGTCCTTCTCATTTTCAATTCTTAGTAAAATTTTCAAAAAATTCTGAAACGTGTCAGATTTTTGTTTCAAGAAGGTAACCCAAGTGAATCGTGTGAAATCATCAACCATGACAAGGATATAACTGTGTCCACAAAGACTAACAGTTCTAGAGGGACCAATAAGGTCCATATGGATGAGATCTAGAGGTCTAGAGGTGAGAATGTCTTTAACCTTTTTATGCGAAGTCTTAACTATTTTTCCTTCCTGGCAATGACCACAGACAACACTTGAAATAGGTTTAATTTTAGGAATTCCACTAAACATATCTTGACTAGACAATCTACCAAGGATATCATAACTCAAGTGACCCATACGATTATGCCAGATTTCATTGTCATCCATTTTCACAATGTTACATGTTTCAGAACTAGTCTTGACAGTATAACAATTGTCAGGTGTTCTAAATCCTGTAATGATGCATTCACCTTTATCATTTAAAATTTTACAATTGTTCTTTGAAAAGGTGACTGTATGGTCAGAGTCACAAAATTGTGATATACTTAGGAGGTTGGCTTTAAGGCCTTTAACTAATAGAACATTTTCGAGAACAGGCATTCCTTCTTCTTTTAGAGTTCCTTTACCTATGATCTGAGATGAAACTCCATCACCAAAAACTACTTTCCCACCAGCAAATCTGGTTTTGTTTAAAAGTTTGGTTTCATCTCCTGGCATATGTTTAGAACATCCTGAATCTAAATACCAACCAGATGAAGTGTGTTCAGCTTTTAAGGCAGTGATAACAATGTTACACTTCATTTGGGGTAAAAGATCATCTTTTCTAACCCAAATAGCTCTAGTTTTAATTTTGCGCAAGTTTGCCCTCATTTGATAAAATTTTCGAGAAACACCTTTTTGTCGAAAAACATTGGGAGCAGCAAACTGATTATTGTGGAAAATTTGAGCTTTTGGTTTAGGAAAGTTTCTGGGAGCCTTTCTCTTAAATGAACTCTTAGTTTTGGTCTTTCTATTCCTGTAGTTAGAGTTCTTGTCAGGTTGTCTTGGAAGGACATAATGGTTACGATTTTGCCTAGAATAGTTAAAGTTCTTGTAGACAGAAGTGTTGTACACCGGGGTGTTTATATGCCTAGCATAACAACCTTCAAAGGAATGACCGTAAATGTCACAGTATGAGCAATATTGATTGCTTGAGGGATGAATTTCCTTAGGAAAACTTCTAAAAATGGGTTTAGCAGCATTTTGTTCAGTAGTGCTATTCCTATGAGGGATGGTTTTAAAGGTAGATTCAGCCTTTCTGATCAAAGGACAGACGTATTTAGTCTTAAGTGTAGTGTCAGCCTTAGAAGTACTAGACTCACCAATGTCTTTCTGTTGTTGCTTTTGATCAAATTCCTTTTTAATAAACTGAAAATCTGGACATGTTTCAATTGGTCTTTTGCCCCCAGACACAAACTTAATAGGTTCAAGTTTTGTAGTTTGTGGTTTGTTCTTAGGGAAAAATCCAATATCGGTTCTATCATCAGAATTGGTCTTGGAGTCAACAACAAAGTCAGTAAAAAAATTTGAATTGCTTTCAAACTTAGAATTTTTTTTTAAAACAGTAGCTGTCTTCATTTTTGCTTCCTCCAGTTCTAATAATGTTCCCTTGTGTTTCACTTCCAGGGTTTCATTAATTTTAGTCAAATCTTTTAGTTTTTGATCAAAAGTTTCAATCTCAGATTGATGAGACAGACACTGGTTAGTGTACTCTTCGGCATTCAGCTTCACAATAAGACTTAGATCATCTAATTTCTTAGTCAGGTCTCTAACAGTCTTCTCCGGTCTAGTGCCTTTTTTGAGAGTTTTAGCATACAAAGTATGGATATCAGGTAGGTCATCTGTGTCTGAGTCGCTAAGTGAAGTGTGTGTAGTGACTCCTAACGATTCAGTTTTAGTACTCACGCACCCATTTACATCGTCGTTATCGAGATCACTTTGACTCACACACACGGAACTGGAGCTAGCAAAATTTTCAGATAATAAAGCATCTAGGCCAGTTAAAACAGTATTCACACAAGCAGGAGTTGGAGCATCATTATCACACACAGGCATATCATCATTGTAAATGATCTTAGCATAAAAGGACATGCAAGGGTCAAGTACATTTGATGACACAAGTTCCTCTTCATCAGAGTCACTTGAATCATTCCAAGTTTTACAGACATTGGCTCTATTTTGTGTGTTGGCTTTATTCAGATTAACTCTGCAATCGTGAGCAATGTGACCTAATTTCCCACATCTAAAACATTCAATCTTTTTAAGGTCTCTAGTGGGTCTGGAGTTGTTATCCTTAGGATGTTTGTCAAGTCCTCTCTCATGAGGTTTGGGATTAGACAGAGTAGGATAATTAGGCTTGCGTTCTTTAGTTGCCTGTTTGTTTCTAAATTTAACAATTTTCTTAAATTGTTTAGACATTAAGGCAATCTGATTATCTAGTTTGTCTATATCACACTCCTCATCAGAGTCAGAGTTGGTCAAATTAGTCTCAAGTTTAGATATCTTAGAGGCAAAACTCAAGTTAGAGTTGGGCTATTTTCTTTGTGAATGATTTAATTGTTTCTTAAAGTCTAATTCCATTTCCACAGTTCTAAGTTTGCTACTGAGTAACTCGGGGGTAAGATTTTGATCACTCATTCCCTCAATAGCATACCTCTTACTGTCAAACTTTTGTGGTAATGATCTTAGGATTTTAGAGACAATTTCATTCCTATCATAAGTTATACCATTAGCATGCAACTTAGTAACTATATCAGTTAAGTTCATGTAAAAGTCATCAAAAGACTCAGAGTCAGACATAATCAAAGAGTTGTACTGCTGGGTAAGCATTTAAGTTTTAGCATCTTTAACTCTTGAGTCTCCTTCATGGGCAGTGATTAATGTGTCCCAAGCTTCCTTAGAAGTGGCACAAGATGAGATTCTTTTGAACTCATACTCATTAATAGACATAAAAATGGCATTCTTACCTTTATTGTTATTTCGAGAAATGGTTTTCTCTTCTTGGGTAAATTCACTTAAGATTTTATTTACCCTCTCATCACTTCCTTCAGTGGCTGGTTTAGTAGGATAAGTGTATCCATTTTCAATAATGTCCCAGACATCATCTCCTAAAGTCCCTTGGATGAAGGCAACCATTCTTCCTTTCCAGTAAGCAAAGTTGTTTCCATCAAAGAGTGGAGGCCTGGACAGATTACCAAACCTTTCATTCTTCTCGTCCATAGTTAGGTTTTTCAGAAAACGATTTCAGAAACACAAGATCTTTTTTAAATAAAGGTTAACAGGGCTCTGATACCAATTGAAAAACGTCGCTAATGCCGTTTAATACAAGATTAAACTGTATAAGCAACTCCGAGAAGTTTGTTGGAGAAAGCCTTTTCTTTTGAAAATAAAAATTATAAACAACAAGATGTGTTTACAAAAAACTTATGTACGAGAGTAATCAAGACTTTGTAATCAGGTTTTTTTAAAACAAGACAGTTTTAAAAATCAGCACACTATAGACAGAGATGAGGAGATGAAGATAATCAACACACAGTTTTTAACGTGGTAAAACCTCTCCCAACAGAGGAAACATCCACGGTGACTTCTAAGTCACAAAACCAAAAATCCACTAATAACAAATAATAGTTACAAACAATACAACATACATGCACACAAATCAACCTATTCTAAGTTTAGTAATATACCCCACTTGGTGTCCTTCTAACTTCTCATAGATCTGATTATTGATGATGTTCTTCCAGTTTGATAACTTCCTTTGCTTTAGCTTCCTTATGTCGACTCAATGATCTTTGATCTTATACATAACACTTCCAGTGTAGTAGTGTGTTAAGTGTTTGTGAAGTGATTCCTATCACATGCATGAACTCACACACACTTAGATTTACAGACTGTCCTAGAAAAATTACATATAAAGTCTATATGCTGTGATTTTGTTTTCTTTCTTTCTTACAGAACTAAAAACCAGTTTGACCTTTAATATAACCCAGATTCCACGGATATCTCGCTTCAAAATCGGTCAAGATCTTAATCAATCTCGGTTTTAAAAATATTTTTGAGATTGAAAATCTCCAAGTGTGAATCCAACTAGGTCAAGGTTAAGTTTCATAAGAATAGAAACCATAAAATATTTTAAAAATCAAAATAGTAAAGATTTTCTTAAACCAAGTAAGAAATATGCAGATCTAGTGAAAATGTAACATGCAGAATGTAGATCTAAAGTTTCTATGAAAAAGAAACACAGATCTTCACACGAATGTTTAAGTTGTAAACAAGATCATAGACAAAGAGGTTACAGCTTCAGATGAACAAACCACTCTCTCTCTCAAACACTCAAGGTTGTGTTTGGGGTTAAGTGTATACGAAGGTTTGATTCAGAAAAATTAATTGTTTAGGTTTAGGGTTAGGGTTTGGCTAACTGTTTTTCCTTTCTCTCTCTTCTCTCTTTTCTTTTCTCTCTTCTCTCTCACTTCTCTCTTCTCTCAATTTTTTTTCTCTCAGAAAGACGAATGCCCAACAGTCTTGAAATGCTGAGAAGTGGAGGGTTTAAATAGGGGTGAGGGAAGATTCTGGAATGACGAAGGGAATCAATGGCTGAGATCAAGTCTTTCTAACTTTGACTTGATCCAAGGGTTATGAAATAGCGGTGGTTAAGACGATTGTGATTGGTTCATAGATATAGCACCAGGATTGACTAAAAACACATGCAGACCATCGATTAGGAATGATCCAACGTTCAGCAATGCACCAGGCAATCCTCTCACAAAACAAACACAAATTGATGCAACAAAAGGATGACAAGTGTAGGCATGTGATTGGTGATCAAACGCGCGTCAAACTTAATTACAAGCATCACCCTGAAGTCTCTAGCGCTTTTATATTCTACCCAACCAAACAATTCAATGAAAACTGAAGTTTCCAAAATAGAATATTAACCCCACAAATTTTATAACCACATTTTATTAATGAAAACATTTATTTAAAAAAGTTTTTAAAAAATGTTTAAAAATATTCAAAAATTCCCAAAAAATTATTAAAGCTCCATTTTAAGGGGAATTAATCACACACTCAATTTCAAGCAATATGTACACATGTATCCACTTCTAATTGTGTGTAGTGTGATTCAATTTATACCTTCATGAATTATTGAAGAGGATTAGAGAGATAAGTTCTGAGGCTTTTTGGATTCTAGGTTAGACAACCAATTTTGTCACTATTTCCAAATTAGATGAACACTTATACAGTATAGACTTAAGCAAGTCAAAAGTATAAGTTGCTTCATTGTATTCCTCCGGGAAGTAAAAATTGTATGCCTCAAGGGAAGTAAAACTTGTATGTTCCTCGGGAAGTAAAAATATTCCTAAAAATGCCAACTTATGTTGGTTAGGAAGTAAATCTATTCCCAAAAATGTCATCTCAGGTTGGTCGGAAATAAGAAGATGTCAACTATAGTTGGTCGGAAACATTTTATGAGTATATGAAAGCGATCAGGCAAAAAGCATTCAAAGTTCACATTCCACACTCGGGGGCTCTATTAAAAATCCAGTTGTTCATTCGGTGGCACATTCTCTTAACATCATGCAGTCGAGCATCAGATTCAGCCCCAACTAATTATCATTCAGAAGTTATTTTTCTTGCTCAGGAGCTAATTTTGCTTATGAAGTTCAGGAGGCATATTCAGGAGTTATTATGCACATGCTATTGAAGTTCATGAGGCATATTGAAGTTCAGGAGGCATTCAGAAGTTCGGGAGGCATATTCAGGAGTTATTATGCACATACTTTTGAAGTTCAGAAGTCAAATTCAACATCTACAACACTGAGATCTTTACTACTACTGTCCCGACCAACATTGAAGAAGAAGTTATATGAAAATGTTTCGAAGTCCACCACTAGCTTGGTACTAATCAGATTGAGGAGTTGGGTTCAAAAGCTAGTATGTTACTCGACAAAGTATTCAGAGGATCATAAATCAGAAGAATCAAGCACGTGAAGTTAGCACTCAGTTGCTCAGCACAGGAGGCAGTTGGTCGGCTAGCAAACCAATCAACATACTTGAAGATTATGACAAGCTACAAGCTGCATACTATGGCATTGTTGCATCCAAGTTCCCAGGTGTGATACATAGCACACGGAGTTCCTCAAAAGAAAGATTAGCAACCATCGATCAGCCTGCATCATATGTCGTCCAGGAGATAATGCACTTTACGTTAAACAAATCAAGAAGGTAGATCAAGAATTTCACGAGCACTGAGCAACACTACAGAATAAATACTCCATCCTTTCAAGTAAACCATCAAGCATGGAGCATTGGGGGCTTCTGTTAACGAAAAAATTCTCCATATACGAGGACCAATCAGAAAAGGACACATGTCATCCTACATGGCAATATTCGACATTCGAGGAGAGTTGGTCGGCACCCGAGGAGTATTAGTCGGCACCCGAGGAGAGTTGATCAGTACCCGAGGAAAATTAGTTGGCACCCGAGGAGTATTAGTCGGCACCCGAGGAGAGTTGGTCGGCACCCGAGTTGAGTTAGTCGGCACCCGAGGAGAGTTGGTCGGCATACCAACCAGGAAGATCAAAGGATAACTATGCATTTAATGTGCATTAATGAAGATGGCAGCGCATTTAATGAGCCTTAATGTACATTTATAATATATTAATAGATGACAACACATAGCATACAAATCAATTCAACAATTTGGTTCATTGAATGTAGACATAAATGTCTACATACAATGAATCTCTTTATCTCCCATCACTATAAATACATGTATCCCCTTAACCAAAAGGGGGGAGATCCAAAAGAGAGATCCGGGAGAACCAAGACTCTAAGAAACACCATACACAAGATACACATCCTTTCTCTCTCTACACCCTATGGTGCTATTGTAAACCCCTGGGAATAAAATAACAGTGGACGTAGGCTTTATTCATAGCTGAACCACTTTAAAAATATGTGTCTCCCGTGTCCTTGATTGGATTGCTTTTATCTATTTATCTGTGATTATAAAAATGGGATTTGGTCTAGTTTTTTGCATCAACATATATATATATATATATATATATATATAAGTGAATAATAAATGGTTTATATATTATAAGTACAATTCTTCAAAGCGTTGAATTGTGTAAATCTGAACCAAAAACTTTTTTTTACAACACATGTAACTAATTTAAAAATTTTGGGCACAATTTCCTTTGTTTTACGGACTATCCACCCTATTTAAGAAATAAAAAAATTCCAACAACAAAATTAATAGCCTGTAACAACAATAATAATAATCCATCCAAAACCCCATATAAAGACATAAATGTCATAAATGTATTTAGTCTACAAAATATCCACGAATTGATAAGGTACAAATTTAGTCTACAAAATGTCACAAATGTCATAATGTATTTAGTTTACAAAATGCATTGAGAGTTGAGAAGGTTCAATTTTAGTCTATAAAATGTCATAAAGGTATTCAGTCACTGTATTATGATAAACCACATAACCACATCCATTATTGGAAGTAGATATGCTTGAAGTAGCTCAGAGACTCCAACTATGGCTATTTGGGCGATTTGTGAGAGACGAATGGATTGTCACTAGCTATCTTCCAATGGTGGATCCGTCTGTCCTCAAGCAGGGGTTTCAAGATAGTTGGAGATAAAAGTTTCTTTAAATTCCTGAACTCATCACAAAAAAACTTAAGTTCAGACCAAATAATAATCAAAATCGTATTCATGCTTTTATCAAAGTATTACACATTATAATAAATCAAAGCTGGTAGAAATGTAAACTATTAGATTTTCACACCATATAGATGGTAGAGGCACAAAGGTTAAACTAAATCAAAGATGGAAAAAAACATCATTATTACAATCATTACTTACATGTGAGTATCAATCCAAGACAGGGAAACTCTGAACCGAATCAGTACTGTTCTAAGTGATTATTACTGTTGTTGCATAGGATTGAAACCTGATAACGGTATTCCTCGGGCATAGGCATGGTTTGGATCATAACAGTGATGACGTTTCAGCGATACTGATGCATATTAAGAACAATTATATTAGTGATGCATATTAAGAACATGAAACAGAGATGCATATTAAAAACATGAAACAGAGACATTTTCCCGAGGAATACGTTGTTAATGAATGTATTAAGAATATGAAACATGAAACAATGATGTGTATTAAGAACATGGAATCTAAACATATTGAAAGAAGCAACTGAGAACCATTCAAGAATCTAGTATATGAACACTTACTAATCTTGTCAAATGTGTCTGAATCCCCAAAGGTAATGGAAGTTGATTTAGGCAGAACTCAAATAGATCTAATGCAACATGCTCTGTAAAAATATCTTGCCCAATCATATCAGCCCCCAAATAGTTCCTGCCCAATCATATCAGACCTAATGTGAAATCGTCGTCATGAGGTTGTTGATATACATATGTATAACACCAACTGTCATATATAATATGTATAATAGCAGCTGTTGTTATACATATTCTATATAACAACAAATTTTTTGTATATAATATATGTGGAGGTGGTTTACGATTTTCTACCTAAAGTATTTATTTAAAAACCAATGATAAATAAATTGAGGTGTAGAGGTCTTAGATTGAAGTTGTTAAGCCAGAGATAAAGTGCTTCTTATGTTTTCACCCCCATGAATCTATAAACATTATATTGCGTACCATATAAAAAGAAACATCAACATCCATTAAATTTAAAAAATCTAAAGAAATCAGTACACTCCCAAAATTGAGAATCAGGAGATATATTTCAAGTTTAGTATACCTCAAAGTGACATTTTCCCCATCCACTTACTTTTCTTTTTACACAAATTATCAACCTGCATACATAAAACTAATATTAATGCCAAGTCACTGCCAATTATACATATACCACTAATCTATGGGTTTCCTCGAGACGCTTGTGACAACCCGCCTACTAAAATAATAGGTAGCCAGCCAAATACTCTAATAATCACAGGAATCATAGATGGTCCATTCTCAGTATCACTGTCGATTAAAATAATAGTATGAGATAACCACCAATCATTTTAGAAAACGGACTGTCAAATTTAAAATTTTTGAAAGTAAAAGAAAAACACTTAGACAATCCCATTTGCAAAAACGGTGGATATCAAAAATCGATGAATGAAGAATGACAATATAAAAAATATCACCGAATAAGTTGTCGGTGATCAGACCAATACAAATAATTACATCAAGTATTACAAAAAAATATTACAATATATTAAATGAGTGCAATGCCTTGGGAAACACGCCCGAATAAGATAAACTGAACATAACTAGAGTACAAGGAGAAAGAAATATCGAATACAAATAACCTACAACATCCGCAATATGCTGTAGGTCCATGACAACCGGAATGGAATATGTAAATTTGGGTGTCTATGTGGAAGAGAACATATACGGTAAGGAATATATGCAGAAACAAAGAAATATAGATACGGGTCAGGGCCCGATTTGATATGATTACCATGTGACTAAAAATGCATGACAGTTAAGTGCGTAATTCTCTCGCAGATAACAGTAATATTTCTCACCTCTCAATCTAGCAGCAACCTAGCACAGTATTGTGAGATGTTCTAGTTAACCCTAAGTACTAAGGGATAACTTCTCCCCAGTCTCAACACTATGCCCTATTCATTCGTGGGGTGTCTGGAAAAGCAAAATCCAAACAAGGAACGCCCCCCCCCTGATACACTACTACTTAGGCAAGGTTGATCGTTGAGATCCATTAGACCCTAAGCACGAAATAATCAACAATTGTATGTGTGTGCATAAGTGTGGGAGGTCACATCTACACCTAATCAAGGAATATAAAAATAAACCCATCCATCATTTAATGGCACAATTCCTAATTTCTTTCTTTAGGAACATACATATATGGTAAATTCATTTTATCAAATGTTTACCAATTAATCTCATTTCAAAACTTTCTTTACCAAATTTTATTTCCTTTCTTCCATCCAGGAAAATACATAATTTAAAGCAAGTTTTATTATCATAAAAATGCTTTACTTTCATATCATATCATCCATTTTCCTTCTTCCATCTGAAAAATGTATTTAACATCCCATTTACCTTCTTCCATCCGGGAAATGTAAATTGAAGTCATTTTATTATCATAAAATGCTTTAATAACCAATAATGTCCCACATTATTGAACATAGTTATATATATCATATTATATAATGCAATCTAAGACCGCCTGTCCGGGTTTCCCCACTGTGCGCGCCCCTAAATGGCTATCATCTTCCAGGGCCTATCATCAAGACAACCTGGTATCCTATCAAAACGTCGGGAAGCGGCCATGTGCCTGCTGGATAGTCAAGATCACACCCGGAATCTCCTACCCATCGTAGAAAAATATACAATCACAAGCGCTCACATGGCCTAGGGACTATATCCACCCTGCATTCATTAGCCAGGGGGCTTCACCACAACGCGCGCAACTTATGATAGCGATTTAGAGAGGTGTGTATCCATAAATTAACATTTATGAAAAACATTACTTTTTCCATTTTGAAAACTTCCAAATTTTACTTTTCCAAAAATCATTCATTTAGCCATTTAGCACCAAGTTTTAGAATGTACATTTCATTCTTATTAAGTCATATTTTATTAATGATCTTAGACACAAAGTGCCACTAACCTCAAATTAGCCTCCAAGAGTTCATATCATTTCATAAACCCTCAAAGTGAGTCTCCATAATGGAGTGTCTTCCAAAATCTCAACATTAATATTTCAACTTCCAATTTATCTTTAGGTTAACCTCCTATATCATTCGGACATTAACCTATAAAAACTAGACCTCGGGTAAACCCAAATATCCACTCTTAGCCTAGGACATTAGTCTACCCAATACAACCCTCTTGGACTCCCCATTACTTCCCAAAGGAAGGTTCCTAAACCTCGAACGTAAAAGAAATGAGCTAAAACAAAACTAGAAAAATCTCACATTTTCAGAAGGGGTCGATCGATCGACCCCTGGCCGTCAATCGATCGAAGGCTTCGATCGATCGATCCCCCAGGCTTGATCGATCGATCATGGCAGACAGCTTCTTCCCCGAGAAGCTGTTTCGACCATTTACGAGCTCCCAAGCTTTTTATTCACTATGTAACCCAACAACAACAACAATAAATGCTACCCAATCACTTCTAAACATCATACAATTAATTATTTCTCCTCAAATCAAATTAAATCATAAGATTGAGGGTTTAAACACCAAAATCTACAAAAACCCATTTATGGTTTAAACCTCCCAAAACTTTACTACACATGCAGATTTATCACATTAAATCAATATCTAGCAAGTAAGAAACTTGACTCGAGGTTCGTAGTCTCGGATCACCTCCGGTAGTGACGGAATCCAACCCAAATCTTCCATTTTCTCTCTTCCTCTTCATTTCTACCAACTCTCTCCTCTCTCTCTCTCTCTCTCTCTCTCTCTCTCTCTCTCTCTCCTTTAGCTTCTCTCACAAAAATAAATAACAAGAAAGGGGGTGGGGGACTTATACGTGTCTGAAAACATAAATCCCCACTTTTAATTGCTAATACACCATTAAAATGACTCAATACCACATAATAGAGCCATAACGCGTAAAAAGTGCCTGAAACACAAAAATACAACATGGCACTTATTTCGACTATCTCGACTATTCTAAAAACAACCGCACCCCCTATTTTGGCATTCGAGAAACTGTGAACTATTTTTACGTTCCAATTTCATTTTATTTCATTAATTTTATCCTATTTTATATATAGGTCATAACCGTCATTTTACATATAACGACGCAATAATACCCAATATAACGCTATTTACCTTCGCATAACGGTAAATAGATAAAACATAGTAAATATTATCCCTAAGTCTCACAGAAAATAATATTTACTCCAACATCCCCTATTTTATAAAATTATCCCATCGGGCAAAATAGTATAAAATAGTCGCTCAAAAACCTGGGTTGTTACATACTCCCCCCATTATAGGGGAATTTTGCCCTCAAAATTCAGGCGTAACCCATAACCATATAAAGGGTATACTATACCAAAAATCGTGCTATTACACTAGCAAACCCCTCTGCAGTGCAGCGTCCCCATAAGACTCAGACTAAGGTCATCACTATCGATCTCAGTCCACATCATCATGCTATAACGTAGCGCCAAATCGTTCCTCATGAACTATCGATCCTACCCTTCTACTACGGGAGGAGATACCTACAAAATCTCGGCACAAATTGCCTTACTTTTCGAAACACATTACACCCTTACTAGGGAATAACTACTCTATCTTACAATCGCTAACCCCAACACTACTTACTTCTATTCGCATTGGTGTAGCCCTTAAAATTCTACTGCTCAATGAGCCCAATCTTTAAAGAAATGTTCCCGGACCACTCCCAGTCCAAGAAATATTCTATTCGCTGTTTCCATTCCAACGAACAGACAAGGCACACTGCCAACTATACTAGGCTACACACGACATCATGCTTATTGAAAACGATCCGAACTATTGTACAAAAATTCGATCCATAAAAACTACTACTTCAATCGTCCTTTAAATCAAACCCACCCATCCACTTATGGGTGGTAGGATATACCCCATATCCACACGATTCCCATTTCTTCCTGGAAATTTTACCAGTACCTTGACACGAATGTCTCGTCTCAGTTCACCACCATTGCTAGGAACCGCATACAGTTCTAGAGCTCCTACTACGAAGAGCTAGGCATACACTTCTGTACTTAGTCCACCCATTTCCATTGAGTAAGCAGTGATTGGTCCAATGATCCACAGTTTTCTCAACTAGAGTCATGACCATTGAATTACCGGCAATTCGATAAAAATGTCCACGGATATACCCGTCCTCATTCCACACTACTCTCTACATACTGGTAGGTAAAAGGGTCAATCATGGACATGAACGCTCTTACAATAGCGTCCCCTCGGTTAAGCTCGCTCCACTTGGCATTCCATGCCACGACTAAACTATCAGACGGTTTTCTACTCGGTGCCTATACTACTCTCGTCCGCATTGCCATAGCGAAAGGGAATATCCTATCGATAGTCCTTTACGATCACAAACTTGTTGTTCGTGAAAAGACCCAAATTCCTGCCCAGAAAGTAGTGCCTCTAATTCTTTAAGGAAAATACTACTACTATGAACTTTAAATCAAGATTGGGATGACACTTCGTAAAAGTGTGAGACACATGAACAATGGGTCCATGCTCCCGTATTAATACTTCCCATTCCTGGCAAAGACTCGTTTGTTAAATCCACTCTTGATCATAACAACACGAGTGCAAGAGAAAAATTCAGCTCATACTTCAACTCCTCAAAAGGTAGGTTACCAACGTAACACTCTATATACGAGAGGCCCCACCACTAACGGCCTAACATTCCAAATAGCTCGAGATCCCATACTTCTATTTCTAGGGACCAAATCCTACCTAGAGTTAACCCACAAACCTATTGTGGTCAACTCCCTACCACTTTCCTAAAATAATGTCACATGCCCTAAGGTCCTAGCGTCCTACGAATCCTAAGGTCGATTTATAACCTATCTAAGTCGTATGGGTCCTATCCTAATGACATCCCTAGTGTCCAAGACCTTTCCCAACTTCCGACATTCGCTCGGGTTCATTCATGGGACGTCTCGCCGAAGCAAAATCCAAACAAGGAACCCTCCCGTTACACTACAACCTCGCATTGTCGGTCGTCGAGAAGTAACGGTCTAAGACACATGATCGGGAACGCTAAGGCTCTAACTGGTAACTCTACTAATACATATATACTTCTACGTCCTACCATAACAATCAACTGGGGCATTTACTTTCTGTAAGATGCCACAATTATTTTATCCGAAAATACACATATACCTCGTTATAAATGTCCTTCTCATTAAGGCACAACCATAAGTCTCTATCGGACTTTCATAATCTTAGTCTTCCCCACATCGATCAGAGGAATACTATCATAGTGCTCATATATCGCACTTCAACTTAGCCCTTAATCACTCATTTACGTGATTCTCGGCTAAACTTTCCAACCCAACACTTAACCAACAGAAGGAAAGAAGAGAAAGAAAAAATTAAATGCACATCTCTCCACTTCCAACATTATTAAGGTTCATGCGTGGAGTGTCTCGCCGAAGCAAAATCCAAACAAGGAACCCCTCTGACACAATCCCCTTAACTTGTTGGTCGTGGAGATAAGGCAATATCACACACAAGCAAAGCAAACAAAATAATAGAACAAAAAAAACAAAGTAAAATAAAATAAAATAAATGAAAATTATCTACATACCGTAAACCACCTCTATAAAGTCTCAACCTATATCCAGGAGAGATATTATAGATCACTAGCTCTTTTCTAGGACTAGAAATAGGATATCCTCGTAATTTATTCGCTTGCTATCGCACCCACCAATCGAAGAATATCTCTACTCGTATAATACATATTATACAAGTAACACATACTACACATATCACCACTCGCCCCATAACGAGTGAGAGAAAAATATCGAACTTCCCTACCATGGAAGTCATATAGATACATTCACTATAATAATATCAATAATACCACAAACTCGATTTACACACCCGAATCTAGGGTAAATACCACACTACTTCATCTTATCATAAGGAATACTCCACCCTCACCTAGGGTGGAAATTCCCACCACCATTTATGCCAATCTTTTTGGCCACCAGTAAAGGTTCCAAGGCACGTGATTCTAGCCTTATCCAAACCAAACCACTTCCATTAATTCCCCAACTAGGCATCCTATTCTTTCCCTTGTTCTCCAGTCGACAAGATCGAAATGCATAGTTACCTTAACCTCTTCAGTAAAGAGAATATTCTACCAGCCTCCCCGGCCTTAGCTCCACGAGTCTTCCCCGGGTGGATGTCCACTAATGCGGTCTCATGAACACCACTTCTCCAAATGTATTAGCAACACTTACTTACGAGGCTATTATTTCCACTGAAAGGCCCTCTCTATGGGCAAAACATTTTGCCCCACCTTAAAGAGGCGACTACCATTTCTTCCACTTCAACCTTACTCCAATGGGTGAAAGATTTTCCTCAAATCCTCACACCTGGGAACTTCTATACCCATCTCTAGGCCAAAACTCTCGGGCCTTACGTTCTCACCGAACGAGGTTACACTTCATCTATCCAACCGAACTTCAACATGTGGTCCTTGTAAAGGACCTCTTAACTTCGAATTGACATTTCTTGGAGTCCTAAGTATAGTACCACTCTCTACCGACAGCGGTACTCGGGAAAACTATTTTCATTATACTTAGTAGTCACTGCAGCAATATAAAATAATTCTACAAAGGAGAGACCTCCAAAGCGGACCTTATTCCTGACCACAGCCTAAAGTTCTTAGTAATCCCGCCTCGTGAAGCCTTCACCGCAACCTACCTCGAAGCCCTATATCCGAAGACTTATAAGTCTCACCTGAACGCGCAAAAGATCTTCGGGGTTCTTGTATCATAGCAGGAGAACGGAATCTCATAAGAGAATTCAACGACCTTATTCCTAAGGCTCTACATCAAACAGAGAGAAACGCAGAAGACGTAGAATGTTGGCACAGATTCCTAAGGACTCTAGAACCTAATGCTCTGATACAATCTGTGACAACCCGCCTACTAAAATAATAGGTGGACAGCCCAATACTCTAATAATCACATGAATCATAGATGGTCCATTCTCAGCATCACTGTCGATTAAAATAATAGTATGAGATAACCACCAATCATTTTAGAAAATGGACTATCAAATTCAAAAAATTTGAAAGTAAAAGAAAAACACTTAGACAATCCCATTTGCAAAAACGGTGGACATCAAAAATCGATGAATGAAAAATGACAATATAATAAATATCACCGAATAAGCTGTTGGTGAACAGGCCAATACAAATAATTATAATCGAGTATTAGACATAAATATTACATTATATTAAATGAGTGCAATGCCTTGGGCAACACGCCCGAATAAGATAAACTGAACATAACTAGAGTACAAGGAGAAAGAAACGTCGAATACAAATAACCTACAACATCCGCAATATGTTGTAGCTCCATAACAACCGGAATGGAATATGTAAATTCGGGTGTCCATGCGGAAGAGCGCCTGTAAGGCAAGGAATATATGCAGAAACAAAGAAATATAGATACGGGTCAGTGCCCGGTTTGATATGATTACCATGTGACTAAAAATGCATCACAGTTAAGTGCCTAATTCTCTCATAGATAACAGTAATATTTCTCACAACTCAATCTAGAAGCAACATAGCGCAATATCGTGAGATGTTCTAGTTAACCCTAATTACTAAGGGCTAACTTCTCCCCAGTCTCAACACTATGCCCTATTCGTGCATGGGGTGTCTCGCAAAGTGAAATCCAAACAAGGAACCCCCCCAATACCCTACTACTTAGGCAAGGTTGATCGTTGAGATCCGTTAGACCCTAAGCACGAAATAATCAACAATTGTATGTGTGTGGATAAGTGTGGGAGGTCACATCTACAGCTACTCAAGGAATATAAAAATAAACCCATCCATCATTTAATGGCACAATTCCTAATTTCTTTCTTTAGGAACATACATATATGGTAAATTCATTTTATCAAATGTTTACTAATTAATCTCATTTCAAAACTTTCTTTACCAAATTTTATTTCCTTTCTTCCATCCAGGAAAATACATAATTTAAAGCAAGTTTTACTATCATAAAAATGCTTTACTTTCATATCATATCATCCATTTTCCTTCTTCCATCTGAAAAATGTATTTAACATCCCATTTACCTTCTTCCATCCGGGAAATGTAAATTAAAGCCATTTTATTATAATAAAATGCTTTAATAACCAATAATGTCCCACATTATTGAACATAGTTATATATATCATATTATATAACGCAATCTAAGACCGCCTGTCCGAGTTTCCCCACTGTGCGCGCCCCTAAATGGCTATCATCTTCCAGGTCCTATCATCAAGACAACCTGGGATCCTATCAAAACGTCGGGAAGCGGCCATGTGCCTGCGGGATAGTCAAGACCACACCCGGAATCTCCTACCCATCGCAGAAAAATATACAATCACAAGCGCTCACATGGCCTAGGGACTATATCCACCCTGCATCCATTAGCCAGGGGGCTTCACCACAACGCGCACAACTTCCCTTATGATAGCGATTTAGAGATGTGTGTATCCATAAATTAACATTTATGAAAAACATTACTTTTTCCATTTCGAAAACTTCCAAATTTTACTTTTCCAAAAATTATTCATTTAGCCATTTAGCACCAAGTTTTAGAATGTACATTTCATTCTTTTTAAGTCATATTTTATTAATGATCTTAGACACAAATTGCCACTAACCTCAAATTAGCCTCCAAGAGTTCATATCATTTCATAAACCCTCAAAGTGAGTCTCCATAATGGAGTGTCTTCCAAAATCTCAACATTAATATTTCAACTTCCAATTTATCTTTAGGTTAACCTCCTATATCATTCGGACATTAACCTATAAAAACTAGACCTCAGGTAAACCCAAATATCCACTCTTAGCCTAGGACATTAGTCTACCCAATACAACCCTCTAGGACTCCCCATTACTTCCCAAAGGAAGGTTCCTAAACCTCGAACCTAAAATAAATGAGCTAAAACAAAACTAGAAAAATCTCACATTTTCAGAAGGGGTCGATCGATCGACCCCTGGCCGTTGATCAATCGAAGGCTTCGATCGATCGATCCCCCAGGCTCGATCAATCGATCTTGGCGGACAGCTTCTTTCCCGAGAAGCTGTTTCATCCATTTACGAGCTCCCAAGCTTTTTATTCACTATGTAACCCAACAACAACAACAATAAATTCTACCCAATCACTTCTAAACATCATTCAATTAATTATTTCTCCTCAAATCAAATTAAATCATAAGATTAAGGGTTTAAACACCAAAATCTACAAAAACCCATTTATGGTTTAAACCTCCCAAAACTTAACTACACATGCAGATTTATCACATTAAATCAATATCTAGCAAGTAAGAAACTTGCCTCGAGGTTCGTAGACTCGGATCACCTCCGGTAGCGACGGAATCCGACCCAAAGCTTCCATTTTCTCTCTTCCTCTCCATTTCTCCCGACTCTCTCTCTCTCTCTCTCTCTCTCCTTTGGCTTCTCTCACAAAAATGAAGAAAAAGAAAGGGGGTGGGGGACGTATATGGGTCTGAAAACGTAAATCCCTACTTTTAATTGCTAATACACCATTAAAATGACTCAATACCACATAATAGAGCCATAACGCGTAAAAAGTGCCCGAAACCCAAAAATACAACGTGGCACTTATTTCGACTATCTCGACTATTCTAAAAACAACCGCACCTCCTATTTTGGCATTCGAGAAAGTGTGAACTATTTTTACGTTCCAATTTCATTTTATTTCATTAATTTTATCCCAGTTTATATATAGGTCATAACCGTCGTTTTACATATAACGACGCAATAATACACAATATAATGCTATTTACCTTCTCATAACGGTAAATAGACAAAACATAGTAAATATTATCCCTAAGTCTCACGGGAAATAATATTTACTCCAAATCCCCTATTTTATTAAATTAGTCCATCAGGCAAAATAGTATAAAATAGTGGCTCAAAAACCTGGGTTGTTACAACGCTCCATCCACATTCAGTTTGACAAAGTTTGGGGCTGGTCTTAACCATCTTAATATCAACATCCTAGGATTAGAGTTGTTGATTTTTATTTTGATCCATTGAATTAAAGAAAATTCCTCTTTATTAGGCATGCTATTAAAAGTATAATTGGCTACAATGTCTCTAGTTAAGGATAGAATTTTGGAGATAATGTTTTGAAGAGAGATTTCCACACCTTCAAAGACAGCTTCGTTTCTTGATTTACAGATCTCCCAAATAGTGATAAGATGGACTATGTTGTTGATGCATCTGATAAAATCTTTGTTGGAGTTCTTCATCCACTATGCCTTCATCATAGCTTTAATGGAGTTCTCCATCCACCTTGCCATCATTATTGTTGTAACTGATGTAAGATGTGACAGCAAACCAAAACAGATGTCCGTGAATTACAACAAAATGATGTATTAAATATCTTTGTTGATTTAATATGTCTTATGAGGTTGAGAACACAAATACTATGAAAACATGTCTTTGTTGATTTAGTACCAAAATTGAACTAAATACACTTTGATTGAATATTTCACTCACTGTGAGAACTATGATTGAATATTCTAGTTACTTTGAGAACTGTGATCAAACTGGGATGCCACTGTCAGTGTCATGTTTCTTTTTCTTGGAATTACTTCCTCTTTTTTCTTGGAATTACTTCCTATTTTTTTCTAGGAATTACTTCATTTCTCTCATATATCATCACAATTTCTTTTCATAGTAAGCACCAATGGTCCACCTGAAATTTAAAATTAAAAATCACTCAAAAAATATCAGAAATTATAAAGGAGAAGAACATGAAGAACGAAAGACTATTATAGGGGCTATTTTTAGTCCAAAATAATGTGTAAATGATAGGTTATCTTGATGCAAAGACTATTATAACAGCTATAACAATGACTATTATAGCAGCATTTAACTAAGAATTGTTATAGTATGTATAACAGAGACTTAGAAAATAGTTTACACAACTATTTTTATTCCAATGTTTAGTCCAATGTGAATACAAATAGAAACATGCTGAAGAATCAAAGAATTGTTTCATGCATCTGTCTTTGCAGCCATAAAAAGGTACTTTAATGGAAAAGTTAGTATTACCGAGTAGTAAAAGTATAACTGAGAATTCAAATTAAAATAATAGGATGAGTTTATAAAAGTACTGATAAATTACAACGTATATATAACATGAATAGAGCAACACACAACAATTCATTTGTGTAAAAGAAAAAGAACAAATCAATTTTAGTGATAAATGAGAATGTGATGTCAGTAAAATAGTATGCCCTTTTTCTGAAAAGACATGAAAAACATTATAAAATTAACCTATAAACACAATTGGAAGCTAATAAATTCTTCAATCTTAATTCCATGCCATAAAACAATTATGACACTTTTAAATTCAACTAATAATATATGTACTTGTCCATACATACGAAATTAGTAAAAAAATTAAACACACAAAAGATAAAGCTAGATCAACAAAAGATAACAACATAAGAATAAGAGTTGATAATATACAAAACCTTAACAGGTGATGTAAATTTATTAAAAAAACATTTAGCAATCAAATAATCAAGATCTAATTCAAACCAATTGTTCTCATCACCCTAACCACACAATCTTACGATAGATAAAAATCAAATTCTATAAAAAAAAAAGAAAAAGATAACAACCAAAGCACAAATGAACTCTGTATATTTCAAATAATTTCAGTCCCTAATATAAGTACCAACAATTGCATATAAAATTTGTATATAAAATATTTAGATTATAAAAGATACCTTATTTAATGAAAAATGTAACTTGAACACATATCCATACATTTTTATAAGATGTGTTGCATTCTCAAGTCACTTGAATATTAAAATACTTGGAATCCACCTCAATCCACCATGTTTTACCTGTAAAAACTACTTATACCAATTTGTATTTTGATAAATGTAAGAAATTTGAAGTGTAATTCCCAACTAAAAATACATTAAACTAATTTAGCTAAAACCTCTGAATAAAATGAGCTAAATGTAGACAACTTACGCGGGAAAGAGAACTTCATACATTCATGCTTGAACAATTTTCTTTTTGAACTTTTCTTCATCAAAGATAGTGTACCTGGCATCACCAAAGTCAAATAATTGAGAGATGTTTACAACTAATATTATGTAAATATTAGTGTACCTATGAATGATAAATATTCTATATTGTGTACGAATATTCTCCAAAGCCTAAATTAACATTATAGAAAATTATCTTGGAGAAAAAATTCATGCCACACCAAGAGATAAAATTGGTAAATGCTAAATCTCGTAACTCGCATTTAACAAATAAGATAGTTGGCGACGAACCTTGTGGTTGAAAACTTGAGTGACGTTGGGTCCAACCACACATGCATTTATCCAAAACCTATAATGAAGTTACAAAAGTGTCAAATCTAAACATATATTAATTTTAAAAGTTTGAATAAAGTAGCCAAATTATTCATAATTTCTCACACAAAACTAAAAATTTTAAAATAACATTATCATATGTGTTCTGTTTATATCGATTTATAAATGCAAGCATGCCCTAAAACCTAAAATACATACTAAAAAGACACAATTCTTGAACACATATGTGGACTCAAGACTCAAGCGTAATGTGGAGTCATAATGTCATGTCATATTTGAGTAGTTCTAGTAAATAACTGAGTTTTGATAAGGTCATATATGACAACTAAATCATCCACGTGCATTAATTTTGTGACGATCGTCACATGAGGTCTATTATACCGGGGTCTTGGTTCAGAGATCATTATGAATGGTTTACTGGGGAAATTCCCCATTCCTTGATGTCTTCTGCATCTAAATCATAAGGTGTATACTATTATGGATTCTTTATAAACTCGAGTTCAGCGTTGTTTTACGAAAGATAACAGTGTTGCGGATTCCCTGGCGAGTCCTAAGTTGAAAGTGAAGCAAACCAAGAACATAAAATTAGATAGGTCAAGTGCCTTAAAAAGTGTAATCATCAAATACCTTAAAAATCCAACGATCATGCCTTGGTTTCTAAGTTGGACCATCTACCACTCGTGCAACATTGTTCAAACCCCTGCGCAAATGTACAATGAAAAGAAGAGCACTGGTATTATTAATCAAAAGAATCTTTGTCTATGGCAGTAGGTTCTTAGCATGTTTTTTGTTCACTAAACAGCTGGGACTATTTTATCTCTCAACACAACATGGGCTCATGGTCATGGGAATCTGATGCAACACCTGTTACAAACAATCAGACTCAACACCTGTTAAAAAACGATTAGTTGCAAATCAAACCCTCTTTAAAATCATTGCAAATCAAATATGTTGTGAACTGAACCTATTGAAAAATCCATTGCAAATCAAACTCATTGCAAATTATTTAGAAATATATAACTAAAGTATAAAAGAAAACATAAAGAGGTTGATTTTTATTAGAACAAACACTCAACCAAAATAACTGATTAGATCTGGTATACCATTCAACCAAAAAAAATAAAGAAAAACAATCATTCATCTAAAAAAACTTGTTAAAACAAACTCATGGGAGATTACCTCTTTCCGAACACAACTTGAAACCCCAAATCTAAACACTGCAAATAACTGATGAAAACTACAAAATGAATGTAACTAAAAAATGTAACTTCGATAGATCAAAATGTAACTAAAAAATGAAAACTATATCAAATCTGGAAATGTAAAAAAACATAAAGAGAAGCAGAGTGAACCGGATCTGGGCAGTAGAGGGAGGCAGGGGAGGGTGAGCAGTAGAGGGGGAAACATGATAGAGTTGCGTTAGGAGAGAGGGTGAAACGGGCGAGTTGCAATGTAGAGGGAGGGAGAAAAGATACTATGGGTAGTCTCGTGGGTTTGTGTTTGGGGGTTAAAACGAATGAGGAATGGAAGACGGGAGAAAAAGAGAGAGGGTTGTGTGTGTAAAGGGAGTGTGTGTTACCAAAATACCCTCATTTTTTAATTGAAGTGTAAGCTTGGCGAGTAAAAAAGAGGGGGAAATCAAATAATTGGGGGGGGGGGGGGGGGGTAGGTTTGTAAATGACAAAGAGATGTGATCACAATCCTCCATTTTGACAAAATATGTAAGGTGTTGGCATTGATCGGTACCGTTTATAAAATGTGTATATTTTCAAAAATCGTCCTACTTTATTATTATTATTATTATATATATATATATATATATATATATATTTTTACTCCTGTCTACTTTAATATAGAGATTATTAATTGAGTATGACGATGAACGATTTGTCACAAGCTTTACCCATGACAAAATCTGGGAATATTTCCACAAGTTTTACTCGTGTGACAAACTTTGGGTTGAGACTTCAATCCTCAAAAATATTTGTCAAGGTTACTCCAGTCTCCATGTAACGATTGCATTTAATTAATGTAAAATGAAGAAAAATGAACACAACATTTATGCTATTTTAAAATTTTATCACATTTTTAACCATACGAATATGTATCCCCCACCCCCCAAAAAAATCCGGGATCCGTCACTGGACACATTTATTTAAAGTGTTCACCAATGACACCCAAATAATTTTTTTATGTTGCGGGATCGTGTCCTAAAATCATTTCTCCCTAGCATTTTCCTTGATATTGCCTAAGGATACACTTCATGAATGATCAAAATAATGATCATAGTAATTAATATCAAGCCATTTTTAAAATGTTGAAAGTATGATTAAAATTTATTAGCATATATTTGTCTGCATCATTTTATTTAAAAACCAATAAATTTTTGATAATTTACATCTAGACTCACGTGAGGTCTTTAAACGAGTAGCTTAAAAGCAAACTACCATTTTCAAAATTAGTAAAAAAAACATTTTGGGCTTGACTATTTTTTTTAAGGTATCTATAGAAAGTTAAGATAACCTATAAAAAATAATTATCGTAAAATATTTTTTTTACTATTTAAAAAAAAACATTTGGTAGGTGTTAGTTTGTAAGAAAGTTAATAATTGACATATATTAGCCAAATCCTTTAATAGTATAATACATATTTTGAGTTATTTTTTTTTTTGCGATGTATAAAGGAATGTTTAAATACTCTATACAAAATAAGCTTAAAAAAATTTATTTACTATTAAAAAAAATATCCTCCACAATTAAGGTCCTTAGTTAAGGACATCACATGATCCTTATTGTGAATGTTTATATATAAATGGGGAGGGAGAGAGAGAGAGAGAGAGGCCATCATACATACCAAGTATACATATAACTGGTACAAAACATTTTATTTTAAATATTAAAAATTATTTTTGTGTTAACTTTTTTCGTGTTGTATTTAAACCTTTCAAAGGATAAATATAAAAAAAATCAACTCAAAATAACTTTATTTTCTATTTAAAAAATGGGGGGTCAAACTTTTGCAACATTTAAAGTGGTTTAAAAGCTACAAAAGTTTGACCACCTTTTTTAAAATAGCCAAACAAGTTATTTTGAGCTGATTTTTTATATCGGTTCCCTGAAATGTGTAAACTTCATGTAAAAAATTAAGTCAAGACATAATCTTGTTACTATTTTAAAAAATTAGGTATTTATACTTAGTATGTATACTTGGTATGTACCGAAGTTTGTCTGTATTCAAACACACACACACACACAAATATATATATATATATATATATATATAAGGAAGGCTCACCTACATTATGATGTATACATCACACCATACATCACATCTAGTTCTAGGTCCTATGAAATTTTTTTCCAAAATATTTTTTCCCTTGAAATTAACATTCTAGTTAACCCATATTCAAAAAATTAGGTCAAAATACATTTTGTAGTTATTTTTAAAAAAGTCACAAAAAACTGTTGGCGCAAACCCTTATAATTAAGGTATTTTGAGCATTTTTTTGTGAATTTTTTAAAAATAGCTACAAATTGTATTTTAACCTAATTTTTTTAACTTGGGTTTATTGGAAGGTTAATTTCAAGAGAAAAATAAAAAATTTGGAAAAAATGGTTTTTAAGGGGATGCAACTAGGTGTGATGTATGGATGATGTATAGAGCATGATGTAAGTGAGCCTTCTCCGTGCACGTGCGCACACACACACACACACACATATATATATATACACATATATACATACTTGATGCACAATAACGAGCCCTAATATTTACAGCTATACGCACACAAACAGAATATAAAAATTATATAAAATTATAGACGACTCAATTAAGTAACTAAAAAAATATAAAAGTACAAACAAAACACACACGAGGCTAAGGTGATGGCTTGGGCTCGGTTTAGGATTAGGTTACGAGAACGGATTTAGGGTATTGAAACTGATCTGGGCAAGCTCAAAAAGAAACTTATGTCTTCACCATCACTTTGATTTTCTTCATTGAATGCATTTGACCACTACACTGCCGCAATTATATTGATTTAGCACAATTTGATACCGTGACTGCTTATTGATATGCAATACATATAAATACGAACATAAGGTCATTTTTATTGAGAACCTGGGTCTAAAATTCATCTATTTGGGGCATAAACTGAACACTTTTTGGTGCTTATTATTTCTTTATTTCATTACTTTACTTTTTGGACTATTGTATGAGCATAAGCCTGAAGTCTATATTATTTCAGTTAGTTTGAGATACTTATGTTGATGTTGGATTTTCATTTATACCATGTGGATGTTGGACTTATGATTAACTTGGTTATTAATTAAATTCAGTTCTTAATTCAAATGCAGTTTGAAAATAAATATTTTATATGGTTAGATGTTGAGAATTATATTAATTGACAAATAAGCCCCATCCTTGATCAACCTTTAGGTGATAAAATGGGTGTTGTTACAGTTGTTATCAGAGCATCCCAGTTCTCGTGTCCTCAGGATCTGTGTTGCGTCCATTTTATTTTCTACTAAGCATTCTTTGATGAGTCGAGGGCCCGTTATAGGATTTTTTTAATCTAATAGCACGATGTGGTGTGTGTCGATATCGTTCTCAATCATTTGAGCGTTAGTAAAACTTCTGGAGTATTTGAAGTTAGTAAAGATTGAGAACGAGGACCATTTTGAGCTAGTGGTCAAGTATGGAATGAGTGGTTGGACAAGGGTGTTCACCACAGTTGTAAATCATTATTATGGGAAATTACCTTGTACTAGTATAAAGTCTGCAACTTAAAGACTCTTGGGGGCACAAGTTAATGAATGTCTTTCATGCTGAGCACATTTTGGGAGATATCAAGGGTTTTTAGTTGTTGAGGATCTTATTGGAGTTTTGGGTTTTACTTATGGTAATATGGGTTGTGACGGAAATTTAGCCTAGTAGAATGAGCTTATGAAATTTTGTGCATGTAAGAGGGAAGGCAATGGATTGTCATGTTTTATCAAAATTTAAGGATTTTGATGAAAATTTTAAGTGGCGGTTAATTCTAATTAAAGGCTTAAATTAAAGTTGCGCTTAAATTTGAGCAATGATCATTTATGGGGTGAAACCAATTGTTATTTGGGTGATCATAAAATAGAGTGTTTGGACTTAGCGGTAGGTTCATCGTGTGGTCACGTAATAAGGGTTGGAGACTAATTAGATAATTTTTAATGCACATATGTGAGTGGAAATTAGAAAAGAGAGAATTGATTTTATGGGTGGTTCGAGTAGAGAGGACCCAATTAGTTAATTTAATGAGGATGAAGTTACATGTACATTATAGGCATGTATTTTGTGAGTGTGTTAGTTATAAACAAGATTTATGAACAAATGAGTTCGAAGAAACTCAAAGGATGAGCATGTTTTGACTAAGGATTGTAACTGCGAATGTAGGATTATGATACCCCTATTAAAGAGAATTAGGGGAAAACAGAAATGATGCGACAAAATTTCTAGTTGAGCCAAGAGGTATGACTCCAAAGGTCAATTGCGATTTCAATATTTTGACATGTGATATGTGACAATATGTGTACCAGTTGCTTGAATGTGGATTTTAGGCATGGTAGAGTATAATTAATGATGGTTCGACTGAGGTTTTTATAGATTTTATATGGTGGGTGTTTCTACAAGCATTGGGGTTAGATGTGGGTTTCGTATGATTAGGGAAGTAACACCTGATTGAGAGTGGGTATGATGGTGTGATGATTTTAGGTTGGCTATTGATGTAGTTGTTGGACTATTGATATAATGAAGTATTATGTTCATAACATCTATGCATTGTATGGTGATGTATCTTGTTTGGGTATAATGGTCTTACTAAAAGTTGTCTCTTTATAGCTGGATTGATTGTTGACGCAACCACGTTGATTATGGGTTAGTATTCACTAGGATTTGGTGTTGGCCGTGAGAGATATCATTCCATATGGAAGTGCTTTTTCGATTTATGATGTACAGGTAGATTATGTGGGTATTCTGTACTAGATATTGAATAGTGGTGGACATGTGAGCGTCACTTAAGTTATTAATATGTATCTCTATATTGGGATAGGGCATATTGGTTGATGGGTTCTGTAAATGCCTTATGTGTTCGATTTGTTGTTCATGGGCACATATGATGCCCTACTATGGATTCTCAAACTGAATGTGATATAAGTTTGTCTATTGGAGGTGATTTTCAAGTTCGAAGTATTGATAAGGGCAATATGTTGATGGGGACATACATTATGGGATGGCTACGTGGGATGGTTAGCCGATGATGAGTTTATTTTTGTATTAAGGACATGAGTAATGACAAGTGATTATATGGTAAAACGGATAGGGATGAAAACTTCGAATCGGTGAGATGATTTAAAAAAATAGTTTAGAGAGAGATGCGTAGTGACGCGATTGTGAGAATTTTGAGGAAAGATGTTGAGGGCGAATAAATTTTGAGTAGGGAGCATTAATTGGTGATGTACTCAGATTTGGGAAGACTTATTGTGTTATTACATCGACCGTGACTTTGATGACAATCAAGTATAAGTGTTTGCACCTAAGAGAAGGGTCACCATATAATTTTAAAATATAAGGGGTGACAACTCAATTAGATAACTTATATGAATATGTGTGGCTTGTGCATTATAGATGTGTGTTTTGCTAATGCACTAAGGTAGGTAAATGGAAAAGTAGGTGTCCAATTATGAATTTTTGGAGATAGTACTGTAGGATCCATGATGGCTCAAAAGAGTTTTAAACCCTGTATAGTGAGAGTTTATATGGTCACTAGGATTATAGACGTGAGATTCACATGAATTAGGAAGAGTTGCCTTATCGAGAATACGCACAATAATGTGAAGATTTCACGATGGGTTACTATGAAGAATGCGGGGTTTTCCCTTTGCGTGTGTTTCAAACCAAACCAATTTTTTACCAAAAAATTATTCAAGTTTTAATTATCACTAAACATAATTGTGAAAACCCAATTCTTACTTTAAACCAATTTTATCTTGATTAATCCTAAACATGCATCTAGTGAATAAAGCAAGTAAAGTAAAGTAAATAATACTCACAATGCCGGATGTACGAGGAAAAAACCCAAAACGAGAAAACAACCTCGGACGACCCAAGCGAGACAATCACTATGAACAAAGGTTTTACAAAGACTGATTGGCCTTACTCAATGACTCGATCCCCACGGTTTTCACGCTCCTTCTGATCTTCTACCATTATTCAATAGTGCCCACACAGAAATTTCATCTTCCACGATACCTATCCACAACACACGCGTCCATGTATGTCTCAGTGTCTACCGATTGCCTTTGATACATCTACGATGTCGAACAAGAAGTCCTTCTCTTTTCTTCACCGCAAAACCCTGATGCTCAATAGTAGAACAAACCTTTTTGGTGCAGCAAGATCACGTAAACATATAAGAATGATAACTCGGATCTTTTTAAACTCTAAGGATTTTTTTAAGCTTTTTAAACCTTAGAAAACATGTGCAAAACTCGTACTGGAACGTAAACTATTTTTCCAGAATGCACACACTTGTAAACTTTGATGAAAACATGTTTTAAATAAGATTTAAATGTCGCCTCGAAAACAGTGTCATTCGAACGACATAGGTTTGTCATTCACACGACATATCCATCTTGTTTGAATGAGACTGGTTGTCGTTTGAACGAGCCCACGTGTCAGTTTGACTTTTTGACTTTTTATTTAAAACGTCTCTTTTAAAGGATATCCAAATAAGTCAAACTCTATATCGAGCTTATCAAAATAAAACGTAGTGTAAACATTTAAAACATCTTTAAAAACATTTTAAAACATTTTCTTTATAAAATTACATCCTTGTCTTTTATAAAAAAAAATTCAATCTCCATTAATTATACGCATTCATACCTGTGTAATCTCGGAATGCAATTAACTTTGAAGACGAATAAACTTGCACCGATTAAACTTCAACATGATTAATTCTTTGAAGCTTTTCCACAATGTCTTCAATTTCTTTAATACGTCATAGACCAAGTGGGATCGTGATAAAATAAAATCTCCCTATGACATATTATAAACACAGTTTTGTTCATGGAATTAAGTCAAAACAATACAAGGACTTAATTGGAAATTTATGTCCTTACAAATCTCCCCTTTTGGCTATTCCAGAACAAAACTAAACCAGTGAAATGCCTAAGACGGACCATCAAGCCCTATGATGCCTAAATCCCGTCCCATAAACGAAAAATAAAAAATACACGACACGGTCTAGTATATGTAGCACCGGCAAGCATGAACTGTCTGAATATGATGTAGACTTGAAATCTCGAATCGTTGAAGCATACCTACACACATTAAATAGACAAACATATACCAAGTGAAGTATGGAGGAAAAAATGAAACCAATATATATATATCCAAATGATACCAAATGATAATAAATACCAATATGAATAATCTCTAGAAAATCATTTGTTAAACAATTTGAGCAATAAAATGATACCAATGTGTACTACCAATCTGTAATACCAGTGTGTAAAATATGTAAACAATAACATGATAAAATCTCCCCCTACATCACATAAAACTCTCCCCCTTTTTGTCTCGAATAAACAATTCGGCGTAAAGATAAACCAGTCAACACGTATCTAGCATGAGAATATACCAATTTTGAGATTTGAAATCGCTAGATAATCATGAAACAACCAGCTAAATATGATCAAGAATGACAAATCAATAGCTAGTAAAACAATAATCACACAAAGAATATAGCAAACTAATCAGGTGTGATAAACATACTATATGCAAAATATCAATTTAGAACCAATAAACCTGCATATAAACCAATCAGTCCAGAAAAACTTCCAGTAGTACCAAAAATATATACCATAATAACCAGTGGACTACAAACCAATCAGAAGCCAAAATTCAGGTTGTCGTTCGAACGAGCCAGGGACGTCGCTCAAACGAGATGAGGATGTCACTCAAACGATACTTCGCGTGACATAGTAATGTCGTTAGAACGAGATCTCGCGACATGTCAAACTTACACAGTTTCCCAGAAATATCTTATATTTTTGCCCAGTGAAAAAATTTCCAGAAAAATCAGAGTGAAAGGGCGTGACAGCAGTAAAATAGTGTTAAAACAGTAAGCTTTTAACACAAAATGCAAAAACGCATAAAAACTAAAAATGCGAGTTACATGCAAACATAGTACCGATGTGATCAAACATGGACATGGAATGAATGGGCGTGAAACTACAAACAAATGAGTCACAATTCCAACACATCGAAATGATCAAGAAGCTCTAATTGATAGCGATAAATCATCAAACTTTATCATAGTCATATGACAATTAAAATGTGAGCTTAATGAACTAAACATACTACATGCACACAAATCTAGAATTTTGACGATTCTACAAACAATAGCGTCAAATTGCAATGTTTCAAGATTTGGATTAGTTGTGCAAACCCGTTATTTTTTTTAATCCATCCAAACTCCCTCAATAATATCATATTTTCTTTAGAATGAACTAAACTAATTTGGCCCTTTTCTTAGCATATTGCTTTTTCTTTTGGACTCTTTTAAACGGTGGCTTTCACGACGAGTTAATTTTGAACTCTCGCAGCCCTTTCCCGTGAATCACTCATCATTTTTCAATTCAAATCCTCACGGTAAACGGATCTTACATGCACACTTCTCCTTAAGTCTACTTACACATAGATGACTACATTGAGATAAGAACGCCTCGCCAAATTCAAATATGCAAAAGAAGTCAAACATCCATATAAACTCGTGCATGAGTGCATTGTTAGCATATATACAAAATCAAATCAAAATGCATATCAACTTCGAAACAACCCCATATAAACAATGGTTAAGATCATTCTAAGAATCGATAATAATGGCCAAATGTCCTAGCCACGTGGATATGAAACGATGGGGGGGGGGGGGGTCCAAGCACACCAATATGCCACATCAAACATGTAAACTCAAAAACAAAAAAAAAACAAAAAATCTTTTTAGCTTTTCATATTTTGACTCAAATAAAAGAAAAATCTTTTTGGTTTTCAAAAGTTTTCTCAAAAATAGAATCTTTTTATATTTTTCAATAGGACCCAAACAAATGAAAAATATAATATAAAATGATACACATGTCATTATAGTAGCAATGAATATATCATGAAGCAAACTAGCGTATGACAAACAAGGCAACACCATCATCCTTTAGATTTAACATGGGAAGAATTAAGTGCACCCAAACGGGAATCATGAAGTTTAATTCCTAAAGCCACTAAATCCGATTTCGTAACCCAGGTAGGTGTAAAACGATGCATGGGGGTTTGGGGAACCGGGGCAAGTTTCTTCCTAAACTTCCTAGGATCTTGTCTAAGGTCGTAACAATACTGCCTAAGGTGACCTTTCCTACCACAAAATGTGCAAGTGTAGCGATGGTGGGAATGATTACCTATATGTGGACCTTTTCTAACCTTCCTAGTGTTTCTCACACGTGCGGGGGGAATGGGAACAACTCTCTCATCAAAACCAATACCTTCCCTATCTCCCTTAATTTGGACGGTGCCTAGGATCTTATCTAACTTCTCCGACCTAGCCTCCAAATCAAACTTTACTCGAGACGAGTCTCTCAATCTCTCCTCCAACTCGTGAATCCTAGACTCGAGTAAACGCCTAGACTCCTCAAACGCTAAAATCTCCTTTTTTAAATACTCCATCAAACCATGGAGATTATCTCTCTCTTTCTCCACAAACTCTAGTTTGTCCCTAAATTTCTTCTCTCATTCCCTAAGATCCTTAATCAAACTATATTTATTTTCTATGGCACGCTCATTCAATTTAGATTATAATTTTGAGTTAGCCTTTTTCACCTTCACCGTTTCAGCATACAACTCATTAAACGCATTTTGCAATTCTTCCACATCTATCTCATCCTCTTCACTCTCTTCACCCTCACTAACATGGGATTCACTCAAAACCTCCTCGGAAGTGTCATTCACTTGAGAATCGTCGTTCCTCACAACACATACCATAAACACAACAAAGTTACGATCAATGGGGGAACTCTCTCCCTCTTCCGGATCACTATCACTTAAGGTGGCACTATAAACAATGGGTTGTTTGCCCTCTTTATTAAGTCTAGTGGGACACTCCTTAACTTTGTGACCGTACCCCTCACACCCAAAACACTTATTCGACTCATCTCTCTTAGGCTTCTCAAACTTATCCTTAGAGGTGGGATCTACTTTGTTGTTATTGAATTTTTCAAATTTCTTGGCATCTTTCGATTGCTTTTGAAACTTAATAAATTTTTTAAATTTCTTTTCCAACAAAGCAACATCCTCAAAATCGGAATCGGAATCGGAATCCGAAATTTTAATTTTCCCCCTTCGGGTTTTCAAATCAATACCCTTTTCTTTCTTAGGCACTTGCTTGGAGGTAATCATGTCAATTTCATAGGTTTGTACGTCACCTACAATCTCTTCTAGTTTCGTCGACTAACTTACCTAAGGAGTTTAAAACAGTCACTTTCGCATTAAACCTACTAGGCAACGACCTAAGGATTTTCTTAATGACACGGTTGTCAGGAATTTTCTCACTTAGGTTAAATGAAGAGTTGACAATATTTGACAACCTAGCATAAAACTCATCAAAAGTGTCACTCTCTAACATCCTAATGGTCTCAAACTGTGTAGTGAGATTTTGAAGTTTTGACGCCCTAACCGTGCTAGTACCCTCTTGAGTGAGTACCAAAATATCTCAAGCCTCTTTTGATGTTTCACAAGTCATAATTCTATTATATTCTTCATGTGTGACATGTGAAGAAATAACGTGCAGACCCTTAGAATTATATTATGGAAGACTTTGTTCAGTTTCGGTCCATGACTCAACATGCTTTAAACTAGTGACCTCACCTACAATAGTGACAGGGGGTGTCCAAACTTTCTCAACTGCTAGCCACACACGCTCATCAATAGATTTTAATGCACATCTCATTCTAATATTCCAATAAGTGTAATTAGTTCCATAAAAAACAGGAGTTCGAGAAAATTTGTTATATACAAAATTCATCTTTTGAAAACACATGGGATGATAAAGCAAATAAAAGATGTTTTCTAGCTCTGATACCAATTTGAAGAATACGGGGTGGTCCCTTTGCCTGTGTTTCAAACCAAACCAATTTTTTACCAAAAAAATATCCAACTTTTAATTAGCACCAAACCAAATTGTGAAAACCCAACTCTTACTTTAAATCAATTTTATCTTGATTAATCCTAAACATGCATCTATTGATTAAAGCAAGTAAAGTAAAGTAAATAATACTCACAACGTCGGATGTACGAGGAAAAAACCCAAAATGGAAAAAAAACCTCGGACGGCCCAAGCCAGACAATCACTATGAAAAAAGGTTTTACAAAGACATATTAGCCTTACTCAATGACTCGATCCCCACAGGTCTTCACGCTCCTTGTGATCTTCTACCGTTCTTCAATAGTGCCCATGCATAAATTTCGTCTTCCACGATACCTGTCCATAACACACGCATCCACGTATGTCTCGGTGTCCACCAATTGGCTTTGATACGTCTATAATGTCGAACAAGAAGTCTTTCTCTTTTCTTCACTGCAAAACCCTAATGTTCAATGGTAGAACAAATATTTTTGGTGCAGCAAGATCAAGTAAACATATAAGAATGATAACTCGGATCTTTTTAAACTCTAAGGATGTGTTTAATCTTTTTCAACCTTAGAAAACATGTGCAAAACTCGTAATGGAACGTAAACTATTTTTCCAGAATGCACACACTTGTAAACTCTGACGAAAACACGTTTTAAATAAGATTTAAATGCTGCCTCGAAGATAGTGTCATTCGAACGACATAGGGTTGTCGTTTAAATGACATAGGGTTGTCGTTCGCGCGACATGGGGCTGTCATTCGCGCGACATAGCCATCTCATTTGAACGAGACTGGTTGTCGTCTGAACGAGCCCGCGTGTCAGTTTGACTTTTTGACTTTTTTTTAAAGCGTCTCTTTTAAAGGATATCCAAATAAGTCAAACTCTATTTCGAGCTTATCAGAATAAAACGTAGTGCAAACATTTAAAACACTTTTAAACACATTTTAAAACATTTTTCTTTATAAAATTACATCCTTATCTTTTATAAAAAAAAATTGAGCACTATTAATTATACGCATTCATACCTGTGTGATCTCGGAATGCAATTAACTTTGAAGACGAATAAACTTGCACCAATTAAACTTTGGCATGATTAATTCTTTGAAGCTTAGACGCAACGTCTTCAATTTCTTCAATACGTCATAGACCAAATGGGATCGTGAAAAAATAAAATCTCCTTATGACATATTACAAACACAGTTTTGTTCACGAAATTAAGTCAAAACAGCACAGGCGATAGTTATCCAGCGACTGATTTCTTTTTCTCAAAAGGGATATGAAAAATGAGAAGCATTCGTACGGTAAAAGGTACTTTGTAATTTGGGGGAACTTTATGATTAGTGATAGTCTCTGTTACATAAAGATGTCTACGGTCATAAATAGTGTTACAATAATGACGATGTCATCAAAAATGGGCAGCAGTAACCCTTATGGGAATTGGTGGGTCTTTGGACACTTAGGAGTGATTAAGGGCTCTATTAAACGTAATATAGACAAAGGATGTCTTATTGTATGAGTAAAATGGAACACTATGTTCTTGGCATTATCGAATTGATAAGTTTATGGGGATTTAGCGTATCCCTTGGAAGTGATGAGCCTTTTGTTGAAATTGTCACAAGTTGAAATCTATGTGATTACCCAAAAATATTTTTTCTTTTTCTTTAAGTACTGGACTGACGAATCTTAATAATTAACAAAGCTATTCAGTAGTGTATCGGGAGGGTTCTTCATTTGAATTACGTTTGTGAGACGTCCCACGCAAGAAATTAGCTAAGATCGGGAGTTAAGAGATGTTGGTTCTAGGATGTTTTGTTACTACATTTTACATGTGTGTAGATATAACACATTGGGCGGTGATATATTTTATGAGTTAAGTCCAATAGGGCTGAAGACTGCCACCACTAGTGGAATAAGTGGGATAATCTCTAGACAAATTGAGTCACAGCCAGTAGGTTATTTGAATATGATTTTCTTTATAGATATACACGATATCTAAGGTTAAGGTGGGATGTAGAGGTGTCATCCATATTTGCGTGTGGTTGTGTATGTACTATGTGATGTACCGATATCCCAGTAATATCATGACTGGCATGGATGAGATTTTTTCTTTTATCTCGTGGGATATGGGTATGAAATACTTGAGTATAAAACTTATGATAATTCTTGGTATTAAAATATGATGTTACGTTTCAGTGAATTCCGAGGATGGAATTTCGTTGTTAAGGGGGGAGAATGTAATACCACGCATTTTCGGAATAAAATATTTTGACAGTATTTATTTAAATAATTTTGAAATAAATTTTGAGAATAAATCAAATCGGGGGGATTTGAATTACATTAGTATAATTTAAGTTAAATTGATAATAAATGCTTATTCGTGATTGCATGTTTAATTGGATTTAGTTGGGCATAATGGGTTCACTCGTGAAAAATAAATTGAATGTTAATTTACTTATGGTCATGTAGTGATCAAACATAATCAAGATAAGTATATTGGGTAAAAATAATTCGGGCGCATTTCGGAATGTTTTGGTGACTTTTATAGGTATTTTAGACATTTAGAAATGGTTTGGAGGTATAGGTATATATTATGGGAGGTTATTGGCGATTTTGATTATGGGTTCGGGCACATTTGGAAGTCCAAAAATAGAACTTTTGGCCTAACTTGGGATTTGGAGTAATATAAGCTAAGGGGGGAGGTTAAGAGACTTTCCACATTTAACAAAACTAAACCTAGAAGTCAGAGGATACCAAAAGCTAAAGAGGAGAGGATATTAAATATCCAAGGGGAAGAACTCAAGGAGGAGGATAAAGGATTCAACTAAAGATCATTCAACCAATTTATCAAGGTAAAACTTTTCTTGCTTAATTTAAATGTCCAAATTATTTCTTAATTCATTATCGTGTTTTCCCATGAAAATTCGCGATTTTAATAGGAGATTTGATGGTATAAAAATAAGATTTAATCATATGCTCGTAGAGGACATAAATCTAAGATAAGGTAGTTAAATCCAGAATTTAGGATGATGTTAATCTTGAATCGGGTGATAGAATTCATGCCCTAGGAATATGGGGTAAAATTAGAAATCTTGATAAATATATAGAGGATTACTATTCATATTTAAAATCTGGAAATTTTTATATTTGAATAATTGTATTTGATTAAAATCTTATGGGATTTAGAAGTGAGAAATTTGATTTCTGTAGATGCATTAACGGGTCAAAATTCGAGGATTTTGGGTAGTGAAATCGATGTCAATTTATGTAAATAATTAGTCTGAGGTGATGAAATAAGTCCTAAAGACATGCTTTAATGTCTATATAAGGTTATAAACAATTAGAACTAAGTTTATGGTTGAATTTGTAAATCCTGTATTGATAAAACCATAGCAGATGTGGGCTACTGCCCAGATCTGAACTGGTTTGGTTACTAGGAGCGAACCGGTTCGGCTCCCCAATAGTGAACCAGTTCTTCATCTTGGGCAGGTTGAGGTGGGACCAAGATTTGGTTCGTGGTAGTTGTAGAAACCCATACGAGTTGGTGGGATGGTGTTTGAACAAATGGAGAATTTATTAAAAATGTTTTCGTGACACAAATACTAAATAAGGAATTTCATTTAACTAGTGCAATACCCCATATTTTTTATGATTTAAATAATTATGGGATTAATTATTACTGAGGGATTAATTGAATTTAAATGTGAGAATTAAATTATTAATTAATCCTGTGCTAATAAAAATAAATATTAACGAGCGTGCCAAAGGTTAATATATATTAATTTAATATTACTGTGCGATATGTAATATGGAACTATACACTTTGATAAATTGTCGAGAGAGAGAATAATACGACAGTTTAGTGAATTAAGTCAGGCGCGCGTGTGAGTCGTGTCGGGTCTAATTTGGTGGAATAAATATATCAATTACTTTTAGTAACTCGTATGGTCATTTCAAGTGTACCGTTGGGTCCGGAAGGGTCGAGATAGTCGAAATAGTATACCCGGGTGTTTAGTTTGGGTCCCGGGGCAATTTAGGCCTAACTGGCACCCCGAGAGGGGCATTATGGTAAATTGGATTTTTAGGATTAATTAATGGACGAAAATTAAGAGTTTAATTATGATCCAAAGAAAGTACATTAGGTTTAGAAAGCTACAGGAAGTAAGAACGACCATATGAAGTGTGAGGGAGAGCTATTGCCAAGAGAAGAGGGCCAAATTAACACCACTTTGCAAAACCAACACCACCACTGTGTAGATCGGGACAAGGGGAACACACCCCTACCAACAACGTCAAGAAATTAGACGACTAATTCAAGGCAAGTGTTTATAACTTGCAGTATTTCGGTATTTATCATACTCATGTTAGTATAGGATTGTTAGGAATATGTTTTGGTTCATAAAAATGATGAAATTGAGGATTTTGGATACGTAAATTGATTCTGAACTTTGTTATATCGAAACCCTTCGTGTATGTAGACTAGAAATCATGTTTTTAGGAATTTATGTGTAGAACAAATCTGGAAATTATGGGTTCTTGAATATGAATTAGAAGAACTAGGGATTCGATAAATTAAATTGGGGATTCCATGTTTTATGGATGAATCGTAATGAATTGATTATTCTAGGATGTTAGAATTCATATATTATTGATGGAATTTGAATTGGAATTGTTTGTTTGGAGTTTGGGATGTTGAATTAGAGGTGTTAGGTTTAAAAATGGTGGGAAAACGCTGAAAAATCTCGGTAGGAGACGAATAGCGAAATTTCGCGCGAATGTGACACCCCGACTAATTAAATACCGGGTAGCTACTCCTTTATAAAATTAATTCAAAATGCCAAGTTGGCTCAGTTAATAGCATCACTGTCGAAAACATTATATTATTTCTAACCACCTAGTATTTAAAAAGCAAGTTGCCAAATTTTAATTTAAGTCTGATTAACATGCAACAAGTGTAAGGAAGAAATAAATAACACCATTCACCATACTGAAGTAAAACGAATAACCATCACAATAGAGTAAGTAAAGTCTGGAGGAAAACTCCTCACTACAATCCCATAACTGAAATGAATAACCGAAACTGAAATAAAACATGCTAAAGTCCGAAAACTGAAATATAAAAGATGTCTCTAAAGAAATAGGCAACATGCCCTACAACTGATAGATGGTGACTCTGGAATCCAAAAGATAGAAGCGTCTACATGCAAATCCCTGTAGCCTCCACAAGCAGCTACAGCTCGTCACCTGAATGAGTAACCTATGCTTGGTGTCCTTGTGGCTGGGCACCTAAAATGGTTTTACAAAGAAAAAGCGATTTGAAAAGTAAACGGGTCAGAGCCCGAATGTGGAGTTATATTTTAAAAACCTGCAAGTGCTTTAAAAACATTTAAAACATTAAATGCAAAGTACATGTTAGGACGTACACTCTCATGATATTCTCACCTCTCGTCTAACTGTGCACTCCTAACGTAAGTACCCATCTATATCGACCCATACTTCTAGCTAACTGACAACATAACTAGCTAGACTGCCAAAGGTTCTACCCATATTACTCGGTTCCATTTAACATAACAACACTCGTAATTAAATAAAGGTTTAATGTAAACTCAGTTACTAAATATGCCATTGATATAACTATCAGTTAACTCATTATATATCTCCAAACAATACCGTAATATTTTTACAACATTAACATGAGGATTCCCATTAATTTAATGTATATTATTCATATCATAAATATACAATACAAGCACCCCGCGAACTAAGCTGTGGTGCACACATACTCTGCTATCCATCCCGGTACATCACGTACATAAGGATTACATATTCCGAATCTCTCAGGAATAGTTTACCGATAACAACATCACAAATAATGGAGGCGAACACAGTCACCATCACATGGGTCACGCACATACCTACGCTCCCATGATCAGCGGACTTATTAATATCACAATAAGTCTTTCTATGACCTATGTTCATCGAGGTAGCAGTCTATATCCCCCCTGTAGGCACACAAGGATTAGAGGGTCCTAAGCGAACGCAAACCTCCCGTGATAGCAAGTATGGTAGGTATGTCATACACACAATCCATATACCAATACTAAGTAAACACACATCTTAGTAATACCATATTTTAATCGTAGTACTATTCTCATTCTCGTACTAACTCGTAATTATCACTATATATGCTATACCGGTTTATAATCATACGTGCCATAATTAATTCTCACGTCGTAGTGGACACTCACGTCTCGACCCAAACCGTCCATGTAATACAACTCTCGTATGTAAATTTCTCCTCATAAATACCCAAATGTCCCAATCCTATCATTACTACATCTACGGAATGATATCTATATCCTCAAATCAGTTTACGGAACTCCAAAAGTCAAAACAGTCCAAAATGGCCCAAACTGCCAGCTCGTTAGAAGTCTCGTTCGAACGAGTGTTCGAACGAGTTTGGACTGTCATCTCGTTAGAAGTCTCGTTCGAACGAGGTTGTTCGAACAAGATCCCAGTTCGTTCGAACGAACTGTCCCTTCTAACGATATCTCGTTCGAACGAGATATCGAACGAAATCCCTACTCGTTAGTAACGATTGGTGAACTCGATAGAAGCTCGTTCGAACGAGTTCGTTCGAACGACCTGGGGCTGCTTCTAACGACTGACCAGTTTCGGCCCAGAATTTTCCCAATTCGTTTTCCGTCTATTTTTACTCCTCCAATCTCTTCTAAAATTCGCTCCAATAATATATTGAGTTATCTAATCATCCTCAAACATGCTAAGGTGTTATACTAACATCTTTAAAGGGGCTTAATACCTTCTAAACATCATTAAATCACAAATTTCTACATTAACTCCCAATTTTCTTCAAGAACATAAACCCTAGGTTCTTCTCATCATAATTTCCCAGATTTTAATCCGTTTATACATCACATAGATATGAAATCTCTAAATTAAATCTTCAAACAATGTTTCTACATGCAAACCTATCCCAAAGTTAAACAACAATCTTCCAATTTCATGGGTTTTCTTTTAACTCTTATATAAGATTGATTAACAATGTTTCTAACATGGAAAAAGCATTCACTGCATAAGGAATGTAATTTAAATCACTTGCCTTGGTTTGATTCCGGATTTGGTGTTGATTTGATGAAGAATTTCTGCAGAATTTCTTCTCTCCAAGCTTCCTCTCTAATGGTGGCTTAAGGTGGCTAGGGTTTGATTTGGGGAAACTTAGAAAACCTAAATGACAACCTACGTAGCCTTCTAGGTTAATATGGGTTGGTTAATGGGCTTAATGGATTTAATCTACATCAGATTTACATCTCTAATTTTCGTCACTTTTAATTCCTAAAAATGTAAAATTACCAAAATACCCTTTAAGTTACCGGTATAGCCTAAAAATACCCCGGGACCCAAACTATACCCCCGGCTAGTGTTTTCTGACTATCTCGACCCTTCTGGACGCGTTGGCGCACTCAAAACGACCATACGGATTATAGATTTTACATTCACTTGTATTAACAAAATATTATACCGTGACGCGGCGGTCCCACGCGTCTCAACAAAATTTCTAAAATCCCGTATATAAATCTCACGACAAATTTTCATAGTACCAAATACATATATAATCATATATGCACATAATCAAATACCAATTCGCATCTCATTAGTATTTATAACCCGGATTAATTTCCAATTAATACGCATTTAATTAATTAATCCCAAAAATAAATATAGACAAAAGTACGGGGTATTACATACTTCCCCCCTAATAACTGAATTTCGTCCCGAAATTCGAAACTAGAAAGTACCTGCTAAAAATAGCTCTGGATAACGTTCGCGCATCTCATCCTCGCGCTCCCATGTGGACTCCTCGACATTGTGATGTCGCCACTGAACACGCACTAACGAAACTATCTTTGACCGCAGTTTCCTCTCGCTTCGGTCCAAAATAGCAATTGGCCCCTCCTCGTAGGAGCTATCCGGCTGGAGATCGATGTCCTCCACAGCAATGTGAGAATGAGCCAAATTATCTCTAAGGTATTTCCTCAGCGAGGAAATATGGAACACGTCGTGAATCCGATGCAAGTGCTCCGGTAGTCCAAGTCTATACGCAATGGGTCCGATCCGCTCAATAATAGGAAACGGCCCCACATACCTCAGTGCCAACTTCCCCTTCTTCCCGAATCGCATAATCCCCTTCATCGGAGAAACCCTGAGCAAAACCTGGTCCCTCACTTGGAACTCCCTGAAAAACCTCTTCGCATCAGCATAACTCTTTTGCCTGTCTTGAGCTACCCGAATGCGACTCCGAATCAACTCAATCCTTACCGAAGTATCCTGAATCACTTCTGGCCCAAGTAGTTTGTTGTCCCCCACTTCTAGCCAACATGCTGGGGAACGACAAGGCCTACCGTACAATGCCTCAAACGGAGCCATGTCAATCGTGAACTGATAGGAGTTGTTGTAAGCAAACTCCACCAGTGGAAGGTACTGCTCCCATCCACCCCCGAAGTCAATAATTCACATGCGTAGCATGTCCTCCAACATCTGATTGGTGAGCTCTGTCTGCCCATCGGTCTGCGGATGATAAGCCGTACTCAACCGCAATTCCGTGCCCATTGCCTCTTGGAAACTCTCCCAAAACCTCGAAAGAAATATCTTGTCTCTGTCAGACACGATATTTAGGGGCACACCGTGAAGTCTCACAATCTCTGAAATGAAGAGCTGGGCATACTGCCCCGTAGTGTAATCAGTCCTTACGGGTAAGAAGTGAGCGACCTTGGACAACCTGTCCACAATTACCCAAACGGAGTCGTGACCCCTCTGCGACGTAGGCAATCCCGTGATAAAGTCCATGGATATGCTCTCCCACATCCACACCGGAACCTCCAACGGCTGTAGCAATCCTGCTGGTCTCTGATGATCCACTTTTACAAGCTGACAAGTGGCGCATTTCGAGACAAACTCAGCGATATCTCTCTTCATACCGCTCCACCAATATTGCCGTCTCATGTCTTGGTACATTTTGTCCCCTCCGGGATGTACCGCGAACCATGAGCCGTGCGACTCTGCCATAACATCGTGTCGAAATTCCTCTCCTTCCGGAACTACCAATCTCCCATTGAAGCGTAATCCCCCATCTGAGCTAACGGTATAGGATTCGGCTCCCTCTGCTAGCAATCGAACTATCTGCTCCTGACAGAACGAGTCATTAGCCTGTGCCCGTACTACCTTCGTGACAATCTGTGGGGTAACGGTCATCACAGATATGAAAGATCGGGCCACTGCATCCTGGTGTCCCAATTCCTTCCATTTAGCTTTCCACACCTCTTCCACCTCATCTGCTGGCCTGCGGTTCAACGCGTCTGCTACCACGTTAGCCTTACCCGGGTGGTACTTGATGTCGAACTGGTAGTCCTTCACAAATTCAAGCCACCTACGCTGCCGCATATTCAGTTCCTTCTGCGTGAACAGATACTGTAGTGACTTGTGGTCCGTGAACAGCTGAAACTTCTCCCCCAAAAGGTAGTGCCTCCAAATCCGTAAGGCAAATACCACTGCCGCCAACTCCAAATCATGTGTGGGGTAATTTTTCTCATGAGGCTTAATCTTACGGGAAGCATAAGCTATGGCCTGTCTCTCCTGCTGCAATACACCTCCCAGTCCTTGTAAAGACGCATCGGTGTAAACCAAATACTCAACTCCCGGTCTCGGCAATGCTAACACAGGTGCTGAGGTCAATTTGTCCTTCAACTCATCGAATGCCAACTGACAGGCATCACTCCAGATATATGGCACACCCTTACGAGTAAGATAAGTCAAAGGACCTGCTATCTCCAAGAAACCCCGAATAAATCTCCTGTAGTATCCAGCTAAGCCCAAGAAACTACGAATCTCCGTTGGTGTCGTGGGCTGTCCCCATTCCCTCACCGCTGATACCTTTCCCGGATCAACAGATATTCCCTGGTCAGAAATAATATGACCCAAGAACTGGACTTCCTTCAGCCAAAACCCGCACTTCTCATATTTTGCATACAACTCGTTCTGACGAAGTGTCTGCAAAACCTGCCTCAAATGCTCGGCGTGCTCCTCCTCTATCTGAGAGTAGACCAGAATGTCATCAATGAAGACAATGACAAACTGATCTAGGAAATCCCTGAACACCCTGTTCATCAAGTCCATAAACACTGCTGGAGCGTTGGTCAAGCCGAAAGGCATAACCCGAAACTCGTAAGAACCATATCTCGACAAGAATGCGGTCTTCGAGATATCCTCCTCCCTGATACGCAACTGATGGTATCCTGACCTCAAGTCAATCTTCGAGAAGAAAGAAGCTCCTCTCAACTGGTCGAATAAGTCATCGATTCGAGGCAACGAATACTTATTCCGTATCGTGACCTTATTCAACTCTCGGTAGTCCACACACAATCTCAGTGAACCGTCCCTCTTCTTCACAAACAAAACTGGAGCGCCCCAAGGTGAGGTACTCCTGCGAATAAAGCCCTGCCCTAACAGCTGCTCTATTTGATCCCATAACTCTCGCATCTCAGCTGGAGCCATACGGTAGGGTGCACGTGCTATAGGTCTCGTACCCGGTAGCAAATCAATAACGAAATCTACCTCTCGACTGGGTGGTAAGCCTGGTATCTACTGAAACACATCCGAATACTATCTGACAACCGGGATCGAATCTAAAGGAATAACAACCTCCTTAGAGGTATCCTCCTCTATGTAATACAGATGAGCGGTCGATCCTCCCTCTGGGCGAGGCATCGCCACTACAAACATCTCTTGCCCCGAAATGGCAAAAACAATGCTCCCGCTGAAGCAATCAATCATGGCCCTATATGCTACGAGCCAATCCATACCGATGATCACATCGTGAACATGCATGTCTAGCACTAACATGTCTGCAGGCAATACCAAACCACTAACCTCTACCCCCACTCCCCGGCATATAAAGAAAATAAGTGACCCACTCCCTAATGGTAAGTCGACACACGTCACTGTGCTCTCTGCCGTAGCTAACAATCCTAAAGCTTTCGCGAAGTGTGTAGCTATAAAACAGTGTGTAGCACCCGTATCAAATAACACCCGACCCATAGTGCCATGGATAGAAAACGTACCCTCGATCGCGGGCGGTGCCTGTGGAACTGCAGCCTGGTGGACGTTGTAAACACGTCCATAGTGTAGCTACCCCTGCTGAACTGGTACTGCTGGAATGGGTGGCAATGCTGCCATCTGTGGCGGTGCGGGAAGAGCGGCGGGAAGCATAGGTCTCTGTGGCTCCTGGCGAGCACCCTGCTGCTGCTGCTGTGGGGCCCTGCCCCTATCAGGACAATCCTGCTTCTTATGGCCAATCTTGCCACAAGTAAAGCACTTCCCTGGGAAGTTCCCTCCCCTCTGCCCCTGCTATCCCCGGCCCTGGTGGCCGTTACCGTTCCTCCCTTGGCCCTGCTGGCCCTGATGGAACTGCTGCCCATTCTGCCCCTGCTGGCCCTGATGGCCGTTTGGGCCCTGATGGCCCTGACGGAAACCTCCCTGACCCTGCCTGTAGTTCCCTGACCGGAACCTCTTATTATCTCCCTGCTGGGTACCCTGCTCATTCTGTCTCTGCCCCTGACCGGTTTGTGCCCCGTTGGCACCATGTCCTCCAGTCCTGCCCTGATGGCTAGACTCCCCCGAACGATTGCCCTCGGCCATATGAAAACGGTGGTCCTGGCAGTGCAATAATGCAGTGTTAACCACATCAGAATACGTGGCCAACGATAGGTTCCCTAGCAGATGCTGACGGATCCTCCAATTCAACCCGTCGGTGAACTTCTCTATCTTCTTCTTCTCTGTTGGAATCTCGTCTGGAATGATATTCAACAGGTTAGTGAACTCGGCCTCATACTCGGCCACTGTCTTGCCCTCCTGCTTCAAACTCATCAGCTTCCTCCTCATCTCTGTATGAACTGCGGACGGAAAGTACTTGCGGTCGAACCGCACCCAGAACTCCTGAATCGTGAGGGTATCCCTCTCCTCCGCGGTGGTAATAGACTCCCACCACTGTAATGCAGATCCCACTAGCTTGAAAGTAGCTAGCACCTGTTTCTGAATATCAGTGCACTCATGCATCCTCAAATGCCTCTGTATGTCCTTCCTCCATTGGCTCGAGACTACCACATCCGAGCTACCTGCAAACTCTGGCGGATGCGCTTTCTGAAAAGCGTCTCGTACACGCTCCCACGCAGACGGGAATGCATTAACCTGTGCTGGCGCGGCAACCGGCTCCTGAGGCGGTGCCTGCTGAATCACGGCAATCGCGGCATTTATCGCTTGGGCTACTATAGCAGCAACCTCAACGGCGTTCATCATGCCCTGAACTGGAGCGGGCTGGGGTTCGGGCATTGCATTCCTGGGAACTGGTCGTGCACGTCGTGGAGGCATCTGAAATAAGAACAAAGTTTATAAGTTCACGGTTATAAACTTAATATAGCTGAAGAACGAAGCATACACAAAAACAGTACAACAGTCCTAAAATATAGGGCTCTATATCAAAGAAAACGTAGCGGAAACATAATAGCAATACAGATCCTAAAGGACACTAGAACCTGATGCTCTGATACCACCTGTGACACCCCGACTAATTAAATACCGGGTAGCTACTCCTTTATAAAATTAATTCAAAATGCCAAGTTGGCTCAGTTAATAGTATCACTGTCGAAAACATTATATTATTTCTAACCACCTAGTATTTAAAAAGCAAGTTGCCAAATTTTAATTTAAGTCTGATTAACATGAAACAAGTGTAAGGAAGAAATAAATAACACCATTCACCATACTGAAGTAAAACGAATAACCATCACAATAGAGTAAGTAAAGTCTGGAGGAAAACTCCTCACTACAATCCCATAACTGAAATGAATAACCGAAACTGAAATAAAACATGCTAAAGTCTAAAAACTGAAATATAAAAGATGTCTCTAAAGAAATAGGCAACATGCCCTACAACTGATAGATGGTGACTCTGGAATCCAAAAGATAGAAGCGTCTACATGCAAATCCCTGTAGCCTCCACAAGCAGCTACAGCTCGTCACCTGAATGAGTAACCTATGCTTGGTGTCCTTGTGGCTGGGCACCTAAAATGGTTTTACAAAGAAAAAGCGATTTGAAAAGTAAACGGATCAGAGCCCGAATGTGGAGTTATATTTTAAAAACCTGCAAGTGCTTTAAAAACATTTAAAACATTAAATGCAAAGTACATGTTAGGACGTACACTCTCATGATATTCTCACCTCTCGTCTAACTGTGCACTCCTAACGTAAGTACCCATCTATATCGACCCATAATTCTAGCTAACTGACAACATAACTAGCTAGACTGCCAAAGGTTCTACCCATATTACTCGGTTCCATTTAACATAACAACGCTCATAATTAAATAGAGGTTTAACGTAAACTCAGTTACTAAATATGCCATTGATATAACTATCAGTTAACTCATTATATATCTCCAAACAATACCGTAATATTTTTACAACATTAACATGAGGATTCCCATTAATTTAATGTATATTATTCATATCATAAATATACAATACAAGCACCCCGCGAACTAAGCTGTGGTGCACACATACTCTGCTATCCATCCCGGTACATCACGTACATAAGGATTACATATTCCGAACCTCTCAGGAATAGTTTACCGATAACAACATCACAAATAATGGAGGCGAACACAGTCACCATCACATGGGTCACGCACATACCTACGCTCCCATGATCAGCGGACTTATTAATATCACAATAAGTCTTTCTATGACCTATGTTCATCGAGGTACCAGTCTATATCCCCCCCGTAGGCACACAAGGATTAGAGGGTCCTAAGCGAACGCAAACCTCCCGTGATAGCAAGTATGGTAGGTATGTCATACACACAATCCATATACCAATACTAAGTAAATACACATCTTAGTAATACCATATTTTAATCGTAGTACTATTCTCATTCTCGTACTAACTCGTAATTATCACTATATATGCTATACCGATTTATAATCATACGTGCCATAATTAATTCTCACGTCGTAGTGGACACTCACGTCTCGACCCAAACCGTCCATGTAATACAACTCTCGTATGTAAATTTCTCCTCATAAATACCCAAATGTCCCAATCCTATCATTACTACATCTACGGAATGATATCTATATCCTCAAATCAGTTGACGGAACTCCAAAAGTCAAAACAGTCCAAAATGGCCCAAACTGCCATCTCGTTAGAAGTCTCGTTCGAACGAGTGTTCGAACGAGTTTGGACTGTCATCTCGTTAGAAGTCTCGTTCGAACGAGGTTGTTCGAACGAGATCCCAGTTCGTTCGAACGAACTGTCCCTTCTAACGATATCTCGTTCGAACGAGATATCGAACGAAATCCCTACTCGTTAGTAACGACTGGTGAACTCGTTAGAAGCTCGTTCGAACGAGTTCGTTCGAACGACCTGGGGCTGCTTCTAACGACTGACCAGTTTCGGCCCAGAATTTTCCCAATTCGTTTTCCATCTATTTTTACTCCTCCAGTCTCTTCTAAAATTCGTTCCAATAATATATTGAGTTATCTAATCATCCTCAAACATGCTAAGGTGTTATACTAACATCTTTAAAGGGGCTTAATACCTTCTAAACATCATTAAATCATAAATTTCTACATTAACTCCCAATTTTCTTCAAGAACATAAACCCTAGGTTCTTCTCATCATAATTTCCCAGATTTTAATCCGTTTATACATCACATAGATATGAAATCTCTAAATTAAATCTTCAAACAATGTTTCTACATGCAAACCTATCCCAAAGTTAAACAACAATCTTCCAATTTCATGGGTTTTCTTTTAACTCTTATATAAGATTGATTAACAATGTTTCTAACATGGAAAAAGCATTCACTGCATAAGGAATGTAATTTAAATCACTTTCCTTGGTTTGATTCCGGATTTGGTGTTGATTTGATGAAAAATTTCTGCAGAATTTCTTCTCTCCAAGCTTCCTCTCTAATGGTGGCTTAAGGTGGCTAGGGTTTGATTTGGGGAAACGTAGAAAACCTAAATAACAACCTACGTAGCCTTCTAGGTTAATATGGGTTGGTTAATGGGCTTAATGGGTTTAATCCACATCAGATTTACATCTCTAATTTTCGTCACTTTTAATTCCTAAAAATGTAAAATTACCAAAATACCCTTTAAGTTACCGGTATGGCCTAAAAATACCCCGGGACCCAAACTATACCCCCGGCTAGTGTTTTCTGACTATCTCGACCCTTACGGACGCGTTGGCGCACTCAAAACGACCATACGTATTATAGATTTTACATTCACTTTTATTAACAAAATATTATACCGTGACGCGGCGGTCCCATGCATCTCAACAAAATTTCTAAAATGCCGTATATAAATCTCACGACAAATTTTCATAGTACCAAATACATATATAATCATATATGCACATAATCAAATACCAATTCGCATCTCATTAGTATTTATAACCCGGATTAATTTCCAATTAATACCCATTTAATTAATTAATCCCAAAAATAAATATAGACAAAAGTATGGGGTATTACAGCGAAGTCCCTCGAAGTCATTCGAGCGAGATTGCATCTCGCACGAAGTCGTTCGAGCGATAGGTGGAAGTCGTTCAAATGACAGGACATATGGTTCGAGCGACAGAGGAAAATTTTGGGAATTTCTTAGAACTCAGTTTTGAGTATATTGGTTCATGGAAGAGAAATAAATTTCCAAGTAATAAATCTAAGTAAGATAGAAATTCGGATAAAGTATGAGCGGCAAAATACTTTAATGAATTCGGCACAGAGAGAATGTACCTTAGAGATTAAAAGAAGGATAATAATCTCAATAACTGTACTACAAAATGTTGAAATCAAAATACGTAAGGAAAACTTATATGTAGGTGAGGGAAATACTTATAAATTATAATGGGATGTGTGTATGCCTATTATGTACTATTATTATATAAGGCACTAATGGGTGATAACCTGGGGGTGTAATAATCTCATTATTAAGTGTAATAATAGGTGATAACCCGGGGGTACAAGAATGAATTATAAGTGTACTAATGGGTTAAATAAGAGTACGAATGGGTGATAACCCGGGGGTACAACATTTTTGTTAGGTGCGCAAATGGGTCATAGCCCGGGGGTGCAATATTATAATATATATATATATATATATATATAGGGCATAGGTGACTATATGTATATATGTACGTGAGTTTGTGAATCAACCTACTGTGTATAGCTTGTAGAGATGGGAATGTAAATTTGTTAAGACAGTCTTAAGAGTATAATCGATTTATTCTGAAAACGGGAAGATATATTAATCAGCTATTCGACATAGGCTAATTTAATAACGTATTTTTTCGGCAATACGGGTTTACTAATAGTGAGGTTAAATACTATTAGGATGGATTCAGACTAGTTATATTGGGTGGTATAGTTAAGGAGGAAATTAGATACATGTTAGTCATGCACAATAGAAGAGAGGTGAGAATCTCATGTGAGAGTTCGAACTAACATGCACTTGATACTTGCTTAACTGCAATTTTTACATACTTGCTTAAACAAATATTTTTACACATCGTCTCTTCTCTCTCTTGCTATATGTATGTATTATATCAGGTGCTCAGCCACAGGGATATCAGGCTTAGAGACTCAGATTGCTTGGCGTGCTACAGCTGTTGTGGAAGGTGTAGATCTTTGTATTAGATGCCTCGATTATTTCATTTCCATTCTTTATAGAGATTCCATTTAGGTCATGTGTCACCCATTTCCTTGGACAACTTTCAGAGATTATGTTCATTTTATTTATTGTTCATTTTCATTTGGATTGATGTTTACTATTGTTTTGGTTTAGAGTTTTGAACTGGAATGTTTTATCTAGTCATATTTATTTCAGCATGTAATTCTGATTCAGTATTTATAGTAAATAATTATGCGTGGATGGTTTATTTTAAATTTCTTAGATTGGAAATTAAATGGGAAATTAAATACCTATGACACCTCGACTAATTAAATACCAGGTAGCTACTCCTTTATTCCAATTAATACAAAATGTCAAGTTGGTTCAGTTCATAGCATCACTGTCGAAAACATTTCAACGATTACTAGCCACCTAATATTTAAAAACGTGAGTTGTCAAATTTTAATTAAATTAGATTAACATGCAACAAGTATTAACTTATGAAATAATGATACCACAACCACATTACAATCACATTACAATAATAAAGGAATAAATGAATCGGGAGGAACACTCCTCGGAAATAATCTTAAATACTGAATAAAACTGAATACAAAGTCTGAATCACTAATTAATTACAACCAAGACTGAAATAAAACTGAATAAATAAACTGTCTCTAAGAGAAAAGGGGCGACATGCCCTACAGATGAATAAATCTGAAATAGAGTCGAGGTAGAAAGTGGAGGCGTCTATAATCGAGGTCTTGTAACTTCCACAACAGCTACAACACTTCACTCGAATAGAACTACTAAGCTTGGTGTCCTTGTGGCTGGGCATCTAAAAGTTTTTACAATAAAAATGGATTTGAAAGCAAACGGGTCAGAGCCCGATTGTGAAAACAGTTTAAAATACAGCAAGTGTTTAATATCATTAAACAATGAATATAAAATACATGATAGCGCTTGCACTCACATGAGTTCCTCACCTCTCAACTAATTGTGCACTCATACGTACCCATACCCATTCTAGTTATTCCATTAACTAACTAGTCTAATTCAATATCTGATTTTTACTATACTATTCATGGTTTAATTCCCGACGTTTTAATATAAACTGAGAGTTTTACCTTCATTCCTCAAAATTAGTTACAATAATTACTAAGAGTTTTCCCATTTTTAACTCTACAAAGATGTTACATTAATTCACACTTGTACTTATATAAACAGTTCATTTCAATATTTCACTATATCAATCTCATCATAAATATAAAATAATGGCAGCTCTAGACTAAGCCGCGGTGCACACATACTCTGCTATCAAATCCCGGTACATCACGTACATAAGGATCACGTATTCGAATCTCTCGGGAACTGTTTCGACAAGGAACAAACACACATAATGCAGGCGAACATAGTTCACATCACATGGGTCACGCACATACCTATGCTCCCATGATCAGCAGACTTATTAACTCCTTAATAAGTCATTCTCTCACCTAAGTCCTCGAGGTACCAATCTAAATCCCCTCGTAGGCACACAAAGATTAGATGGCCCTGATCGAACGCTGACCTCCCGTGATAGCAAGTATGGTAGGTATGTTATACACAGATAACCACATATACTAAGCATTCACACCTCTTAGATATCTTATAATATTAATAGAGGTATATTTTACATTCCTATACCGTCATTAATGTAGTACACTTATAAGTCCCTGAATAATATACATCAATAGATAATCAACTTTTCTCACTTCGCAAATTCAAGTACTTGTTTCCTACCCCATAGATGTCATCTAGTTTATTACAAAATTCTAAGTTTTAATCCTCAACGTACTCCAATCTCACAACTATACCCACTAGTCAACAAGGGAAGGTTAACACTCAATTAAATAAGTTTACTGGAAGTTCGAAATAAAATCAGGCCTAAAAAGGCCATTATGTCAACTCGTTAGAAATATCGTTCGAACGAGTGTCGTTCGAACGAGTGTCATTCGAACAAATGGCTTTGAACGAACTACCAACTCATTAGAAGGAGTACTGTCATCTCGTTCGAACGACCTGGGTTGGTCTTCTAACGAGATGGCAGAAACGCCCAGAATTTCTCAATTTCATTTATCTTCATTTTTCTCTTCTCTAAATCCATCCTAAGATCATCCCAATAACGTTTTAATGTTTTTAAACTACTTTAAGTCCTCCTAGGTCGCTTCTTAACATATTATTGGGGTCAAATCCTCCTAATCAACATGCAATTATCATAAATCCCCAGATTTTGCCCCAAACCCTATGAACATGAACCCAGAATTTTAATGTACCTAAATAATCATCATTAATTCGTTTTTAAATCATCAAAGTTAATATTTTGGGTACCAATTTCGTCCATAATCATTCTACACGCAATTCCTAACCAAAATTAAGAGTTTCTACACCAATCCCATTGGGTTTTCACCAAAACTTTCAAAGCATATAAAGTTTCTACACTAAACATGGAGGAAATATTCATCGCAATTAACGACAACAAATCACTTGCCTTAGGTTTGTTCTTCTGATTCATTGTCGGTGATTCTAGGCTAAATTTCTCCTCTTTCTGTCACAAATCCTTCCAGAATGGTGGTGATGGGTGATGGCTTTGGTTTGGCTCTCTTGTAACCTCTCTCCAACTTCTCTCAAAACTCCCGTAGCCCACTCTCTTATCTTTTGCTGGTAATGGACCTAGTGTACCCTATAATAATCTCTAATTTAACTCTAAAATTCGTGGGTTTAAATCCCTAAATTTTTTAAATTACCAAAATACCCTTCTAGGTTGCCGGTTTGGCCTAAAAATGCCTCGGGACCCAAACTAAACTCCTGGCTAGTGTTTTCTGACTATTTCGACCCTTTCGGACATGTTGGCGCACTCAAAATGACCATTCGGTTGATAAAAATATAATTTACTTTTAAATTTAAATAAATTCATTCCTGACGCGACTGACACGCGCGTCCCAACTAAATTTCCCAAATTATCGTATTACTGCCTCGTGATAATTTTAATATTTTCAATACTCATATATTACCATATATTCTCAGTAATATTTTATTTTAACATTATAAATAAATACCAACTCACATCTCCCTAGTATTTACCTCCGGATTAATTTCCAAGTTTATTCGCATTTAATTCAATTAATCCATTAAATAAAAATCAATAAAATTACGGAGTATTACATACTTCCCCCCTAATAATAGAATTTCATCCTGAAATTCAGAACTAAAGAATACCTGGTACAAATAACTCTGGATAACGTTACCGCATCTCATCCTCGTGCTCCCATGTGGACTCCTCAGTATTATGATGCCGCCATTGAACGCGTACTAACGGTACTATCTTCGACCTCAGTTTCCTCTCGTTGTGGTTCAGAATAGCAATCGATCCCTCCTCATAGGACCTATCAGGTTGAAGATCGATGTTCTCCAAAGCAATGTGGGTATGAGCCAAATCGTCCCTAAGATATCTCCTTAGCGAGGAAATATGGAACACGTCATGAATCATATGTAAGTGCTCCAGTAATCCAAGCTATACGCGACTGGCCCAATTCACTCGATGATAGGAAATGGCCCCACATATCTTGGTGTCAGTTTCCCCTTCTTTCCAAAACGCATAATCCCTTTCATCGGAGATACTCTGAGTAGCACTTGGTCCCCCACCTTGAACTCTCTAAAGAACCTCTTGGCATCGGCATAACTCTTTTATCGGTCTTGAGCTACTCGAATACGGCTCCGTATCATCTCTATCCTTACCGAAGTACCCTGAATTACTTTCGACCCAAGGAGTTTGTTATGCCCCACCTCTAACCAACATGTTGGGGAACGACAAGGTCACCCATACAACACCTCGAATGGAGCCATGCCAATGGTGAACTGGTAGGAGTTATTATAAGCAAAATCCACCAGTGGAAGGTACTGCTCCCAACCACCTCCAGAATCTAGGATGCACATACGCAACATGTCCGCCAACATCTGATTCGTCCTCTTAGTTTGCCCATCTGTCTGCGGGTGGTACGTTGTACTCAGTCATAACTCCGTACCCATTGCCTCCTGGAAACTCTCCCAAAATCGTGAAACAAATATCTTGTCTCGGTCAGACACGATATTGAGAGGCACCCCGTGAAGTCTCACTATCTCCGCTATGAAAATTTGGGCATACTGTCCCGTAGTGAAGTTTGTCCGGGCTGTCAAAAAATGAGCAACTTTGGTCAGTCTATCCACGATTACCCATATGGAGTCGTGACCCCTTTGCGAAGTAGGTAACCCCGTGATAAAGTCCATGAAAATACTCTCCCATTTACACATCGAAACCTCTAACGGCTGTAGAAGTCCTGTCGGTCTCTGATGGTCCACCTTGACTAGCTGACAAGTGGAGCATTTAGAAACGAACAAGGCAATATCTCTCTTCATCCCGCTCCACCAGTACTGTCGTCTCATATCTTGGTACATCTTATCCCCACCAGGGTGTACCGCGAACCGCGAGTCGTGTGACTCTGTCATTACCTCGTGTCGCAAGTCTTCCCCTTTCGGAACAACCAGTCTCCCATTGAAGCGTAATCCCCCGTCTGAGCTAACGGTATTGGACTCGGCTCCCTCTGCTAGTAATCAAACTATCTGCTCCTGACAGAACGAGTCTTTTGCCTGGGCCTTTATCACTCTCGTAACAATCTGAGGTGTAACAGTCATCACAGACATCAATGATCGGGCCACTGCATCCTGATGTCCCAACTTCTTCCACTTATCTTTCCACACCTAGCCACCTCATTTACTATCCTACGGCTCAACACGTCTACTACCACCCTAGCCTTCCCTTGGTGATATTGGATAACAAACTGATAATCCTTCACAAACTCAAGCCACCAACGTTGACGCATATTCAGTTCCTTCTGCGTGAAGAGGTATTGTAGAGACTTGTGGTCTGTGAACAACCGAAATTTTTCCCCCAGGAGATAGTGTCTCCAAATTCGAAGAGCGAATACGACTGTCGCTAACTCCAAGTCGTGGGTGGGGTAATTCTTCTCGTGAGGCTTAAGCTTATGGGAAGCATAAGCTATAGCCTGACTCTCCTGCTGTAGTACACCTCCAAGTCCTTGTAAGGACGCATCGGTGTAGACTAGATACTCAACTCCCGGTATGGGCAATACTAACATAGGCGCTGAGGTTAACTTGTCCTTCAACTCATCGAATGCCAACTGACAGGCATCGCTCCAGATGAATGGCACACCTTTGCGAGTCAGATGTGTCAAAGGACCCTCTATCTTTGAGAAATTCCGAATAAACTTCCTGTAGTATCTTGCTAGGCCCAAAAAACTACGGATTTCAATCGACGTCGTTGGCTGTCCCCACTCCCTCACCGCGAATACCTTCCCCGGATCAACAGATATCCCCTGGTCTGAAATGATATGCACCCAAAACTGTACCTTCTTCAGCTAAAACCCACACTTCTCGTACTTCGCATATAGCTCGTTCTGACGCAATGTCTGCAAAACTTGTCTCAAGTGCTCGGCATGCTCCTCTTCTGTCTGGGAGTAAACCAGAATTTCATCAATAAAGACGATGATGAACTGGTCTAGGAACTCTCTGAACACCGTATTCATCAAGTCCATAAACACGACTGGAGCGTTGGTTAGGCCAAAAGGCATAACTCAAAACTCTTAGGAACCATATCTCGTCAAGAAAGCAGTCTTCGAGACGTCCTGTTCCCTAATACGTAACTGATGGTATCCCGATCGCAAGTCAATCTTTGAGAAGAAGGAAGCTCCTCTCAGCTGGTCGAATAAGTCATCGATTCGGGGCAATGGATACTTATTCCGTATCGTGACTTTTTTTAACTCCCGGTAATCTACACATAACCTCAACGATCCATCCCTCTTCTTTACGAACAATACAGGAGCACCCCACGGCGAAGCACTCCTTCGGATAAACCCGTGACCTAACAACTGCTCTATCTGATCCCTTAGCTTTCTTATCTCTGCTGGAACCATACGGTAAGGGGCGCAAGCAATTGGCCGAGTGCCCGACGTCAAATTGATAACAAAATCTATCTCTCTACTAGGAGGTAATCCAAGTATATCCTGGAATACATCAGCAAACTCCCTGACAACTGGAATCGAATCGAGTGGTAATACCACTTCCTTAGAGGTCTCCTCCTTTATATAGTACAAGTGAGTGGACGATCCTCCCTCAGGGCGAGCCATCGCCACTAATAACATCTCCTACCTGAGAATGGCAAAAATAATACTCCTGTTGAAACAGTCAATCATGGCTCGATATGCAACTACCCAATCCATACCAACGATCGCATCGTACTCAGTCATCTCTAATACTAACATATCAGCAGGTAAAGTAAACCTCCAGATCTCTATATCCACACCTCTACAAATAAGAGAAATCATGGAACCCCTACTTAATGGTGAATCTACATAAGTATTCGTGCTCTCTACAGTGTCTAACAACCCCATAGTGTGTGAAAATCTCGTGGTAATGAAATAGTGTGTGGCCCCCGTATCAAATAAAATACGCCCCATAGTCCCCTGAATAGAGAACATACCCTCAATAGCAGGTGGATCCTATGGGACTGCGGCCTGCTAGAGTTGGTAAACTCGCCCGTACTGAAGTTGTCCCTACTGGACTGGGACTGTTGGGATGGGTGGCAAAGTTGGCATCTGTGGTGGTGCTGGGAGGGAGACGAGAAATATAGGTCTATGGGGCTCGTGTCGAGCACCCTCCTACTACTATGGGGCCCTACCCTTATCAAGACACTCCTGGTGTTTGTGTCCAATCTTACCACAAGTAAAACATTTCCTCGAAAAATTTCCCCCTCTATGACCCTGCTGCCCACGGGCCTTGGTTCTCTTCTTGTTCTCTTTCTTATCTGAACTCAGTAACTCAACGAGATACTTTCTCCCCCGAATAGGCGCTGTGTCCGGGTAGAGATATCCGGATAAACAACATCAAAAACAAACAGTTGTTATCTCTACCCGGAGGTGAGTTAGAGCTGAAAGGCCCTCGTGTCCCCCCGGTGGCCGTTGCCATTCCTCCCCTGGGCGTGCTGGCCCTGATGAAACTGCTGTTGTTGGCCGTGCTGGCCCTGATGGACATCCTGACCCAGCTGGCCCTGACAAAAACCTCCCTGACCATTTCTGAAACCTCCATATCTAAACCTCTTAAAATCCCCTTGCTGGGAACCCTGATCACCCTGCCTATGCTGACCCTGAGCTGATTGTGCCCCGTCGGCACCATTTCCCCCTGTCCTACCCTGATGGCTAGACTCTCCAGATCGCTTACCCTCTGATAAGTGAAAGCGGTGGTCCTGGCAGTGAAGCAGTGTTGTGTTAACCACATCAGAATAAGTGGCCAATGAGAGTTTACCCAATAAGTGCTGACGGATCCTCCAAGTCAACCCATCCATGAACTTCCGTATCTTTTTCTCCTCTGTCAGAATCTCATCGGGAATGATGTTCAAGAGATTAGTAAACTCAACCTCATATTCTTCCACTGTCTTCCCCTCCTGCTTGAGGTTCATTAACTTCCTCCTCATCTCGGTGTGAACGGCTGATGGAAAATACTTGCGGTCGAACCGCACCCAGAACTCCTGAATAGAAAGGATGTCTCTCTCCTCCGTGGTGGTAATGGACTCCCACCACTACAACGCTGATCCTACTAGCTTAAAAGTAGCCAATATCTGTCTCAGTGCATTCGTACACTCGTACATACTCAAGTGCCTTTGGATGTACTTCTTCCACTGACTGGACACAACGACGTCGGAGCTACCTGCAAACTTCGGAGGGTGTGCTTTCTGAAAAGCATCATGAACACGTTCCCAAGCAGACAGGAATGCATGAGCCTGTACTGGCGCTACTACGGGTGCCTGAGGCGGTGCTTGCTGACCAACTGCTAGAGCGGCATTTACCGCTTGGGCTACAATAGCGGTAACCTCTACGGCATTCATGGATCCCTGAACTGGAGCAGGCTGTGGCTCGGGCTGAGCATCCCTGGGAACTCGCTTTGCACATCGTGGAGGCATCTGAAATGAAAATAAAGTCTTATAAGTTCATAGTTATTATCTCAAAATAGCTGAAGAGCGAAACTTACAGAATAGAGTACAACAATCCTGAAATATAGGGCTCTATATCAAAGAACGCTACGCGGAAACATAATAAGCCGTACAGATCCTAAGGACACTAGAACCTTATGCTCTGATACCACCTGTGACACCCCGACCAATTAAATACCGGGTATCTACACCTTTATTCCAATTAATACCAAGTGTCAAGTTGGTTCAGTTCATAGCATCAGTGTCGAAAACATTTTAATGATTACTAGACACCTAATATTTAAAAAAGTGAGTTGTCAAATTTTAATTAAATTAGATTAACGTGCAACAAGTATTAACTTATGACATAATGATACCACAACCACATTACAGTCACATTACAATAATAAAGGAATAAATGAATCTGGAGGAACACTCCTCTAAAATAATCCGAAATACTGAATAAAACTGAATACAAAGTCTGAATCACTAATTAATTACAATCAAGACTGAAATAAAACTAAATAAATAAACTGTCTCTAAGAGAAAAGGGGTGACATGCCCTACAGATGAATAAATCTGAAATAGAGTCAAGGTAGAAAGTGGAGGCGTCTATAATCGAGGTCCTGTAACTTCCACAGCAGCTACAACACGTCACTGGAATAGAACTCCTAAGCTTGGTGTCCTTGTGGCTAGGCAACTAAAAGTTTTTACAAGAAAAAAGGATTTGAAAGCAAACGAGTCAGAGCCTGATTGTGAAAACAGTTTAAAATACAGCAAGTGTTTAATATCATTAAACAATGAATATAAAATACATGATAGCGCTTGCACTCACATGAGTTCCTCACCTCTCAAGTAATTGTGCACTCCTACGTACCCATACCCATTCTAGTTATTCCATTAACTAACTAGTCTAATACAAAATCTGATTTTTACTATACTATTCATGGTTTAATTCCCGATGTCTTAATATAAACTGAGAGTTTTACCTTCATTCCTCTGAATTAGTTACAATAATTACTAAGAATTTTCCCATTTTTTAACTCTACAAAGATTTTACATTAATTCACACATGTACTTATATAAACAGTTCATTTCAATATTTCACTATATCAATCTCATCATAAATATGCAATAATGGCAGCCCTAGACTAAGCCACGGTGCACACATACTCTGCTATCAAATCCCGGTACATCACGTACATAAGGACCACGTATTTCGAATCTCTCCGGAACCGTTTTGACAAGTAACAAACACACATAATGCAGGCGAACATAGTTCACATCACATGGGTCACGCACATACCTACGCTCCCATAATCAGCAGACTTATTAACTCCTCAGTAAGTCATTCTCTGACCTATGTTCTCGAGGTACCAATCTAAATCCTCCCGTAGGCACACAAAGATTAGATGGCCCTGATCGAACGCCGACCTCCCGTGATAGCAAGTATGGTAGGTATGTTATACACAGATAACCACATATACTAAGCATTCACACCTCTTAGATATCTTATAATATTAATAGAGGTATATTTTACATTCCTATACCGTCATTAATGTAGTACACTTATAAGTCCCTGAATAATATACATCAATAGATAATCAACTTTTCTCACTTCGCAAATTCAAGTACTTGTTTCCTACCCCATAGATGTCATCTAGTTTATTACAAAATTCTAATTTTTAATCCTCAACGTACTCCAATCTCACAACTATACCCACTAGTCAACAAGGGAAGGTAACACTCAATTAAATAAGTCTACTGGAAGTTCGAAATAAAATCAGGCCTAAAAAGGCCATTCTGTCAACTCGTTAGAAATCTCGTTCGAACGAGTGTTGTTCGAACGAGTGTCATTCGAACGAATGACTTTGAATGAACTACCAACTCGTTAGAAGGGGTACTGTCATCTCGTTAGAAGCTCATTCGAACTAGATCGTTCGAATGACCTGGGTTGGTCTCTTAACGAGATGGCAGAAAACGCTCAGAATTTCCCAACTTCGTTTTTCATCATTTTTCTCTTCTCTAAATCCATCCTAAGATCATCCCAATAACGTTTTAATGTTTTTAAACTACTTTAAGTCCTCCTAGGTCGCTTCTTAACATATTATTGGTGTCAAATCCTACTAATCAACATGCAATTATCATAAATCCCCAAATTTTGCCCCAAACCCTATGAACATGAACCCATAATTTTATTGTACCTAAATACTCATCATTAATCCATTTTTAAATCATCAAAGTTAAGTTTTTGGGTACCAATTTCGTTCATAATACATGCAATTCCTAACCAAAATTAAGAGTTTCTACAACAATCCCATTGGGTTTTCACCAAAACTTTCAAAGCATATAAAGTTTCAACACTAAACATGGAGGAAATATTCATCGCAATTAACGATATCAAGTCACTTGCCTTAGGTTTTTTCTTCAAATTTTTTTTCGGTGATTTTAGGCTGAATTTCTACTCTTTCTGTCACAAATCCTTCCAGAATGGTGGTGATGGGTGATGGCTTTGGTTTGGCTCTCTTGTAACCTCTCTCCAACTTCTCTCAAAACTCCCGTAGCCCACTCTCTTATCTTTTTTCCGTTAATTTCCCTAGTGGCCCCTCTAATAATCTCTAATTTAACTCTAAAATTCATGGGTATAAATCCCTAAATTTTTAAAATTACCAAAATACCCTTCTGGGTTGCCGGTTTGGCCTAAAAATGCCTCGGGACCCAAACTAAACTCTCGGCTAGTGTTTTTTGACTATTTCGACCCTTCTGGGCACGTTGGCTCACTCAAAATGACCATTCGGTTGATAAAAATATAATTTACTATTTAATTTAAATAAATTCATTCCTGACGCGACTGACACGCGCGTCCCAAATAAATTTCCCAAATCGTCGTATTACTGCCTCGTGACAATTTTAATATTTTCAATACTCATATATTACCATATATTCTCAGTAATATTTTATTTTAACATTATAAATAAATACCAACTCACATCTCGCTAGTATTTACCTCCGGATTAATTTCCAAGTTTATTCTCATTTAATTCAATTAATCCATTAAATAAAAATAAATAAAATTACGGGATATTACAGACAGTTGCAGAATACGAGGAGGAATTCACATGATTGACAAAAACGGTACCGGAGGAGGTGCCTACTAAGGAGAAGCGCATTCAGATGTTTATGGATGGCTTGACTTGGAGGATATGACAGCATCTATTGGGTAACCTTTCCCTACACTCATATACCGAAGTTCTGAATGCAGCTTTATTGCACTGTTAAGACAATCGCTTCCATACTAAGGGAAGTAAGTGAGGGGGAGAGCCTAGCCAGTTGGGCAAGATAGGGAGAGGTAATGCCAGTGGGGTACCAGTTGAGCAGAGTCAGAGGCAGGGTTCCTAGCAGAGGGAGTCTGCTAAGAGGTTTCATTTCGGTGGCTTCAGGCATGGTCATGAGGGTTGGAGACATGGCCACCAGGGCCAGCCATAGGGCCAGCCACAGAATCAGCAATAGGGTCAACAACAAGAAGGACGGCAGGGCCAACAGGGCCAAGGTAGAGGTGGTAATGGCCAACCAGGCTGAGGATATCAGGGACAGAGAGAAGGAAACTTCATGGAGAAATGTTATACTTGTGGCAAGACTGGCCATAAGGAACAAGAGTGCCCCGATAAGGACAGAGTTCCTAGGCAGTAGGATGCTCACCAAGAGCGCTAGAGACCTATTTTTCTTGCCGCCCTACCAGTGCCAGCTCTAGTTCCAGCTTTGCCCGCAGTTCTGATGCAGCAGGGGAAGTTGCAGTATGAACATGTCTATAACGTCCACCAGGCCGCAGTTTCGCAGGCACCACCCATAGTGGAGGGTAGCTTTTCTATCCATGGTACTTTGGGTCGTATATTATTTGACACGGGGGCATCACACTCTTTTATATCCACTAGCTTTAGACGGGCCACTGGGTTGTTAAGCACGACAGAGAGTACAGTGACTTGTGTAGACTCTCCGCTAGGTAATGGGTCGCTGATTTTCTTCATATGCCGGGGAGTAGGCATAGAGATTGGCAATTTGATTTTACCGGCTGATATGCTAGTGTTAGATATGTTCGAGTAAGACGCCATTATTGGCATGGATTGGCTAGTCGAGTATAGGGCCATGATTTATTGCTTCAGTAGGAGTATTGTGTTCGCCATTCCGGGACAGGAGATGTTCTTAGTGGCATTTCCACGTTCTGAGGGAGGGTCATCCACCCACTTATTTTATATAGAGGATGAGACCTCTGTAGTAGTGGTTCCACTCGATTCAATTCCGATCATCTGCGAGTTTATTGATGTATTTCAGGATACACCGGGGTTGCCTCTGAGTAGGGAGATCGAGTTTTTGATAGACTTATCACCTTGCATTTGTTCGATAGCACGTGCGCCTTACCGTATGGTTTCGGTAGATATGAGGGAGTTATGGGATTAGATAGAACAGTTATTGGGATAGGGTTTCATTCGTAGGAGTACCTCGCCTTGGGTTGCCCCAGTTCTGTTTGTAAAGAAGAGGGATGGGTCCCTACGACTTTGTATTGATTATCGGGAGCTTAACAAAGTCACAATACGGAATAAGTATACGTTGCCCCGCATCGATGACTTGTTTGATCAGCTGAAAGGAGCGGCCCACTTCTCGAAGATATACTTGAGATTCGGGTACCATCACCTACGCATCAGGGAGCAGGACGTGGCAAAGACTGACTTTCTGACGAGGTATGGGTCGTATGAATTCAGGGTTATGCCATTTAGGCTAACCAATGCCCCAGCAGTATTTATGGGCTTGATGAACAGAGTATTCAGAGAGTTCCTATATCATTTTGTCATTATCTTTATAGATGACATCCTGATTTATTTCCGCACTGAGGAAGAGCATACCGAGCACTTACGTATGCATCTGCAGACCCTACGAGAGCATGAGTTGTACGCTAAGTATGAAAAGTGTGAATTTTGGCAGCGGGAGGTATAGTTTTTGGGACACGTTGTATCAGAGAAAGGGATATCTGTGGACCCTAGTAAGGTGTCAGCGGTGAGGGAGTGGGGACAACCCACGACGCCAACGGAGGTGCAGAGTTTTTTGGGATTAGCCAGATATTACAGACGGTTTATTTAGGGATTCTCGAAGATTGCGGGTACTATGACAAATCTGACTCGTAAGGGCGTGCCATTTGTTTGGGATGATGCATGTCAGTTGGCATATGACGAACTGAAGGACAAGTTGACTTCAGCACCCGTACTATCACTTCCCAGGGCGGGAGTGGAGTACCTGGTTTATACTGAAGCATCCTTACAAGGGCTTGAGGGGAGTACTCCAATAAGAGGAGCAGGCCATAGCTTTTGCTTCCCGAAATCTTAAGCCACATGAGAAGAATTACCCCGCCCATGACTTAGAGCTAGCAGGAGTCGTGTTTGTGCTTCGAATTTGGAGGCATTACTTATTGGGAGAACAATTTTGCTTATTTACAGACCACAAGTCACTGCAGTACTTGTTCATGCAGAAAGAGTTGAATATGCGCCAACGCAGGTGGCTGGAGTTTGTAAAATATTATTAGTTCGAAATACACTATCACCCGTGGAAGGCTACTGTAGTTGCTGATGCATTGATTCGTAGGCCGATAGATGACACGACCAAGGTGTGGAAAGAAAAATGGCAGGAATTGGGACATCAGGATGCCGTGGCCCGATCATTTATATCTATGATGACAATCACGCCTCAGATTATTACACGAGTATTACAGGCACAGGCAGCGGATTCGTTCTGTCAATATCGGATTAGGCAGCTTTTAGCCGGGGGAGCCGAGTCTTATTTAGTAAGTTTTGAGGGTGGTTTGCACTTCAATGGGAGACTCGTTGTTCCAGAGGGGGAGGACCTTCGTCATGCAGTAATGACGGAGTCACATGGGTCCCAATTTGCGGTACATCCCGGTGGGGACAAAATGTACCAGGATATGAGGCGGCAGTATTGGTGGAGCGGGATGAAAAAGGATATCGCAGAGTTCATATCCAAGTGTACCACTTGCTAGTTAGTGAAAGTGGACCATCAGAGACCACCAGGTTTGCTTCAGCCGATGGAGATTCCTACGTGGAAATGGGAAGGAATTTCCATGGATTTTATTACTGGGTTGCCCACTTCACAGAGGGGGCATGATTCTATATGGGTTATTGTGGATCGGTTGACGAAATTAGCCCACTTTTTGCCCGTCAAGACAGACTTCACAGCTAGACAGTATGCTCAGTTATTTATTGCAGAGATAGTGAGATTGCATGGTGTGCCTCTTAACATCATGTCGGATAGAGACAAGAAATTTGTATCTCATTTTTAGGAGATCTTCTAAGAGGCTATGGGTACCGAGTTGCGGTTGAGTACAACATATCACCCGCAGACTGATGGCCTGACTGAACGCACTAATCAGATGCTCGAGGACATGTTGCGCATGTGTATCCTTCATTTCGGGGGAGGTTGGGAGCAGTATCTTCCACTGATGGAGTTTACTTATAATAACACCTATCAGTTTACTATTGGCATGGCCCCATTCGAGGCATTGTATGGTCGTCCTTGTCGTTCCCCAACTTATTGACTAGAGGTGGGAGACAACAAGCTACTCGGGCCAGAGGTAATTCACGATACGTCTAGCAGGATCGAGATTATTCGGGATCGCATACAGGTAGCCCAGGACAGGCAGAAAAGCTATACCGATGCTAAAAGGTTCTTTCGAGAGTTCACAGTGGGGGACCAGGTTTTATTGAGAGTATCTTCGATGAAGGGAGTAGTGATATTCGAGAAGAAATGGAAGTTGGCTCCGAGATATGTAGGACCATTCCCTATTATAAAGAGGGTCGGACCAGTGGCTTACAGACTTGGGTTACCGAAGCACTTGCATCGTATCCATGTTTTGTTCCACATTTCATCACGGAGGCGATCCTCCAGGATGAGTTGGCACACACTCATATTACGATTGAGGAGATTGAGTTACATCCAGATAGTTCACATGAGGAGAGACCGGTGGCTATCCTAGATTACAGTGAAAGGAGGCTGAGGTCAAAGGTAGCTCCACTTGTTCGGGTGTAGTGGCAACATCACAATGTGGAGGAGTCTACTTGGGAGGGTGAGGCGGATATGCGTGAGAAATATTCAGATTTATTCATACCAAGTATGCCCTATTTTTTGAATTTCGGGACGAAATTCCTTTATTAGGGAGGAAGTATGTAATACCCCATATTTTTTATCATTTAAATAATTATGGGATTAATTATTACTAAAAGATTAATTGAATTTAAATGTGAGAATTAAATTATTAATTAATCCGGTGCTAACAAAAATAACTATTAACTAGCGTGCCAAGGGTTAATACTTATTAATTTAATATTACTGTGCGATATGTAATATGGAACTATACACTTTGATAAATTGTCGAGAGAGAGAATAATACGACAGTTTAGTGAATTAAGTCAGATGCGCGTGTGAGTCGTGTCGGGACTAATTTGGTGGAATAAATATATCAATTATTTTTAGTAACTCGTATGTTCATTTCGAGTGTACCGTTGAGTTCGGAAGGGACGAGATAGTCGAAATAGTATACATGGTGTTTAGTTTGGGTCTTAGGGAAATTTAAGGCCCAACCGACACGCCGAGAGGGGTATTATGGTAAATTGGATTTGTAGGCTTAATTAATGGACGAAAATTAAGAGTTTAATTATCGAACAAAGAAAGTACATTAGGTTTAGAAAGCTACAGGAAGTAAGAACGGCCATAGGAAGTGTGAGGGAGAGCTATTGCCAAGAGAAGAGGGCCAAATTAACACCACTTTGCACAACCAACACCACCACCGTATAGATCGGGACAAGGGGAACACACCCATACCAACAACGCCAAGAAATCAAACGACTAATTCGAGGCAAGTGTTTATAACTTGTTGTATTTCGATATTTATCATATTCATGTTAGTATAGGATTGTTAGGAATATGTTTTGGTTCATAAAAATGATGAAATTGAGGATTTTGGAAATGTAAATTGATTCTGAAATTTGTTATATCGAAACCCTTCATGTATGTAGACTAGAAATCACGTTTTAAGGAATTTATGTGTAGAACAAATCGGGAAATTATGGGTTCTTGAATATGAATTGGAAGAACTAGGGTTTCGATAAATTAAATTAGGGATTCCATGTTTTATGGACGAATCATAATTAATTGATGATTCTAGGATGTTAGAATTCATATATTATTGATGGAATTTGAATTGGAACTGTTTGTTTGGAGTTTGGGATGTTGAATTAGAGGTGTTACGTTTAAAAATGGTGGAAAAACGCTGAAAAATCTGGGTAGGAGACGAACAGTGAAATTTCGCACGAAGTCGTTCGAGCGAGATTGCATCTCGCGCGAAGTCGTTCGAGTGATAGGTGGAAGTCGTTCAAACGACAAGCCACCTGGTTCGAGCGACAGAGGGAAATTTTGGGAATTTCTTAGAATTCAGTTCTGAGTATATTGGTTCATGAAAGAGAAATAAATTTCCAAGTAATAAATTTAAGTAAGACAGAAATTCGGATAAAGTATGAGCGGCTAAATACTTTAATGAATTCGGCAAGGAAAGAATGTACCTTAGAGATTACGAGAAGGATAATAATCTCAATAACTGTACTACAAAATGTTGAAATCAAAATACGTAAAGAAAGCTTATATGTAGGTGAGGGAAATACCTATAAATTCTAATGGGATGTGTGTATGCCTATTATGTACTATTATTATATAAGGAACTAATGGGTGATAACCCGGGGGTGTAAGAATCTCATTATTAAGTGTAATAATGGGTGATAACCCGGGGGTACAAGAATGAATTATAAGTGTACTATTGGGTTAAATAAGAGTACTACTGGGTGATAACCCAGGGGTACATCATTTTTGTTAGGTGCGCTAATGGGTCATAGTCCGGGGGTGCAGTATTATAATATATATATATATATATATATATATATATATATATATATGTAAGGCATATGTGACTATATGTATATATGTACGTGAGTTTGTGAATCAACCTACTGTGTATAGCTTGTAGAGATGGGAATGTAAATTTGTTAAGACAATCTTAAGATTATAATCGATTTATTATGAAAACGGGAAGATATATTAATCAGCTATTTGACATAGGCTAATTTAATAACGTATTGTATGGGTGATACGGGTTTACTAATAGTGAGGTTAAATACTATTAGGATGGATTCAGACTAGTTATATTGGGTGGTATAGCTAAGGATGAAATTAGATACACGTTAGTCGTGCACAATAGAAGAGAGGTGAGAATTTCATGTGAGTGTTTGAACTAACATGCACTTGATACTTGCTTAACTGCAATTTTTAAATACTTGCTTAAACAAATATTTTTACACATCGGGCTCTGACCCGTTTCTTGCATCTCTTCTCTCTCTTGCTATATGTATGTATTATATCAGGTGCTCAGCCACAGGGACATCAGGCTTAGAGACTAGGATTGCTTGGCATGCTGCAGCTGTTGTGGAAGCTGTAGATCTTTGTATTAGACGCCTCAATTATTTCATTTCCATTCTTTATAGAGATTCCATTTAGGGCATGTGTCGCCCATTTCCTTGGACAACTTTCAGAGATTATGTTCACTTTATTTCTCGTTCATTTTCATTTGGATTAATGGTTACAATTATTTTGGTTTAGAGTTTTGAACCGGAATGTTTTATCCAGTCATATTTATTTCAGCATGTAATTCTGATTTAGTATTTATAGTAAATAATTATGCGTGGATGGTTTATATTAATTTTTTTGGATTGGTAATTAAATGGTTTTAATTAATGAAATTTTTTTTTGACACTTAGCTTAATTATATTGGGTAATTAAATAAGTTATCATGTTTTCGACAGTGATGCTAAGAATGAGCCAACCGAACATTCTGTTTTAAATTTCATAAAAGACTGATCACCCGATATTTAATTGGGTGGAGTGCCACAACTAGATGGTTAAAACCTTTTATAAAAAGGAAGATACATAATAATTCATTGGGTGGTCGATTGTTAATGTAGGATCTTCTTATGGATACTCATACGGGGGTGGTGCTAGAAGAAAATAGTAACAGGTCATTTAACTAGATGGTTAAATCCAAAACTAAGAATATTAATTGAAATTATGATATTCCTTGGGGTGTAATTATAGAGTTAATTACCTATACATATAGTGTGGTATAAATATGTATTTATATTTTTGTGTGGACATATTTATGTTCGTGGACCATCCTATCGGTTGGGGTTGCGCACGTACGGGACTGGAGCACACATCATTAAAGGTGGGTTAGGCATTGTGTAGGTCATTATTATAGGTACTACGTAGCAGCGCCACTTACGAGAGGTATGTGTATATGACGAGATCTTTTATCACCGTTGGGTATCGGCCATGAACTGGTGTACTGCGTAGGACCGCCCCACTTGTGTGTGTTTTGTGATGTCTGATTGGATAAGAAATCCTACGGACTTACCGATAGAGCACGAACGAGACACTGTTGGTAGATGCCTTTGAGTGTCGCATATCACATAAATTAAATGAAATTAATTCATTTGTCTAAGAATGTAGGCAATAAATTACAGACCCTATAATATGTAATGTGCATAGTAGATGTTTATGTCACTTTTACGAGTAACATCGTTGGGATACTCTGGGAAGTGGTACCATGAATGTATATGATTACGATTCGATCATATAAATTAAATGAGATTAATCCATTTGTTTAGGAATGTAGACAATAAATTACAGACCCAATACTATGTAGTGCACATAGTAGATGCTTATATCACTTTTACAAGTAATATGAATAGGATACTTTGGGACGTGGCAATTTGAATGTAGAAGATTACATTTCAGTACATTAGTTATGCTAGATGCATTTTATGTTAAATTGGCATAATCATCAGTCATTATCCTTGATTTGGGTAGTTATATATGTAGTATTGCACTTAGATGAGGGGCAAGGTAGTTAACATATGTGAGTGACGATGGGGGGATACTGATTTTGAATTAACTGTATTTTTTCACTTTAAATTCAGTAAGTTAATTCTTGCCACTCTAGTACACTGACCTAAAATTATAAGTGGCTTTCCTCCAGGTGCTCCTAGACAGGCATAGCAGTACTATTGAGAGATCAGCCTTGCGGTCTCATTTTGCTTGTTAGAGTTGAGATCGTTGATTATAGATTATGTGGTTTCTCTATTTCAATGTTTTACTTTTTGGATTATTGTATGGGAATTAGCCCGAAGTCTATATTATTTCAGTCAATTTAAGATACTTATGTTGATGTTTCATTTTTATTTATATCATGTGGATGTTGGTCTTATACATACCTTGGTTATTAATTTGAATTTAATTTTTAATTCAAATGCGGTTTGAAAATAAATATTTTATATGGTTTGATGCTGCGAATTGTATTAATTGACAAACGAACCCCATGTTCGGCATATCATGTCGTGCCAACCTTTACGTGAGAAAATGAGGGTTGTTACAATAATTAAGAGTCTTGAACACATTAAAGCGCCGCACTCTGAATGTACGTAAAATACATTAGTCACTTGGAACAAAAATTAAGCGTCAAAAGTTTGTATGTATAATTATCCCTAACAAACTTTCACGTGATATGTTAACCCTTACACAACTCGATAAAAATATAAAGGAGCCATAGTTTATTTTATGTGGTTATTATAATTGTTAATGCGCTAAAACTCTACAAATATATTAAATTATGAGATGAGCTCGCTATACACACCCATTAACAAGGATATAACGAGTAATTATAATAGCAAACATTGGAGGTTCGGGGCTCAGAGGCCCTGAGCCAACTTTTTATGTGTAACATTTGAATTTATAAAAACAAAATCGCTTGGATATTAAACAATCAAATAAGTACATAATAAATTAAAACAAACTAAATAAATTAAATACATCAAACCTAAATTCCAATAATCTATTTCATTTTCATTCAGTTGGTAATATATCAATACTTTAATTAAATTAACTAATCGAGATATGCTTCTCCATAAGATAACTGTTTTAAATAAAAATAGTCTCTTCAATCTATTGACTAGAAGAAAAATAGATATTTATCATGATTTTAAAATAGTTTTTTTTTCTCGTTTTAGGTCAAAATGATATAAATATCACATTCATGTATTTTATATTACGATTTATGAGATATTTATGTTTTTACCACGGTTAGTTTTAAAATTGTAACTCCCCCTTAATGCCCAAATATTTTAAAAATCAATTTGTTAAAATTTTAATACCCTCTTCTGAAAAAAGCAAGCAATTCATGTTACCCAAGAAAAAAAGGCGATGGATTAGAAATCCCACTCTCTTTCTATCTTGCGATTTAAAAGAGACTCTCTCTCTCTCTCTCACCCTCATTCAAATGTACTTCTCTCTCACTCTCTATGTTAATCTGACGAACTTGTTTGATTTGTCTAAACCTACATTGCCTTCTTCTATTACATCATCGAAGTTTCTCTTCATTATCATAATTACACATACCAGTAAAAACATTATCTCAAAGATTCTAGATGTAATATACCGTCCCAAATGAATATTCAATAATTTAAATTAATATGCTAAGTTGTGTTTAATCACATTAAATAAATTTTTTAACAAGATGTGATATTAAACTTGCATAGTTGCAATAAAAAAAGTTATGTGTATAATAATATGATTATGACATTCCAAAATTAGCATGCTATTTTAAACTATTTAATTATTCATAATAGTTAAATTATGTCAATTATTGCATAATTAGAGAGTTTAGTACTTGATAGTTTTATATGTTTTATGTAATTTTATTATGGTTAACTATGTAATTTTCCTTCTTTAACTTAATATGTATGAGAGGTACATTGAAAATTTTTCAAATAATTAAATTTGATACGTATTTACTAGTAACATTAAGTGGGAGGTGATGTGTAATTATCCATAAGTTAATCAAAATGGGTTAAAAGTCTAAATAAGCTAACTTTAAACTTATACATGGTTTTATAAGTGTTCTTAAGCGTAGGAGAGAAAAAGAGAAGCTTTGAGAAGAAAGAAAAGAAAAAAGAGTGAAAAAATTAGGTTTTGCATTTGAAAAAAACCCTACAAAATTAAGATTAATTCCGAAGGACATGACACAACATGACATGACAAGAATTTTTTGGACACGATCATGATAAGGAATAAATTTTTTTATCTAGCTGACACAAACATGCCCGTATAGAATACAACACAACACAACATGACTAATACGATTTCATAAATTTACAGACAGTCAGGGTCGGTCCTGAGATTTATAGTACCCTGTGCGATACTCAATTTAGGGCCCTTCTAAAAAAATAAAAATTACAAATTTATTAATAAAAATAAAACACGCAATTAACAACGAATGCTTGTTTTTTCCATTTTTGATATCCAGATGCTTGTTTTTTGGTAACATTTCTAAAAATTACAAATTTATAAATAAAAATAAAACACGCAATTAACAACGAATCTAATAGATAATTTTATTCTAAAAATATCTCAATTGATTGAATATAAAAAATATGGGAAAATGTCACCTAATTTGAGCATTTTATTCCCTCTCCAATTTCATCGACTTGATTAATGTAGAAAGAAAGAAGGTGATAAAAAAATTAATTATATAAAAAACAGATTAGTAAGACCTTGATGAATTTAAAAAAAATTATTAAAAAAAACATAGTAATAAAAAAGATTAGCATATGTTTAAAAAAATTACAAAATGTATCCATAGTTTTAATCTATTATTTATTTATTCATAGATTAAAAGTCCTAATAAAATATGAATACTTTTAAGTCTAAGTCCTAATAAACTATGAATACATTTTTGCTGTAAAGAAAATAAGTTGCAAAAGCAAACATTAGTAACTTTACCTTTGTTTTGTCTTATGTAGACTATTAGGATTGCAACGTTACCCTCCAAACCTTCTGCAAAAATGAAAAAAGAATACACTAGTTGAAGTTTTGTTACTTGCACAGAGTAGAGAGAGAGGGACGTAGTAGAGAGGAGAGATGGGGAGAGTGGGGCGTACAAAAGAAAGAGAGAGAGAGAGAGAGAATAAAAAAAAATTTGTTGATAATTGAAAAAATGGGCTCCTAAAAAAATGGTAATCTTAAATGAATTGGGTGAGATTTTTTTGGGAAGTTGAATCATTCTTTTTTTTTGGATAGTTGAAAAATGGCCCCTAAAAAACTAAACTCTTTTAAAAAAATTATTTTTTAATATACAGAAAATATTTTTGGACCCCTAAAATACACATATACTAGTACTTATTTTAAAATGAGCCCTGTACCACTGCCCACCTGACACATGGCAAGGACCGACCCTGCAAACAGTTAAAAAATAATTGACTCGGTTCTAAGTATAAAACCATGGTTAACATGATAAGATATGACTTATAATTTTAACACAAAAACAAATTCTTGTAAAAAAAATGCTACATAAAAATAGCACGAACACAACCTACCATACCTTATTATTTTCAAATCAATTTCCTCTTGTCATTTTATTTCTTTAGTTGACTACCCTCTTATATGGTCCATGTAATTGATAAGGAAAATAAAGAGGGAGTTCGTGGGCACTGAAAAAATGTAGGAATTGCTAACAAATTGACAATGGATCCATGAAGAGAAAAAGTTTGATGCCTCGAAGACATTAAATTATTGATATTTATGATATATGATTGGTGAATATTTTTGGTGCGGACTCATTTTTATATGTAATGTGGATTCGCGTCAGCGACAATAACAAATCACATATCAAAGACATCAAAAATTTAATATGAGAGACATCAAACTTTTTTTCATCCAAGGAATACCTCTACACCTCCAAAACTTTTTTGATATTTGTGAGCCATCAAACTTCTTAATATTTTGAATTATAATTAGTTAATAGTGCTAACACAAACTCATTTTCACGAGTGATATACAATATTAACCTCCCACGATCCAAAACATAAAAAAAAATTAATGTCACATAGACATCAATAGCACGGATACTCCAATATATTTAATGCCAACGTAGAAGTCCTCAGGGCCCCTTGGTCTTTCCGCCTCATAGCCGCCTGCCCCATATCTTCTGCACGCTAAAGAAAAACTAAATGACGATGCTTTAGCACAATCCTTAAAAAATATATAATATGAAGTTTCATTAACAAAATGAACACAGGCATGGTTGACTAGTTGTCAGAGTCACCAATTTCTCAGTGCTAACTTACTCCAAACCTGATATTTTGTCAAAATAGAGATAGGTTTTGCTAGCACGCAAGTGGTGATGACGTAATCGAATGCATGTCACCAACTACTAAAACTATTTCCCTCTTTCTCTTAGTCCAAAGAATATATATATATATATATATATATATATATATATATATAGTCCTGCTTTTGTAAGGAGAAATCCGTATTTTAAGAATGCGAACCGAACATGTGTCATCTGATGGTTAGCACAGAAAAGAGAGAGAGTGTCCCTATAATTTAGGCCTTAATTTCTACGTGCACCGTTAGGTGACACATGTCCGATTCGCAATCTTAAAATGCGGACTAATCCGCACAAGAGCATTATTATTATTATTATTATTATTATTATTATTATTATTATTATTATTATTATATATATATACCAAGGGTCTAAAAAATGCGGGGGGGATCGAGGCGTGCAGTTCAAGCGTTAAGCGTTAGAAGTCTAGGCGGCCTTAGGCGTAAAAAGGTGTTTAGGCCTTCTTAATATATATTTTTTAACCATAACAAGGCTATTAAAATACTAAAATTGTACATATCATAAAAATATGTATGAACATATTCAAAGTAAAATACTATTTGATTATTTTGGATGAGATAATGTTCCGGTTTGTAAAAATCTTTAAAATGCGATATCGTTTCACTAAAGCATTGTTGTTTTTAGAAAAAATGTGCGCCTTAAGGGTTTTACCAAGAATAAGGCGTGAAAAGCGTAAGGCGGGGCGTTTCACTCAAGCGTCGAGCCTAGGTGTGCCTAAGCGATTTTTTTAGAACAATGATATATATATATATTCTTGTGGGAACTGTCTCAGAATTTAGCAGTGCGAACCGGACATGTATCGTATGCTGGTGCCCCTAAAAATTATCAACTAAATTATAGCTTCTCTCTCTCTTCTGGGTTCACCGTGAGGTACACACATGTCTAATTTGCATTGTTAAAATGTGGGACAATCAGCACAAGAATATATATATATATATTTATATATATATATATATATATATTCTAAAATACATGAATTATATACATATAGAAAGTATAGAAAATTATATATATATATAAATTTATGAACTATATATATTTATATGTTTAGAAAATATATAAAGTTTTAAAAAAAATATATTTGAGGGCAAATTGTGCTTAAACGGTGTTGTACATAAAAAAATAATTTTAAAACAAATTTAAGCTATTAAAGAATTTAAAAGTTGGAAAATTTTAAAAAACTTATTTTTTTTAAATTTGGCTTCATATTTGGTTGCCACCAAATAAGGCCTAGGAGTAATTTTATTTTATTTGAGATTTTGATTCATTTTTAATAGCAAACTAATGTATAATCTCTGCATTAATTCTTGTATAAATTATATACACACTATCTTTTAAAACACGAATTAATTCATATATGTGCCGTGTAAAAATGAATCGTATACATAAAAGTAATCTGACTCCTAGTTTTTTGAGAAGACAATTAATTCACACGCGTTACTTTACATTTATCACTCCACTTCTTCGTCAACCTAAAGTCAGCTACAAAGACCACTACGCACCACGGTCTTCTATCCTCTATAAAATCTTCTTCAAACTTGTTTAAACACACCATTCCACCACCATCAATTACAACCCATTTGTTTCTTGGTCACCAAAAGTCAATTTTGTGATTTCCACATTTTTCCCCTTAATTTAACCATGGAAAATGTTACGAGTACTAGGAGAGACAGAATGTTTCCCAACAAAAAAGATGATATAAAAGATGATAATCAGGTTGAGGAAGAGAAGGTGGAGATGTTTTTTGCTCTCATTAGAAGTTTCAATTGAAGAAGAAAAGAGTTGAGTGAATTGGATAGAGAAAATAGAAAGAAGAGAAAGTGTGATGATAATGAACAAGAGAAAACAAGTTGGGTTCCTACTTTTCAATGGGAAGATTTTAGTCAAGATATAGAGTTTAGAAAACCTCCTTCAATTCTTCCTGCTCCTTGTAACGAATATGGAGAAAACAAAGAAGATGATAACAAAGAATGTGGTTTAGACCTTAAGCTTGCTCTCTAGTTTTGTTATTTGATTAGCTTTGTTTTTGGGTGCATCTCATTTGGGTTTGCGGGTCTAGTTCCTTTTGATGCAGAAGTAACAAATGTTTCAGTATAGATTTTTAACTAATACAAATATAATTTAGGTTTTGCATGGGGAGTTATAAGTTGTATAACTCGTGCTGGGCTTAGGGTCTAGTTGTTTTTTTTTTTTTTTTTTGCATACCATGAGGTGTTCAGGCAGCTTACGCGCACCTTGACTAATCTACATTCGCGGTTCGTGGTTTCCATTGGCCAAACATTGAGACCAAGTCAAATTCACCCCCAACACTGTCATAGTAGTAGCCTTATACCACTACGCCAAGAGGCGTCTCTGGTTATTTTCGGTGCTCCATAAATAAGTTATTCTAAATAGTGGTGATGTCGTGTTTAAAGAATTCAATTTTGAAGGAAAAATAATAATGGCAATGTTTCTAATAAGAAAACAAGTTGTTGCCTGGTCGACTTTACTCTCACTTGATTTCTTGTTTACGTATAAATTTTAGAAAGAAAGTGAAAACATGAAATGAAATGATACGAAATTAAGACTTGTTATTATGTATTGTCATATTAATGGTATTTTTATTTGGATTATTGTACCTATATTTATTTAATTTAGCATTAAATTTTGTCTTGTTCAAATTTCAATGCATGTCATGTTCGTATTATATAAAAAATACAAAATAATATTGTATCATTCTGGCGTATAAAAAACTCTTCTTGTGTAGAGATGGCTTGAAACCGAACTAAAAAATACGAATAGATTCCCCAATTTGATATGAGAGCAACGCTAAGAAGACTCACATTTTTAACCCAATTTTAAGACACATTCGTATATCACTATTATATTGAGTGATATGTATGAATCACATGAGTTTCAATAAAAAAAATCACAGTGGAAAATATTTGGAGGGTGATTATGTAATTTGGATATGCTAAAATTAATTCTGAGATGTTGATGTCATTGGCTTTGGTCGGCAGTGCGACATAATCCTAATATGTAGACTTAAGTCTCTCTAGATGGGAGCATTTTCTCTCTTTATGAGAGCTCCTCACATCTGGCTTGTTTTCCTCCGTGAGAGTTTCTCAAATAACATTTTTATATATCATTAGCCACTTTTTTCTCTCACATTTCTGTAGTGATTATCCGAAGCTTTTTTCCCACTCAATTTCATTTGTTTTTACCCCGTTTTATTCTCCCTTTTTGTCAAGTGGGTATAACTCTTATTTCTTTATTTGCTTTGGTGGGACGTCTCATTCATGGCAAATAGTGAAATGGATCAAAATCAGTGGAGAAATGAAAATATACTTTTAATAGATGATGAATGCCCATTTGGATGACTAAATAAAAACATTTGGAGACATTCTTTCTCCAAAAACAATAAATGTGACAGCAGTTACTAACATTCTTGGTAGGGCATGGAGATCCAAAGGTGAGTTTGGTGTGGTTCAAAAGCTAATTGTTACAGCCAGCGAAACTGGTGCAGAAATGGTAAAAAAGATGGGGATAAATTGAATGTTTTGACCGTAGAGAATGATGATGGCTGCCAAAATAAATAAATATTGAGCATGGTCAAATTTTGGAGGTAAGGACAATTTAATAACGCTACTGAGGGTGCTTTCCAACGGATCCAATAAGACTAAAGTCCATTTGATTTGAAAATGGTAAAATTTGATAAATTATTTTTAATTTTTTTATATAAGACTATTCAATAATTATTAGGAAAAATTAAAGTAAATTTAATTAATTTATAAATAATTATAAACAATTTATAAAACTGTTTTTAAAACATTTCTCAAATAGTTTTTATAGAAGAGTTATAACACAGTTTTTGTAAAACATTATTAAAACAGTTTTTAAAACAAGTTTTAAAACAATGTTTAAACTATTTAAAACAGTTTCTAAAATAGTTTTTTAATCTTTAAAACAGTTTTATAATATATTGAAAACAGTTTTTAAAAATGTCAAAAACATTATAAGACAGTTTTTAAAAATATTTGTTAAATATTTTCTTAACAATTTTTTATAATATTAAAAACATTTTTTAAAACATTCAAAAACAGTTTTTTTTAACTATTTAAAACAGTTTTTATAACATATTTAAAGCTGTTTTTAAAAATGTTAAAAACAGTTTGTGCAATATTTTTATAAGACAGCTTTTAAATTAATGTAAAACATTTTCTTAACAATTTTTTATAATATTAAAAACAGTTTTTAAATTTTCATAACAGTTTTTTTAGCTATTTAAAACAATTTTTAAAAAAAAAATTTTAAACTTTAATACCTTTTTTATAATATATTCAAAACAATTTTTAAAAATGTTAAAAACAGTTCTTAAAACACTAAAACACAGTTTTTAAAATATTAAAATATATTAAAAAACTGTTTTTAAATATTCATAGTTTTTTTAATTATTTAATACAATTTTTAAATTATTTTTTAAAACATTTAAACTCTTAAAGAAGTTAGATAATTTGTTGGCAAATATGTCTCACTCAAATAGGTAAGCAATGTCTCACTCAAATAGGTAAGCAAAGTTTGTCAACACCTTATGCATAAAGGGTGTTGTACATTGGCAAATAATGTCACGATAAATTATGCAACCAAACAACCAAAAAGTAGACAAATTTTTATATTTGCCAATTTTTGGGCATTTGTCATGGCAAATATTGTCAACCAAACAAACCCTAATAATTACAACAGTTATTAAATTTGAAAACCCACATTTTAAAACCCCTTTTAACTGGTTAAAGTCACTACCTAGTATTTTACCCAAAAGAAATCAGCTATTTGTCCCATGTACTTTAGAACCTAATAACCAACTATATATCTAGTTCAACATGGGAAAGTGAAAGAATATTAATCTGGCCCAAACAGTCTCGTATCTTTTCGGGGTTTTTTGTTATTACAAATGTCTAATCATTGTTAATTAGAGTAATAATCAGAGTTAGTTAACTCTAACAAATTCTTACATTTATTTTGTCTGTTATAACAGTTGTATTGAATCTCTATTAAATCCATGAGAATCAGTTACTCTCTCTCCTATACAATCTTTATTTCTTTCTTCCTCTCTCTCCCTTCTTGTTCTTCAATCTCCATTACATAAGAATTAGGGTTCTTGATATTCTTTATGGTATTAAAACCTTCGATCGAAGAGACCTAACTATTTCGAAGCTCAAATCCAGTAACAACAATGGAAAATAAAGCAAATCGTGTCAATCGGCCTCCTCTTTGGCTCCAATCTAACCTCCTTGATCACAATCAAACTCGGTCAAAGAAATTTCATGGTCTGGTAACTGCAGGTGAAGAATGTTCTAAGAGCGAATCACCTACTGGGATTCATCGGTGGATCCACAACTTTTACACCTAAACAAAACATCGATCAAGCCAGTAATAGATCTCCTAACCTAGAGTATGTGAAATGGTTAGATATAGATAAACAATTAACTAGTTGTCTAATTGTTATGATTACACCAGCTATTTTACCCCAAATTGTTGGTTTCGAACATGCTCATGAGATATGGAATTATCTCATGATTTGACATGTATCTGTATCAAGATCTCATATCCATGAGATGGAATTAAATCTTGTAAATGACAAGAAAGAGCATCAAATGGATGAATGTTCGAAAAAATTGAAAGAGTGTGCAGATAAATTGATGGTTGTTGGTTGTCATTTACCCGGATAGGACTTAGTTCTTTACATCATTAATGAATTATCACATAGGTACTCATCTCTGAAAATAACCCTAAGAATAAGAACCCAACCAATTACCTTTTCTGAACTATATGTCCTTCTTAGATCAGAAGAAATCCATGTAAACAAGGAATATGCACCAAATGAAAACACAACAGCCTTAGATGCACTGGAAAAAACCAAAAACACAACCTTAGTTGGATTTAATCAAATGCCTAGTGAAATGTTTGTGCCTAGAGGAAATCTACAGTTTGGTCCTGATCAGTTGCAGTTTCAGAAGAAATGATACCAGAACTTTAGAGGGGGTGGTAGAAACAATAAGAATATAAAAGGAAGAGATAAGGGAAATTGAAGGAATTACAACTCAAATTAGAGGGTCTTTTGGCAGATTTGTGGTAAGGGTGTCCATTCAGCCTTTGAATGCTATCAAAGGTTTAACCAAATTCAAACCAAAATCCTTAGCCTTGCAACCAAAATCAGAATCCTAACCCTGTCAGTTCATAAAATGCCTTTCAAGGCTACTTCCCACCTTTTCCTAAATCCCACAATCCTAGACTTTCACAAACCCCATAGAACACTAACTCCAACCATGCTTACTTTCCACCTCAAACTGTGAATTAGAATCCTAACACGCCTCATCAATCCCATTTCCCAGGGCCAAATTACTAAGATAAATGTCACACCCCAAACCCAATATCCATACTAATCATTTATTATTAGAATAATTAAATCATAATCTAGAGCCCATTGGAAATATAATTCATCTATCCATATTTTACTGTATAATGCGCATAATCAACATAATATTATTATTGTGCCATAACGAAATCAATATCAGAGTCATAATTTAAGCGGACATACAATACTATGATTAACTACGATAAAATTTCACAATCATCAACTCAATCCATACTAATGCAAAATATACAATGTGTGAGTAAATTAAAATCTTCAGTGTGACAATGATAAAATCCCCACATTTAAACCCCGGCTCCTTCCAACGGTGCAACTCTCAAAGTTACCGGTCATATGGTCTTCTAGTTGGCAGCATAGAAACCTGAAATTGTTAAAATATAACTGTAAGCATTAAGCTTAGTGAGGTACTCCTTCCCTACAATGTAATAACAATTCTATATAGAATAAGTGGATATAAAATCCGAACAATCCTGCCCATTGGCAATAACAAATCCTGGAACATAAGTTCCAACAAATCATTGGATCTTTGTCCAATTCCAATCCTGGATCATAAGACCCAACCAATCCTGGATATTTTAATATCCAAACAAATCCTGAATACCGAAGTATTCAAACAAATCCGCTCTTAGAGCTATATTCATAGTTATATATGAAACAAATCATAAGTACACTCACCTTGATAGTTTAACTGGATTTTCCCTTGCCTTTATCCTGTACTTGTTCAATCAGCTCTTCTTCCCTTCCTATCATTCTCACAATATTAGTATCATCATAAGAATATTAATAGTCCAAAGAATAACTTCAATCATAACTCAATTCATAAGCATCATATTATTCAATTCAAATCATTCATTAAAATGAAGTCCCATCTAGACTCAGGTTCTGATATCTAACATATTCAAATTACAGCCCAAACCCTTTTTAATTATTCTTTGTAATCCAATCCTTATTATATCATGTTTCCAAAACAAAAGACGGCACATCATTCCGAGTTTCCTAGAGCAAAATAAGCCTATTTCTTCACTACATAGCAAATCTGCCCTATAGGCTCTTTTATCGTTCATTCAACTTCCAGGAATTTTCATGATTTTTCTACATCATAAATTTCTATGATATTTCACCCAACATCAGTAAACACATTGAAAAATATAAGATTAAAGTTTCATAATTTTTAAGGTTCGATTTCTATGTTAAGCAAAACATCGAACACATGGCGGGCATATTTTCACCCTTAGGGCAGATTTCTTACCCGAACTTCAAACCCTCACCAAGGACTCATTTGTTGGTATTTTCACATGATTTTCGGATATGTCATACATATATGAGTCCAGGTTAATATCCAATTGGAATCAATCGATTCCAGTAACTATACAAAAATATATGGAAGTTTGAATAAACAAAGTTTCTAAACAAAGCAATCTTAGGGTTTTGTACATTCAACTTAACTTAAACTTGCATATATCCATACATATGCACCCAAACATGAAAGTTCAATAAAAAATCAAGGATTTATATCATATAAATCGTAAATGAAAGAAAAAATAGCAAGATTCATGGTTGGAATTACCTTAGGGGCTTTTTCGTAATTTTCTATGAATTTTCTTCAATTTTCTCCTCACTTTTTCTTCCTAACTTCCAACTTCTCTTTCCTTAGGCTTAAAATCTCTCATGGCTGCATTTTGGCTGAATAAAGAGGTAATTCTAAGGGTTTGAGGTCGGCCAAAGCCACCACCCTTCCCAACCAATGAGAATAAAACATTTGTTGCCATATAAAGACAAAATACTACTTAACGGATGGACTACTTTGCCCTTGTTTCGTAATTTTGGTATAACTTCTCACTCGAACCTCCGTTTCATTCACCGTTTGTTGTGTTACAACCATAACTCACTTGTCTAAAATTATGTAGTTTTCACCTCAAGTCAATTGTTATGTCAGAAAGGTCAAAACTAGCCTTAAACATGGACATTCCTATCGAAACCTTCAAATTTTGTATTTGTAACTAATTCGACATTTCATGCTTTTTGGAGGTAGGATTAAACTAAACATAATAAATTAACATCACATATATTAATAACACACTAATCATATCACACAAGCTAGGCATGATTTACGTATAATTAATCATAATTATATTCGGGTTGTCACAATTCTCCCCCTGTTAGGAAATTTCGTCCTCGAAATTGACATACCTTGGTTGTCCGAATCAAACAAACAGGGATAACGCCTTTTCATGCTATCCTCACTCTCCCATGTAGCTTCTTCCATGGAATGCCTTCTCCACACAACTTTCACAAGTGGGATCACCTTTGATCTTAATATTTGTTCTTTCCTATCAACGATAGCAAGCGGTTCTTCCACGTAGCTCAAATCTTCCTTCAACTCAATAGGTTGTTCCACCAATACATGTGAAGGGTCTGCTACATACTTTCTCAACATAGAAACATGGAAAACATCATGTAACCGAGATAATTCTGGTGGTAACGCTAACTTGTAGGCAACCATCCCGACTTTCTCAAGGATTTCATAAGGTCCAATGTAGCGTGGACTTAATTTCCCTTTCTTTCCAAACCTCATAAATCCTTTCCATGGAGATATCCGAAGAAACACATAATCCCCTTTCTGGAATTCCAAATCTTTTCGTCGTTTATCCGCATAACTTTTCTGTCTGCTTTGAGCTATTCTCATTCTATCTTGAATAATCTTCACTTTTTCAGTGGTGACTTCAATTAATTCTGGACCCTCTATCTTCCTTTCACCAACTTCACCCCAACATATCGGTGTACGACATCGTCTACCATACAAGGCTTCATATGGAGCCATACCAATAGTAGACTGAAAACTATTGTTATATGCAAATTCTATCAAAGGCAAATATTCATCCCAATTACCTTTGAAATCAAGAACACAAGCTCTAAGCATATCTTCCAAAATCTGTATTGTCCTTTCAGACTGCCCATCTGTCTGGGGGTGAAAAGTCGTACTAAACTTCAAGTTAGTACCCATAGCATACTGCAAGCTATCCCAAAATCTGGATGTAAAAGTAGGGTCCCTATCTGAAACAATAGATACCGGTGCTCCATGCAATCGAATAATTTCATTAACATACAATCTAGCATACCTATCAACTGTATACGTAGTCTTGACTGCTAGAAAGTGAGCGGACTTTGTCAATCTATCCACCACTACCCAAAATCGAATCTGACCCCTTCTGAGATCGAGGAAGCCCAACCACAAAATCCATCGTTACATGATCCCATTTCCATTCCGGTATCGGCAATGGCTGAAGCAGACCAGTAGGTTTCTGATGCTCCACTTTCACTTGCTGACATATAAGGCACCTCGCAACAAAATCAGCTATTTCTTTCTTCATATTATTCCACCAATAATGCTCCTTTAAATCCCTATACATTTTAGTGCTACCAGGATGCATAGTATAAATGGAATTATGAGCCTCATCTAAAATTTCCTCTTTCAATCCACACACATTAGGCACACACAACCGATGCTTATACAATAAAGTGCCATCATTCACAATACAAAAATCTTCAGACTTACCATCTCGGAGATCTTGTCGTTTCTTCTCAAGGAAAGGATCTTGACTTTGCAAATCATGAATACGGGTAGCTAACAAAGGCCTCACGCTTACATGAGCAAAGAATCTGTCCCCATCTGCTAGCTGCAATTCCACTCCCATCAATCTCAACTCCATAATATGAGCAACTCTAGCACATCGAATACACGATAACCTGCCTGAAGCCTTTCTACTCAAAGCGTCTGCAACTACATTTGCCTTTCCTGGGTGGTAGTGAATTGTACAATCATAATCTTTAATTAACTCCATCCACCGCCTCTGCCTCAAATTCAACTCCTTCTGAGTAAACAAATACTTAAGGCTTTGATGGTCAGTAAAAATTTCACATACCTCACCATATAGATAATGACGCCATAATTTCAAAGCAAACACAATAGCAGCAAGTTCCAAATCATGTGTAGGATAATTACGTTCATGTGTACGCAACTGCCTAGAAGCATAGGCAATAACTTTACCATGCTGCATAAAAACACAACCCAACCCCTGATGTGAAGCATCGGTATAAACAACAAAACCATCTCCACCATGCGGAATAGTAAGAACAGGTGCGGTTACCAACCTCTTTTTCAATTCATCAAAACTATTTTCGCAATCAGAATTCCATTCAAACTTAACATCTTTCCGAGTCAGTTTAGTCATTGGTAAGGCAATCGAAGAAAATCCCTTAATAAACCTTCTATAATACCCAGCTAAACCCAGAAAACTCCTCACCTCAGTCACATTATCGGGTCTCTCCCATTTCACAATAGCCTCTACCTTTTTAGGATCAACACATATACCATCTCCAGAAATAACATGGCCTAAAAATGCAACTTGTGATAGCCAAAATTCACACTTGCTAAACTTGGCATACAACTTCTTATCTTTCAACAGATTCAAAATAGTTGTGAGATGCTTTTCATGTTCAACCATATCATGGGAATAAATCAGAATATCATCAATAAAAACTATCACAAATGAATCAACAAAAGGATGCAGTACCCGGTTCATAAGATCCATAAATACAGCTGGAGCATTAGTCACCCCAAAAGGCATCACAAGAAATTCAAAATGACCATACCGAGTACGGAAAGCGGTTTTAGAAATATCACTTTCCTTCACCCTCACCTGATGATAACCCGATCGCAAGTCTATCTTTGAAAACACTTTAGCACCCTGCAACTGATCAAACAAATCATCTATACGAGGTAAAGGATACTTGTTCTTAATTGTAGCTTTATTCAGTTGCCTATAATCAATACACAAACGCATGGTACCATCTTTCTTTTTCACAAATAAAACTGGCGCACCCCATGGAGATACACTAGGTTGTATGAACCCCCTATCAAGTAAATCTTGCAATTGAATCTTGAGTTCTTTCAACTCAGCAGGTGCCATTCTATACGGTGCCATAGAAATAGGGGTTGTCCCTGGTGCTAATTCAATACTAAATTCAACTTCTCTTTCTGGAGGTAACCCTGGCAACTCACTAGGAAACACTTCAGGAAAATCCCGTACAATAGGAACATCGACTAATTGTAAAGCCCCCTTCCTAGTGTCAAGAACATATGCAATAAAACCCTCACAACCCTTACTCCATAATTTCCTCGTCTGAATAGCAGAAATGATGCAACTGGGAACAATTTTCCTTTCCCCCACAAATTTAAATTCAGGCTCACCAGGCATATTAAAAACAACTTCCTTACGGAAACAATCCATGGATGCATGATATTTGGATAGCCAATCCATTCTCAGAATTATATCAAAATCAGAAATATCCAATGGAAGTAGATCTATAACTGTATCTCTAGACCCCACAGTTAAAACACAATCATGAAAAACATATTCAGTTACAACCATATCCCCCATAGGCATATAAATACCCAACCCCACATCTAAACGAGCACACGGTATATTCAGGTATATGGCAAAAGCATAGGACACAAAAGAATGTGTGGAACCAGGATCAACCAAAACATAAGCACTTCTATCACTAACAGAAAGTGTACCTGTCACCACATCTGGCGTAATCTGAGCTTCTTTCATCGTAAAGACTCGTCCACCTGGCCTGGAACCACTAGCTTGTCCTCTACTCACACTCTTCACTGTACTGCCTGGAGATAACATTCTGCTTGCTACTTCACTATGTGCTGCTGGAGTCTGTGCCAATTGCGGACAATTCTTCTTAATATGCCCCACTTGATGACAATGGTAGCATTCCAATCCCTTAAGCTTAGGACACTCAGATTTATAATGTCCTTCCTCTTTACAAAAGAAACATGTAACACCTCCTATTGGGGCCTCACCTCTCCCTGACTTTCTGGCTGAACCAAAAGATCCTCCACCCCTGGTATCTCTACCAAACCTCCCCTGACCTCTACCACTATCTCCACCACCTCTCTGAAATTTATGAGGTTCCACCTTAACACTTCCACTCTCACCTCCCCTATACTGAGATGCGTCGAATCTACTTTTCTTAAAACTCTCTCTGCTCGCCACCCCTTGGTTCATTTGCCTTTCTGCTATCATGGCTTTGTTTACCAGAGAAGCATAATCTTCTAACTCATAAGTGGCTACTCTATTTTGAATAGGCAAAATCAGTCCATCTTGAAACTTACTACATTTATCTTCTTCCTCCTGCACATACTTAGTAGCAAATCTAGACAAAGCAGTAAATTTAGCATCATACTCCCTCACAGACATGTTCCCTTGGGTCAAATTTATAAACTCCCTCAGCTTCTCCCTCCTATAGACCTTAGGGAAATACTTAACATACAAAGCTTTAATAAATTCAGCCCAAGTAATAACATCAGTACCTTCCATCCTGGGCACCAAATGGTTGCTGGCTTCCCACCAATATTTCGCCTCTCCTTTGAGCTTAAACACAGCTAGATTCACTTTCTGGTTATCTGGAACCTTCATAACTGCAAAGATAGTTTCTAGATCCCTGACCCACATCTCAGCTTCCGTAGGTTCAACTGACCCTGAATATTCTGGAGGATTCAACTTCAAAAACTTCTCATGCATGGAATCTTTCATTTCCTTCCTTGCCTCTTTCTCAATCCTGGCCACAGTCTTGGATTCTAGATATCTAGCCTGTTGTTCTGCCATTTGCGCCATATTTCTTTCTTGTTGCTCTGCCATCCTCATCATTGCCTGCGCCATTATTTGCATCTCTGTAGGCTGCTCTTGCTCTCTAGCCCTTCCAGCAACACTTTGCTCCACTTCAGTATTCTCTGTACGAGAAGCGACTCCCTCTTCTCTAGGTTGTCCATTCCCAGGTTCCATCTGGAATTATCTGTAATACAATAAAATTCTAACAACCAATATAAACAGTTTACAGTACTAAACTATTTGTTAGTATATAAACAATTCAATAATATCAAATCAATCAATAAATGCCATCTAATCGTCACACACGTCCAGAATTAATAACCTAGACGCTCTGATACCACTAATTGTCACACCCCAAACCCAATATCCATACTAATCATTTATTATTAGAATAATTAAATCATAATCTAGAGCCCATTGGAAATATAATTCATCTATCCATATTTTACTGTATAATGCGCATAATCAACATAATATTATTATTGTGCCATAACGAAATCAATATCAGAGTCATAATTTAAGCGGACATACAATACTATGATTAACTACGATAAAATTTCACAATCATCAACTCAATCCATACTAATGCAAAATATACAATGTGTGAGTAAATTAAAATCTTCAGTGTGACAATGATAAAATCCCCACATTTAAACCCCGGCTCCTTCCAACGGTGCAACTCTCAAAGTTACCGGTCATATGGTATTCTAGTTGGCAGCATAGAAACCTGAAATTGTTAAAATATAACTGTAAGCATTAAGCTTAGTGAGGTACTCCTTCCCTACAATGTAATAACAATTCTATATAGAATAAGTGGATATAAAATCCGAACAATCCTGCCCATTGGCAATAACAAATCCTGGAACATAAGTTCCAACAAATCATTGGATCTTTGTCCAATTCCAATCCTGGATCATAAGACCCAACCAATCCTAGATATTTTAATATCCAAACAAATCCTGAATACCGAAGTATTCAAACAAATCCGCTCTTAGAGCTATATTCATAGTTATATATGAAACAAATCATAAGTACACTCACCTTGACAGTTTAACTGGATTTTCCCTTGCCTTTATCCTGTACTTGTTCAATCAGCTCTTCTTCCCTTCCTATCATTCTCACAATATTAGTATCATCATAAGAATATTAATAGTCCAAAGAATAACTTCAATCATAACTCAATTCATAAGCATCATATTATTCAATTCAAATCATTCATTAAAATGAAGTCCCATCTAGACTCAGGTTCTGATATCTAACATATTCAAATTACAGCCCAAACCCTTTTTAATTATTCTTTGTAATCCAATCCTTATTATATCATGTTTCCAAAACAAAAGACGGCACATCATTCCGAGTTTCCTAGAGCAAAATAAGCCTATTTCTTCACTACATAGCAAATCTGCCCTATAGGCTCTTTTATCGTTCATTCAACTTCCAGGAATTTTCATGATTTTTCTACATCATAAATTTCTATGATATTTCACCCAACATCATTAAACACATTGAAAAATATAAGATTAAAGTTTCATAATTTTTAAGGTTCGATTTCTATGTTAAGCAAAACATCGAACACATGGCGGGCATATTTTCACCCTTAGGGCAGATTTCTTACCCGAACTTCAAACCCTCACCAAGGACTCATTTGTTGGTATTTTCACATGATTTTCGGATATGTCATACATATATGAGTCCAGGTTAATATCCAATTGGAATCAATCGATTCCAGTAACTATACAAAAATATATGGAAGTTTGAATAAACAAAGTTTCTAAACAAAGCAATCTTAGGGTTTTGTACATTCAACTTAACTTAAACTTGCATATATCCATACATATGCACCCAAACATGAAAGTTCAATAAAAAATCAAGGATTTATATCATATAAATCGTAAATGAAAGAAAAAATAGCAAGATTCATGGTTGGAATTACCTTAGGGGCTTTTTCGTAATTTTCTATGAATTTTCTTCAATTTTCTCCTCACTTTTTCTTCCTAACTTCCAACTTCTCTTTCCTTAGGCTTAAAATCTCTCATGGCTGCATTTTGGCTGAATAAAGAGGTAATTCTAAGGGTTTGAGGTCGGCCAAAGCCACCACCCTTCCCAACCAATGAGAATAAAACATTTGTTGCCATATAAAGACAAAATACTACTTAACGGATGGACTACTTTGCCCTTGTTTCGTAATTTTGGTATAACTTCTCACTCGAACCTCCGTTTCATTCACCGTTTGTTGTGTTACAACCATAACTCACTTGTCTACAATTATGTAGTTTTCACCTCAAGTCAATTGTTATGTCAGAAAGGTCAAAACTAGCCTTAAACATGGACATTCCTATCGAAACCTTCAAATTTTGTATTTGTAACTAATTCGACATTTCATGCTTTTTGGAGGTAGGATTAGACTAAACATAATAAATTAACATCACATATATTAATAACACACTAATCATATCACACAAGCTAGTCATGATTTACGTATAATTAATCATAATTATATTCGGGTTGTCACAATAAACCTCGTATATTTTTGGAATAAAATAAAATTTAATAGGGATTTATTTAATTATGTGAAATTAATTAATCAAGATTGTGAGTAATTAGACTCAGTATTATTTATAAATTTTAGCATTGGAATTTAATGACTTTGAATAAATAAAAAGGAATTTTATTTTAAATAACCAACATTTACATGTGTCACACGTCACAACTAAAATATATTTGTGGATAAAAATATTCGGGACACACTTTGAGAGGTATTACGGTCTCGTTCAGACATTTAGACCGTTAAAAATGGTCATATATATATATATATATATATATATATATATGTGTGTGTGTGTGTGTGTTGGGTAGTCTTGATACCAAGGATTACCCACTTATGTGCACCAACCAGAGACAAACACGTGTCATCTTACATGGCAAGAATCCTAGTCAGCAAGTAATAGCGTCACCGACCAAGACAAGGGATGCTAACCAACATGCCAAATGCCGACCAACTCCAGGAAGCCCCACCGACATGCAGAATGCCGACCAATATGATGAGCAGAGCGCCAACAACCAAAGACATTATGGAGATTATGTAGTGATGTAAATGCCTAATTTATAAAGGCATCCCAACCATTAGTATTCCGTCTCTCTATTTCCCAACTTGGCTATAAATACATTGCAATTCCTTCATCGAGGGTAAGATTCAGAAGGTTCAAACACTCTTAACGAGAGGCAAGACAGAATACTAGGTAATAAAACGCACAGTGGACGTAGGCTTTCCCTTATAGCTGAACCACTTTAAAAACCTTTTCTCTCTCTCTCTCTCTCTCTCTCTCTCTCTCTCTCTCTCTCTGTGTGTGTGTATATATATATATATATATATATATACTAGGGTGTACCCGTGCCGATGGCACGGTAATAAATTTATTCCTGTGATATTTTGTACTCGTGTTGATGGAACGACAATAAATTTGTTCCTGTGATAAATTAATTCCCGTAATACGTAATTCATCATTTCCAAAAGTTCTATTTAAACTCAATTTACCCTCTTATTGATTATACTTAAGGCACGTTTTGTAATAGATTTAAGTTTGGAAAAATAAGACACGTGATAACATGATATGACTCCCATGATAACATGATATGGAACGGTGGTAAATTGACTCCCGTGATATTTTCTCTTTTAAAAAACTTTCCAGTGCCACGTAAATTGTAATGGGCATTGGACATGCCATATCCTAAGAATTTTGATAAAAAATGCAATTGTTATAAAATAATAATTAGTTTCTGCAAATTATAATAAATTGACTCATTGAGCCTACAATGAGTTAATTTCGTTACCTTATGGTAACTAATTGCACTAGGTGTACAAATTATTTCAATGAAAAAAAGCTACAATTAAAACAACAAACACATGCCACCTTCACTAAAAACATAACAAATAAAAAGTTATACTATCAAAAAAGTTATTCTGATTTATGGTTAAAGAAACATTTTGTGTTGTCGGTTCATGGTAGATAAAAAAATATTTCATCCCGCGTCGTTTCATGTCATTTAATTTTGGTTGGGTTCATTTATGGTTTAAAAAAATATTGTATTAATTACTAAATACGTGTTTAATTGGGGAAAAATAAAATTGTCTTGTTCATATATAAATGTTGTACCTTTTATTATGTAAATAAAAGGTACAACACACATTTTATGGATTATCATTTCTCTCACCTCCTTACCACGTAATAAACACCAAAACTTCTGCTAGCATTAGAAAAAGTCTCCCCACCACTATATTTATATTGTTTAGCACCCGATCTCTTCCTAATAACTCATATTGTCAGGACCTAGCCACATGGGTGAAATGACCCCCCACGTCCTCTTCACCTGTGATGTGTAGGGGTGTTCACGGGTCGGTCGGTTCGATTTTGATCGGGTTTTTTGGGCCGAACCGACCATGTCGGTTTTTGGAGGAGGAGAACCGAACCGAACCGAACCGAACCGAACCGAACCGGAAATGCTGAAAAACCGAACCGAACCGAACCAAATCGGGTCGGTTTTTGACAGGGCCGGTTCGGTTTTTTCCTTTATTTTAATAAAAAATATATTTTTTAATACCTAATATAAATATAAAATTAAAAAAATATAATATAATATGTCAAGACTAATATAAATATAATATAAAATATAAAATTAAAAAGTAAAAAAATTAAATCGGTTCGGTTCAAAATCGGTTTTTTTATGCCAAAACCGAAAATCAAACCGACCCTGTCGGTTTTATACCTGATTAAACCGAACCGAACCGACCCTAAAAAAAACCCGGCCCGAAAATTTTCGGTTCGGCTCCATTTTGTCGGTTTGGTCGGTTTGTTTGCACACCCCTAGTGATGTGTTTGGTGGCGTTGTGATGTTACGCTTCTCCCTCGCGCCACTTGTGCCTCTAGGCTCTATTATGTCATTTTAACTTGTTTCCTAAGAATTGCAGTTCAAAAATGAAAAATGCTAGACAACCCGGGGCCAAGTACCGGGCTAGTGCCGGGTTGTCTAGTTGGCTGTTTTATTGGTTCTCATTTGTTCCCATTTATCTAGTTGGCACCTCATTTATTTAGTTGACACCTTATTTTTTAAAACAGTTTTTTTCAAAAAAAAAATATAAAATTCTTATTTTCAATAAAAATAAGTTTTTTTAAAAATAAAACTATAGTTTTTTTTGTTTTTAAAAAATTATTTTTAACTCATTTAGTCCCTTCAACACCCATTTACCCAATATTCTCTTATTTTTACAGGTCCGCGCCAGCAGCATCCATTATTTTTAAGTTTTTTTTTTAATTAGCCTCACACTATCTCTCGGATTGTCTAGTATTAATTTTTTTTTTCTTTTCTTTTTGTTATCTTAACTCATTTAGTCTCTCAAATATCCATTTACTCAATATTTATTTATTTTTAACGGTCCGCGCTAGCGGCACCCATTTGTATTTCTAAAAATTGTTTAAAAATGTAAAAAAAGTTTTTTATTTATATTAAAATATGTTTTTTAGAAATAAAACTATTCTAATACGAAATTTCTTTTTTTTTAATTATTTTTAACTCATTTAGTCCCTAAAACACTCGTTTACTTAATATTCTCTTATTTTTAAAGGTCCACGCCAGCGACACCCATTATTTTTAAACTATTTTTTTTAATTTTACAACATTTAAAATAGTTTTTGTATTTCTTAAAATTGTTTCAAAATGTAAAAAAAATATTTATATTAAACAACTTTTCTTTTTTTTGAAATAGTTTTTTTCAGAAAAAAAAAATTCTTTTTATATTAAAATAGTGTTTTTAAACAATACATTTTTTTTAGTTTATAAAAAATATTATTTTCTAATAAAACAGTTTTTCTTTTTAAAAAAGTCTAATAATGCTAATAAATCGCATAAAAAACCAAAGGAAAAAAAAAAGATTCCCTCCATGTACTAACCCGGGGTTAACTCCCGGGTAGTATAGCATTACTCTTAAAAAAAAAATAGAAATTGCAGATAAAAAAAAGTCATTCTTAAACACCAAATCCCTACAAATAGTATCTGTTTTATTTATGTTTTTAACTTGAACTGGATGGCGAAATTAAAAACCGAAAGGACCATCACTTGTACTTTTTAAAAATGAAAAAAATACAACAATGTTATAGTTGATACATACTTTTAATATCTTTGAAGACATTATTAGTGGATTTATTTTTATTTTTTGAGACCATGATTAGTGGATGATTAATCCAAAAAAATATAAAGAGAAACCCATAACAAAAAAAAGAGATATGAAACAAAAAAACTAAAAAGAGATTTGAAAAAGCCCAAAAAATTCAAAACGTTTTCAAACCGGGAAAACGTTTTTCATCAGCCATCATCAATAAATTCAAAAAGTTTTAAAACCCAGCCAAAAAATAAAAACAAACTTAAATCTTATATTCTTAGCAGCCAAACAGTGATTTTAGACTATTTGCTCCAGCCAAACATTGATAGAGAGGCAAAATACTCAGCAGCCAAACATTGAGTTGAGAAGCCAACGTAAAACTCCATTGACACATTTAAAACACAAACACGCACAAAATGAATAGGCGTGCAGAGATCTTAAATGAGTTTTTGTTGTCACCACAAAACCAAAACCAAAACGATTTAGAGAAACAAAGTTGAAAACGATTTTGAAATCACCAGAAAACCAAAACACCAGAAAACCTTTTAAGTGGATGGCACCTTCTTACCGCTCTATAATCAAAACACCAGAAAAATAAGGAATTTCATTCCGTGGTTTAAAACAACCAAATATTAATAGCCTGATACAAAGATATCCTAAAGTACTTTCTTCTCTAAAATAGACATGACAAAAACAAAAACACCTTATTTTCAATTTGTGATAACAGAAGAAAAAAAAATAAACCTCGGGATTAGACTTGGTTTGCTTCTGTGTCATGTCGAGCTTAGATTTCTCTAACGTCACCGCACCAGAAGAATCGTACGTTCTGCCCTTCATAACCGGACTGTACGTCACAGACGATGAGGCAGGTGAATCTAACGGAGGTGATGCTCTGAAGCAGCGCTCAAGCCCAGCTTCTCATCATCATTTTGAGCATAAATTGATTGGAGGGTAAAACACTGATGATCATTTTAAGCATAACTGAAATACCGTCTGACAGCTGATGATACCTATTACAATCTTGTAACCAAAAAGTTCACAACATTCCCTTCAAAATCCTTTAGACGTAAATAAAACAATATAAGATCTATAAACATTGGAAAAAAAATTAGATCGTCAAAAAAATTTACTTGTTGATGGATTTATGGTGCAGGGAGAACAATCGTAAGGAGAGAGACAACCTTGGTTCTTTTACTAAGGGGAGAGAGAGAGAGCATTGAAGACCTCAAGCCTTGTGATTTAAGTGGGTACAAAGCTGTGAGATGTAATTTCCCAACTTTCAAGCTGTGAGATGTAATTTCCCAACTTTCAAGCTGTGACAAATGTGAGAGAACCTCCCCGCTTCCACCATTCTGAAACGCAGTTCCTGTTAAAAAGAATAGATAAAGATCGAGACCCATTTATAAATTTTAAAGAAAGATCGAGACTCATTTACTATTACACCCCAGACCTAGAAAGAACCAAATAACACCGTAAAAAGGAAAACAAAAATACAGTTAGATCGAGACTCATCTGCTACTACGGTTGAATCAATTGCTGCTACGATCTTGTCTGATAAAGAGAGAGAGGAAAAAAAGTTTTCTTTTATGTATTCATCCAAGATCTTGTGGTGAGAAGTTTTCTAGTCAAAGAAAGAGAAGGATAGAGTGTTTTGTGGTTGAGTGAGATGTGGTGAGATTTTGGAATGAGTGGATCTGTGCATCAAAGATAGCGTAAAGTAGGTTTTCAAATTAAAGTAATGTTGCGTAAGCTGATGATCAAAAATTGAAGGACACTATGTTAAATGACCTCGAGCCTTGTGTTATTTCTGATAAGTGGAACTGACCTCTTCTCAATGTCCATTCATTTTGAACCGTTAGATAGAAAAGATCAAAATTTGTATAGATAAATCTCAGCCATCAGTTGATAAAGACCAAATTCCTTAAATTTAATCCTAGCCATTAGTTGGGCAGGAAAAAAAGTCCCTCCTCCTTTATTATATATATATATATATATATATATATATATATATATATATATTATCTACTTATATTTATCTGTGATTGAAGAATTAAATCTATTCTAGTTTTTTGCATCAATAGATTGGCGGCGTCTTTGGGAATGTATTTCTAAACGTTTTCACGCATTCATTTGCAAGTACTTTCAAAGATGACTAATATTCTTGAGTCTACTGCTAGAAATGCTGGAAACCCACCTGCTGCATCTGCTCCTCCATTCAACACTGACTTGGTTGGAATTATGGTTATCGTGGCTAGAGGACAAGAGGCAATGCATGACATAATTAGGCAGTTCTCCCAAACTCTACAGGCTGGGTCTCCCACCTTATGTGCTCGTAAGAGTATGCCACATCCTCCTCCAAGAAACAATAGGCATAGTCAATCCAGAACTTCAAAAGACACATCGTATCATCTAGGGGCAAGTTCTTCCTTTAGGACTTCAGAACCTTATGATGAACAGTAATTCACTCCTGAAACGCTCAGCACTTTAGAAAGATTTAGTAGAGCTTATCTATTTGATCGCCTGGGACCCAGGGGAACATAAGTGTTCTTAGGGCATTATCAAGAAATACTCGATGACTAGCCGACTACCAAGAAGGCTGAGCCCATTCCAGATCATGCGCCTGATCACCTGTTCATGCTGATCAGACCTCAGAGGAGGAAAGCTCAGCCAAGACAGTTGGTCGGAACAGCCGAGCCGCCACATATAAATTTAATTATGGAAGTTATTCATGGAAATGATCTATTCAACGCTTGAAGGACAGATTGGGAGACACGACGAAGGCGAAGAACCCTTTACAATAAGATTTTGCGAAAGGGTCTTCTTTTGTACAAGCTATTATGAATTTTGCTACCCCTTCAAAGTTCAAAGCTCCAGTAGTAACTCCCAGGTATGATGGGAAAATGAATCATCTTCTTTATATATAGCAGTATCAATCGATAGCTGATATGTATGCCATCCCCGACGAAATGAGATATATGACTTTCTCGAGTACTATCACAGGTCATGCCTAGATCTAGTACAACAACCTTTCTTCGGGACAAATCTCCGACTTCAACCATCTTTTTGAAATATTTATTGGGAACTTCTGATTCGGAGCCAAGCCAATGAAGAGAGTTGCTCACTTGTTAAGTGTAAGGCAGTATGTAGGCGAAAGCACAAGGGACTACATTACTTATTTCAACAATGAGAAATTAGAAGTCATCGATTATGAGGAAAAGATAACAACTATAGCCCTTATGAGTGGTCTGCTTCCCGATAAGCTTTATTACACACTTGGTAAGGATCTTCCTAAGACAATGACAGTGTTGATGGCTGAGGTAACCAAGTCTATGAATGTGAAGGAAGCCTTGGCAGTAAAGTAGAGCTCATTTGTAAAGTTTGAGGGCAAAATCTAGAAGAATGAACAGAAGGATCATAAGGATCAGAAAGATTCGAAGCAAAAGAAAGGTATTTATGATATGCTCAGGAAGTATAACAACTATACTCCATTAACGATGAGAATTCACCATATTTTGGAGGAGATCAAGCATAACAAGGATGTGCGTTGGCTGAAGAAGATGGGAACAACTGTTGGGAAAAGGGACAGGTCTAAATATTGTGAGTTACACAAGGACCATGGGCATAAAATATATCGTTGTATAGCTATGAAAAACGAAATAAAAACCCTCATCCGTCGAGGAAAACTGGATAAGTTTGTTGATCGGCCAGATGACAGAGGAGTTCGGCGCAAGTCAAAATCTCCATGCAAGCCCAGGGAAGAGAAGAAAAGGAATCATGAATGTGGGCACCTCGATTAGCTATTCCGATCCATACGAGTAGCCCAATTAAATCCGAACCAAAGTCTAGAGGCCCCGCACTATAGATGATTCAGTTGTGACCTATTCAATTCCTAAAATCTCTCAAGGCGATATTCTAGGGATTATGAGCTAACGTGGAGGAGTCCAACCCCCTCACTCTCTGAGAAATAACATATATATATTAAACCCTCAGCCTGGGGAAAAGGGCATGTATTCTTATCTGTAAACACCCCCCGAAGTAAAGAGAAATAAAATATTGAGATCACCATTGTGGACGTAGGCCTTCTTGCCGAACCACGTATATCTTGTGTTGTGTGTGATTACGATTCTTTCAAGTTCTTTATTTATTTTGGTGATTGCCTTTGCTTGTTATTTTGTGTTGAGTTTTATTGTCACAATAATGATCCTGAAGATGATTTCGACCACCCCAATAAGCCTAGACAGCTAGAACGTGAGGTATTCACAATTAGTTTTGGTTCTTTTAATTGCCAAATGATTACAGGTGGAAATGGTGTAGGAGGGGTTCACACGACCGAAAGAAAAGCTTACCTCAATGAGGCTCTAGGTTATTCTTATATATAGAGGATTAACCTAGACCAGGAAGATCGTCCAAAGAAGGTAAATAAGGAGAAATTGGTGATTGGGTTCTCCAAAAATAATTTATTGGGAGTTTTATACCCCCATGATGACCCATTGGTGGTCAAGTTCAGATATCAGGATACGATTGTTTCCAGGGTATTGATTGACAATGGTAGCTCAATAGATATCATGTTTTATTCCTGCTTTCAAAAGCTGGACTTGAAACTCAGTCAGTTAGACCCTTATCATAGACCCTTAATTGGTTTTTCTAGTGAAAAAGTTTATCCTTTGGACACAATCATGCTGGAGGTGTTTCTCGACACTTTTCCAACAAGTCGGACCGAGAAAGTTCATTTCTTTGTAATGGATAAGAATGTGTAGTCAACCTACAATGTCATTATGGGTAGAGTAGGGTTGAAGAAGTTTGAAGTAGTTCCCTCAATAGTTCATAAATATTTGAAGTTCCCGACCAACTTCAGAGTAGGCATAGTGAAACGTGATAAAAAAATGTAGCTCAAGAATGCTATTACTCTTCTGCCGAGCAAGAGGATCTGAAGGAGATGAATAAAAAGACCACCACTTACCATATGGACACTACTGAGCCCGATAGAGAATCTGAGGTTGAAACCTTAGATCAAATAGAGGAGATAGAGCTGGTGAAAGGCCAAATTATAGAAGCAATGAAAAGAATTATCTCGGACGACGACAAGCCATAGCGGACCACATAGATAAGTTCAACAGTGAATCATATTCATAAGTAGGAACTAGTGATGTTATTGAGACATAGAAATCATGTGTTCGCTTGGAGTCATGAGGATATGCTTAAGATTGATCCTAGTTTCCTATGCCATGAACTCAACGTCAATAAGGAGGCTAAACCAGTAAAGCAAATGCACAGCATGTTCAACCACAAGAAGAACTACGCTATTGAGGAGGAGGTAGATAAACTTCAAAAAGCTTCATTTATTTAAAATGTTAAATACCCAGATTGGTTGGCCAATGTTGTTATGGTCAAGAAGAAAAAAAGTGGAGAATGTTTGTGGAGTTCACTGATTTGAACAAATCATGTCCAAATGACCACTTTCCTTTGCCCAAGATTGACCAGCTTTATGAGCGGTCGAGTTTTATTGATGCTTATTTTAGTTATAACCAAATTAAAATTAAGCCAGAAGATAGGGAAATCACTTATTTTATTACTCCCCGAGGAACTTATTGCTATATTGTTATGCCATTTGGTTTGAAAAATGCAGGTGCTACCTGCCAGAGGTTGGTGAATAAAGTCTTTGAGGAACAGATAGGCAAGAACATTGAGGTGTATGTAGATGACATATTAATGAAGAGAAAAAAATACTCTGATCATATCACCGACCTCGGCCAAACCTTTGATCAGCTGGAGAAGCATCAAATGATTTTGAATCTTACCAAGTGTGTGTTGGGTGTGCATGAAGGAATGTTCCTCAGGTATATAGTGAATCAGAGCGTAATTGAATCTAATCTTGACAAAATCAAGGGGTTGATCGAAATGCAGTCCCCGACCTATAAGAAAGATGTTCATAGGCTTACTGAGCGAGTGGCAGCTTTGAATAAATTTATGTCCCGAGCAATAGACAAGTGTTTATCGTTCTTTAAAGTGATAATGAAGACCTTTAAATGGGACGACGAGTGCGAGAAATCTTTCCAAGAATTGAAGAAATATCTGGGATCATCTCCATTGCTCTTTCGATCGACCAATTTTAGGGGAGAAATTGTATCTGTACTTAGCCATTTCTGAGTCGAATGTAAGTTTTTCCTTGATACGAGAAGATAATGCATTTCAAAATCCAGTATATTATACCAATAAAGACTTCAGAGGAGCAAAAATCAGATATCCACGATTAGAGAAGCTAGTTTTGGTGCTTATAGAGGCATTCAAATGGATGAAGCCTTATTTTCAAGAGCATACTATCGTGGTATACACTGATATGCCTCTTTGGTAAGATCTTTATAAGCCTTTGGGAGATTGATATACTGGAAAGTGAACTGGGGGAGTATGACATTGTGTATGAACCAAGATCCTCAGTAAAGGGCCAATCCGTAGCAGACTTTATTATAGAATTCACTTATTCAAAAGTTCCCGAGCAACAAGGCGTTTAGGAAGAGCAGACCGCAGTAGGGGAGAACTCAACCGATGTTACCACCAATAAATGGCACGAGCAGACCCCAGTAGGGGGGCGCTAAGACGAAATTCCTATCGACCTACCGGAACAGTCAAGTAGGATGAAAGAGATGGCTAAGAAATATAATGAGGCAAGAAAGAAAGTATTCTACTATGGGATATTATCAGACCAAGGTTTTGATAATAACATCCTAGTATGGAACTTGTATATGGATGGATATTCGTGTGCAACAGGAAGTGGAGTAGGTATTATACTTAATACCTCTAATGGGATTGATATTGAGTACTCATTAAGATTCTAGTTCCAAGCCTCAAATAATGAAGCGGAGTATGAAGCCTTAATTGTAGGATTATGTTTGGCTCGGTCACTAAACGCCGAGCAAGTTGTGGTGCACAATGATTCTGAGTTGATGGTTAATCAAATTTTAAGTTTGTATGGAGCCAAAGGAGAATTGATGGCAAAGTACCTCGTCAAGGCATTCGAGGTCATAGAGAAGTTACCAATTGTTTGGATGAGCAGAATTCTAAGATTGGCAAATGCCCGAGCTGATGCACTTGCTCAACTAACTTCAGCCACCAGAATTGAGCTCAGGAGAACAACCCCCCTTAAAATTATGGCCAGTCGAAGCATTGATGAAGACTTAATGATTAGTTTCATTACAGTGGATATGGGACCTTCCTTGATGGATCCCATCAGAGCTTATATCAAAGAAGGAAGTCTGCCAGTAGATCCAAATGAAGCTAAAAATCTTAAATATAATGCGACGAGGTACGTATTAAATAAAGGCATTATGTATAAGATAGGGTTAATAACTACTTTATAATGTTGTGTTCACCAATAGAGGTTAAAGAAGTGATAGAAGAAGTTCATGAGGGGTCTTGTGGAACCCATGTAGCAGGGCGATCATTATTATAGTGAATGAACACTCAGGGATACTACTAACTGACCATGAGGGCAAATTGTACAACTTTTGCAAAGAAGTGCGATAAGTTCTTCAACATGTGTAAGACTCCACACGCGGCTTTAACTCCCGTTACTTTATCCTGGACATTTTCAATTTGGGGAATAGACTTGGTCGGGCCATTGTCGACCATTAGAGGGAGATTTAAGTACTTGATTGTAGCTGTTGATTACTTCATAAAATGGGTTGAAGCAGAACCTTTGATGGATACGCCTTATGAGAAGGTTTACCAGTTCATCTGGAAAAACATTATTTGTAGATATGGTTTGCCATATGCCTTCATCATCGACCACGGTACATAGTTTAATAATGATAAGTTTGCAGCATATTGTGCTCAATCTAAGATATAAAATCTATATACCGCTCCATGTTATCCTCAAAGCAATGGGCATACTGAGGTGACAAACATGACTTTGCTCAATAGGTCAAAGAAAAGACTTGACAATGCTAAGGGGAGCTAGGAAAATTAATTGCACTCAGTCTTGTGGGCCTACAAAACAAATCATATATCTGCAACAGTGGAAACACCATATATACTGGCATTTAGGACTAAAGCAGTGGTACCAGCTAAGATAGGTTTGACAACTCATTGAGTGTTGAACTTTGATTCTCTTGTCAGTGATTTGATAAAATGGCTTGACTTGGATGTGTTAGAAGATGTGCGACAGAATGCATCCTTAAGGAATGCTGCCTATCAACAACGAACAATACGTTTTTACAATAAGAGAGTTAAGTCGACCAACTTAAAGGAGGGGGATTATTTGCTTAAGAAGGAGATTCAGAAAATCAACTAGCTTGAAGATAACTGGCATGGGTCATATCGTATATTGACAGTATGTTGACCAGGAACTTATAGAATAAATAGAATACAAACTCTGGAGGGGGAAGAATTCAAGAATCATTGGAACGTCGATCATCTGAGGAAATATTATTAGTAATGTAACGAGTAACAACTCTTGTAATCATCTTGATTCAGTTTTAATAAAAGGTGGCTTCTTCAATTTTATCGATTTTTACTGGAGTATTAGTGATGTACCATCCCCATAAACACTTGATTGACTCGAATAGCACTTGGTCGGTAGAGATTTAATACTTAGTCGGCAAAGTCAATACTTGGTCGGCAAGGGCGATACTTGATCGGGGCAAAATCAATACTTGGTCGGCAAGGGCGATACTGGATCAGAAAAGGCACAAAAAACTCAGTACTCGATCAAGAAAAATTAGGAATAAAACTTTGTATAAAAATCAATAAGTTTTATCCAAACCGAGCAAAATGGAGGAAGAACATTGTGAAGATTCCTAAATAAGAATGTAGACACATATTCCACATACGCTTAGTCACCATTGGTAAGTAATGCTAAGCCTAAAACATTTTGGTGCATTAGTATAGCTTATGGCAATACCATGAGTAACTAGTGCTAAACTTAGATTTTAATCTAGGTGCGCTAGTAGAACCTATGGCCACATTAATGGTAACTGGTATTAAACTTAGAAATCTAATTATATATGTAGAACCTATGATCATCTCATTGGTTACTGGTACTAAATTTAGGCAAATGTCTAAGTGTATCAGTAGAACTACTGAAACAACAAAGTCATTCAGGCATCAAGAAATTAATAAGATAAGTTAATAAATTGCATTTTATTTATATAAGTGATCATTACATGCAAATATTATTTACAAATGAAATACACGAACAAAGTGTTGTCAAAATCATTCTAATGGGCGCTTCCCTTCAACCTTTGAGGAGCTCGGCATTGGTTCCATGCCTGTTAGAGGGTCATCTAAAGTATATGGAGAATTGATAAAGTTAAAATCTTGAAGCATTCTTCTATTACTGTTGCTCGGAGTATCCAACAAATGAGGAGGCTGAACTATTTCTAGCTCATCGTGTAGACCATATTCCCCTAAATACCTAGAGATCAAGCACTGGGTAATGGATTCAACTAGTATCCAATTAATATCCATATTGAAGGGGAAGTTATTGTTATCTAATAATTTAGGATCGATCCAGTACCATAATTTGTTGTCCTATTCAACCTTTATAACAATTAATCTATTGGTCAATTCCCATTTATATCCTTCGCACTGTGCTTGATTGAAATGATCATCAAATCTTCCAAAGGCTTCATTCTGCCCTTCTATCCAGACTTCCCTGGGTTTCTTATGAAACTAGAAAGTCAATCTTTCAATTTGCTGTTGCAACTTCTTTAGCACTCCATATTTATTTTGGAATTGAGAAGCCTGGGTGGAAAGTTACTCGTCCTGGGTTTGGATCTTTTGAGACATCTCAACAATGGCTAAATTCTTGGCCTTTATCTGTGAAACCTGATTTATAACCATTTGTTGAGTTTTGGACTCATAGGTTGTAGGTCGACTAAATCTAAATTTGTATTGGGAGGTAGAAGAAGGTATGGATTTCTTCAGGGCTTCTAGTTCCTCCCTTAGCCTAGCATTCTCAGTTTCCAAGAATGATACCCCTTCATCATCCATAACATTTCTAGAAGGAGTGTTCAGGGAATTCATTCCATCCCTCAAATTATTATTCTCCTCCTCTAAAACCTTGGCAATGGACCTGGCCTTAGCAACCTCACATTTCATCAAAAATTCTTTCTTCATGTATGCAGATGCGTATTTTTCAACTATTTTTCAAATGCTTAAGCTCCACTCATATATTTATATATAGCTTCATAGTCAGCCCTGCGAGAGAGCTTTAGATTTTTTGTGTTCCTTTGAAGCTTTGAAATCATTTCGAAGTATGCCACATTATTAGTCACTGCCTGATCAAGAAGGCACTTCAGGCACAAGTAAGCATCCTTGGCCTCGTATGAAACGTCTTCCCCAAGCAAGTTTGTCAAATCTTCCTCGAATACACTCACGTGACCAGCCTTGAACAGACTATTGCACCTCTTAATCATCTCAGTGTCATTGGAAGAAAGTTGATCCATTTTGTCTAGGAACTAAAAGAATAAAGAGATATCTAATCAATAGTAAGAAAAATATATATATAATAGCAATCAAGAAGTGATGAACAAAAAATGACAAGTGACAAACACATGTGAAGAAAATACACATTTTTATTAATGTATAAAGCAAAGTTACAAATATATTACAATAAAAGCAAAGTAAAGACAAAAAAGGGAAAAGGATGGTTGGCGAGAAAATATACACCTTCTCTCTGTCAGTAGTAATTCCAACTTGATGGCAGCAAGGACGGCTTGAGTGATTTATTTGAAGGTAGGTTAGAGAGAAGACTCAGCAACTGTCTACAGTTGTTCGGCAGACTCAAGGACAAGGTTGGAATCCCCTGATCCCACGTCATCTTTAACTTACTTATACAAGTTTGGTGGGGAACCATGGTCATGTCTAAGGAAGAGTTCAGACTCTTGAGGAGTGCCAACCTTAGTGAGAGCAGCCATCCAATCATCCTTTTAGAACTTCTTCTTCATGTACTCAATTTGGATATAAGCAGTTGTGATTTCTTTCTCCCGTACCTAATTAAAGGAGTCTTACCTCGCCTTCACCCTCTTGGCCTTATTAGTATCCAAGTCCTTGGTCAGTTTAGACACCTGCTCCTGAGCTGTAACAGTTTCCCTTTTAGCCTTCTATTGATCTTCCTCAGCAGCCTTTATTTTATTCTCTGAAGTTTGCTTGTCAAGCTCCAGCGCTTATTGGGAGTCAACCAAGGGTTTTTCAGACCTTTAAAAGCCTCTTGTACGTCATTTGAAGAAGAACGAAGTGCATTGTCCTTCTCCAACATCTGGTTGAAATCAACTATGAACTACAAAAAAGAAAGGCCAATTTAGTATAAGAAATCAATGAGAAAGTACATGTAAAATTACTGAGAAAGAGTTCTTACCAAGGAAAGGATTTGAGCAGCCCTTTCAAAGATTTTTAGTCGGTTCATGGAAGATGCAGCACCCCAGTGATCTGGTAAAGTCCCAGACCTTATTAATTGCCTAGCTAGGCCAGGACCACGACTACAGGAGAGCCAATGTCAGCAGCAGACAAATCGACCAAGTTTTATTGATCGGTAGCAGTAACTCCTTCAGCAAGCCTACTAGGAAGACCCCTTTTCAGCAGCTTAAGAGGAACTTCTTCATCCTTCTTAGCTGGGGCTTCTTCCCAGCATCTTCTTTATTGGTTGCCCTACCAACAACAGATTTAGTGGAGCCAGGGGCAGCAACATCTCCCATGATGTTGGAGAACTTCCTCTTTCCCATAGTAGCAACAAAGGGGAGGTAGGAATCTAGGGATAAATAGGGGACCATAGCAAGTTCACCACTGCCAGATACCGTGGTTGGGGAAGTGGAGGCTGGGTCGATGATAATGGAAGGAGCAATAGTGGTAGGTTGAGTAACAAAGGAAGTTATGGAACTCTGGCACTTCAGCAAGTAGGATGCTGACTTAATGTGTTCTTCCCCAACCTTTTTTATGGATACCATAGAGAAATTTAAGCTCAATAAGCTTAACTCCACCCTCATAGGGACACTTTCTTTTCTAGTCAACTGCAATAAAAAAATTAAAGACTAACCTTATTTAATTAGAGTTAACCACTCATTTGGTAGTTACATCCAAGAATCCTAGACATAACCACCCAAGAGGAGGAGGAAGAACACCCTAGGAGGAAGAAAATATGAGGTTCTCCACTATTTTTAGGCAAGCCTTTCCATTCTTATTCATATTATACTATTCTTGTATTGATGTTCATTCCTTGCTTAGAATAAGATTTAATCATGTGTTTGGACTACATATCTAGAGACCCTATGATTGACGTAGAAATTGATGATAATCGTACAATACATATTTAGCCCTCATATATATATATATATGCAGATTAAATTGATGATTCAATATTCAATGTAGAAACGTATTGTATAACCCTTCAAACAAATTTGGAAACCATTGTTGTAGGGAAAGATGAAATCCAGAATTTGCATGTTCATACCTTCTTGAAAGATCTTGGTGATTTTATGTAAATATTTGAAGTAATTTGATGTTTAAACATGTTTAGATTCTTCATCCATATCACATTTTAAGTTGTTGATTTATTATGAGGATCTATGGTTTGATAAGTTTTGGGTTGAAGAATTTCGTCATGAGAAAACAACAAACTTGGGGAAAAACTGGTATGTGCAAATCGGTCCATCTTCAATTGCAAACTGTTCAAGGGACCTTGTAGGACCGATGTGAAGGATCCCCCGGATTTTAAACTCTTTGAAATTATATATTTCCTTTTCTTGTATACTAAGATGCGAAAGCATAAAGAAGTGTGATGGTTCACAAACAAACGAATTACCAAATTTCAATTTTCTTCAACAAATTAAAATTAAACCGAGTGAAATTAAATTAATGCATTAAAATCATTTTCACTTAAACCAAGTTAACTACACATTACCCAAATTAAACACGAAGAGATTAAATTAAACCAATTTTTATCTTTTTGTCTAACCATGTGTTCTAGGTGATATTACAAAAGATAAAATAAACAATTAATCCACTACGTCGCAATGTACGAGGAAAAACCAAAGACGGGAAACAACCTCGGACGACCCTAGCTACAAATCCACTAAGTACGAAATTTACAAATACAAGACAGAAAGGCTTACAACACACGACTCGATCCCTCTCAAGCCCCGACTCTTCTTCTTATAGATACCTCTTCCTAGCGGATAACCTTGGAGCTCCACCGCGGTCTCGAAATCCACCCATCAAACTATATATGGTCACCGTCACCTGAGCAAGGAGCCTTTCTCCAAGTGGGTAATGCCGTAACAAAACTCTTCTTCTTTCTTTATGGGATGTAGAAGAAAACCCGAAACTTCTCTTTGAACGGAAGAGATAAACCTCGTACCAAACTCCAAGCAAGATATATGAATATGGGAACTTGGAAGAAACTAATTTGGGTGTAAACTAGAGTGGTGTATATTTTTCTCTTTGATAAAAACTCACTCAAAACATGATCTTTTTTCCTCTTTGATTTTACTCTCAAAACACTCACTAGGAGTTAGTAGGATATGAAAAAGATTGATAAAAAAATGTTATTCCCGCACATAATAAAGTCTGAGAAAAGTTGGTTAAGAAACAAGTGGGGAAGTGGGAGAAAAAACTGCTTGAAACTGCTAAAAACTATTCCCGCCTTGCATCTCGTTCGAACGATATTTCTTTCGAACGACATTCTCGTTCGAATGAGTCTTTTAACGAAGTTCCAGTATGAACTCGTTAGAAACTCATTGGAAATCTCGTTAGAATGACAATCTCGTTCGAATGACATTTCGAACGAAGTTCCAGTATGCCTTAATGGGAAGTCGTTGGTAATCTCGATCGAACGACATCTGGTTCGAACGACAATCTCATTCTAACGACATATCGAACGAACTTCCAGAAACTTTGGAATATTCAATTTTTAGCCCAGAAAACTTTATAAACTTATTTTAAAGATTTAATTAATTCTTTCTGAAAATAAAACACAGTTTTAATTAAACCTAACACCCAATAAACAAGTTCCAAGCTCCCTATATATATATAAGTGCATTCATACCTTGGGAGCATGGAACTATGGTTGATGACGTAAAAACGAGGCACGAAACGGGCATGATGATGAAGCTTTATACTCTTTGCCGCTACTTCTTCAACAAACTTTTCATAGGCTTGAGAATATTACAATTAAATACAATCCTATGAATAAATGTTTTTGTCCAGAATTGAGCCAAAACAACATATGGACTCAATTGGAAATTTGTGTCCTTAAAAATCTCACCCTTTGGCTGTTCCGGGACAAAAACCAAACAAAAATCCTAAAGGGCCATCAAGCTCACTAGACTCAAAACATAACCCACCCAAACTTGAATCAACCCAAGGATCAAACGCTTTGCCATTGAAAGATGCCGCTTTAGAAGAATTCCTGCACACTTAAGCAAACTCATCAAATGCATAGGGAATATCAAAGTATTTAAAGCAACGAAAATAAATACTCCCCCAAAATTAATTCTCCCCTTTATCAAAAAGTTCAACCCAAGAAGTTAGATACTCCCCCTAAGTTAAATCTCCTAAACTAGATAAGATTTTAATGGGATAAGATACCATTTCTCCTTCTCCCCCTATCATTCTCCCCCTTTTTATTTAGGAATAGGAAAAGGATAAAGAACAAATATAAAAGCATGTTGAAGCTTAATGTGATACCAAAACTAAAATATAAGGATAGAAGGACTAGAAAGCAAGGCACAGGCAAAACAAAATATCATATATGTATGTACTAGAAATATATCAATAATGCACACGCACATATATATAGATATAAACACACAAATGACACACACAAAATATAATAGGAGTCTTTCACACTTGAATGGCAAAAATGTGTCATATGAAAACGGAAGTGTTGGGGTGTGAACTAGTAACGATTAAATTTAGATCCAATCACTTAAAACATGTTCACGGAGTTCTCACTTGATTGCAAACTTCATCACATTTGAATATAACCTCATGTGACAATATAAATTAAACTCAATGAACAAACATACACAATGCATACAAGCTTATCATATTGATGATTCTACAAACCAATAGAGTCATGACATGAGATACGCAACTAGGATAAACGGACATTGTGCAAACCGTTGATATACCATCCAATCTCCCTCAATAAGCATTTATGTTAATTTTGAATGAATATATCAATCAAACATAGGCCTTGGCAATTTGTTTTTCATTTTAATGCCATGTTTTCTGTTTTTAGGCCTTTGGACCACGTATTTATTTTAGGTCCATTCAAAATGGTGGCTTACAATCGCAAAGGATCACTTAGTCCTTTCGGAGCCCTTCCCCGTGAACATTTTTATTTATCATGTTTTTCATTTTTCACACAAATCTCACGTGCAACGGATTTTGACATGCACTACTCCTCCTAAGTCACAAATATGTAGATGACAAGATTGGAAGGAGAACACCTCACATAGCTCAAATATACATATGAAGTTAAGAATTCAAAGGAGCTCGTGCATGTGTGAATAGAGGCATATAAAAATAGAATCCATTTAACAACACAAAATCCAACTACTCCATAAAATATGGTAAAGAACATAATAAGGATAGATAACCTAAACCAAAAGTTCTAGCCACATGAGAGCATTAAAGGGAGGATTCAAACACAAGTATATGCCACTTAAAGTGTGTCAAACCAAAATACACACAAAATAAAATCTTTTTAAGTTTTTGACATTTATAACCAAAAGTAAAATTATATACTCAAAAGACAAACCAAAAATCATTTGAATTTTTCATTAAGCTTAAATTACTAAGAGATAAAATCCAAATGATAAACAAAAATCTTTTTGTATTTTTCATTTGATGCAAACAAAATCAAGAAAATATAATACAAAAGATAAACAAAAATCATAATTCTAGCATGTGATAAGCATGGAGCATAGACTATAAAATGATTAAAATAGCATACATTTAGCATGTGAATATAGCATAAAGTACAAAAGCTAAAGTATGCAATCACTAACACATTCATCCTTTAGATTTAGCAAGGGATGAAGCATGTGAAAGTAAATGAGAATCAAAAACCCTATTTTGCAAGGCAACCAAGTCGGATTTCCTAACCCAAATTAATGAAGAAAGACTGTCTTGGGGTGTAGGAACTTTAACTACCGTTGTTACTTTATGATGGGATTTTCTAGGAATTCGTTTAAGATCAAAACAAAATTTCCTAAGATGACCTTTTCGACCACAATGAGTACAAGTAAAATTACGTCGAAACTTGGTACCTAAGAAATGATCTCGAAAGACTTTCCTAGTAGATTCTCCTAAAACATTGGTTTTGGCTTTATGGGTAGATTCATTACAAGTATTGAAGCCTAAACCACAAGTGTCATTTTTAATTTGGACCGTTCCTAATATTTTATCTAATTTTTCCGAACGACACTCCAAATCAAATTTGATATTACTAGAGTCTTTTAATTTATTTTGTAATTCTAAAATGTTAGACTCTAATAGAACATTTCTCTCTTCAAAAGCAAGAAGCTCCTTTTTCAAGGATTCCATTAAACCCCTAAGGCTATCTCTCTCGCCTTCTATATATTCAAGCTTCTCTAGAAGAGTCCTCTCACATGTCTTAAGGTCTTCTACCAACATGCTATCATCAATGACCTTGACACGCTCTTTTAAACTAGCTTCTAACTTCAAATTAGCTCTTTTCAATCTAATAGTTTCTTTATAAAGCTCTTGAAAAGCATTTTGAAGTTCGCTCACATTAACCTCTTCTTTATTTTCACTCTCTCTTTCTTCTCCACTCTCACTATCATCAAAAAGAAGAGAATCATAAACAATGACCTTGTAAGTGTCATGTGTTGACGTTTCATCAATCGATGAGTTCTCACTATCATTCACATGACTAGCCATAAAAGCCACAAAATTAGGCTTAGTGGGGGAATCGGGTCCCTCTTCCTTATCACTATCACTAAGGGTCGCATTATATGCAATGGGTCGTTTACCCTCTTTCCTTAGTTTAGTGGGGCACTCAGAAGCCCTATGGCCATAACCCTCACAACCAAAACACCTATTAGACTCATCCCTATTTAAATTTTCATTAATAGGTTTAGGGATCTTCTCGGCTTTAGGGATCTTCTCGTCTTTGTCATGCTTAGAAGTTTCAAATTTCTTAAAATCATTTTTAAAATTATCTTTGTTAAATTTAAGAAATTTTCTAATTTAACGAGCAAACAAAGCCATGCTTCCGGGTCACTATCACTCTCGCTCTCTACTACTTGTTTGACCTCTTTTCGGGATTTTAAAGCAACACCCTTTTCAATTTTCTTTTCAGTTTTAGAGGGAAACATATCTAGTTCATAGGTTTGTAAATCACCTACAAGCTCTTCTAATTTCGTAGAGGCTAAAGTTGGTAAAGAATTTAAAACGGTCACTTTTGGAATAAATCTATCGGGTAGGGACCTTAAAATTTTCTTTACAATTCGGTTGTCGGGTATTTTCTCTCCCAAATTAAAAGATGAATTGACAATATCGGAAAGTCTAGCATAAAATTCATCAAAAGTTTCATTATCTTTTATTTTGATCGTTTCAAATTGAGTGGTGAGGTTTTGGAGTTTCGAAGCTTTAACGACACTAGTTCCTTCATGCGTTAGTTGTAAAATATCCCAAGCTTCTTTAGCGGTTTCACACGTCATAATACGTCAGAATTCATCCGGTGTGACAGCGCTAAACAAAACATTCAAACCACGGGAATTAAAATTAGAAAGTTTAAACTCATTCTCAGTCCATCTATCGGCCGATTTGGGAATACGTTCATTTTCAACTAAATGAGTTGGTGGAGACCACCCGTTAACTACAGACATCTAAACCCTCTTGTCGATATATTTTAGTGCCGATTTCATTCGCGCTTTCCAATACGCGTAGTTAGAACCATCGAAAATAGGAAATTTAGAAAATGGAGAAAATTCCATTTGAGCCAAAAATATTTAAAGGATCTTAACGAAATAATTTATCGCTTTGGCTCTG